>PVLA01001367.1:271643-368562 GCA_004027455.1 Hydrochoerus hydrochaeris | reverse complement strand
TGGAGAGTAATGACCCTCTAAAATATATAATCTCAGGAGTTTCACTCCAATATATGCTGGTCAAAAAAGATCCTGAGAAAAGAGAGTGGAATGGATATGGTAAATCAACACAAATTCATTACAGAGAGCTTTATTTTTTGGCATTATTTTTAGCTGCATATTTCAAACTCAAAAACCCTGGCATATATGTTCTAATATTAAAAAGAAATTTGGTTGTCAGTAGCTCAGGGCTGGTATAAAAGCTCCACAGAATTATTAGGGTCCCAGTCTAAATTTTTGTTTTGGTTGTTCTGTTCATATGCGTAGTCGAGATCTTCAAGGAGCCCTCCTAGGTCAAGACGGTTGCCATGCTACAGTAGCCAAATAACGTGTCCCCATGTTTGAGTTTTTATTCTTCGAACATGTGAATCCGTTGTCTTACCTTGCAAATGGGTCTCTGCAAGTGTGATTAGCGTGAAGGACCTTCACGTAGGAAGATGATTCTGCATTATCCAGGCCAACCCAAACTAATCACATGAATTCCTAAAGGTAGCATGTTTTCAGGCTGCAGAAAACCAGAGAGATGGCAGCATAATGTACTTGGCCATCAATGCTGGCCCTGAAGATGGAGAATGGAGTTCATGAGCCACACATGTGAGCAGCCTCAAAGCTGGTCAAAGACCAGACACAGATTCTCCTCTCCATCTTCCTGAAAAGAACATAGCTCTGGTGATGCACACACTTAGCTCAGTGAGATCCATGTCAAATTTCTGACCCAGAGACATAAGACAGTAAATTTGTATTGATTAAGTCCCTATGTATGGGCTTGCTTCTAATCCACTAGCTCTTAAGCGGTCTTAATCACATATTTTCTGATACCCAGGCAGAGGAATGCAGCTTTTGAGACCTGACATCTCAGAAAAAAGCAGAATTTCTCTAGATTCATGACTAGAATAAGAGGAAAGAGATCCTGAAAGATAACCAGAAATTTCTGCCATCATATGTTTGATGGAGAATTGATTCTTCCTATTTGTACTTGGGTAGATTTTGTTAACCTTTGTAACCTTTATAGCCCTTCACTATCCTTTTTAAAATCACGTTTACACAAGTTTAATTT
Source organism: Hydrochoerus hydrochaeris (assembly GCA_004027455.1). Classification (NCBI taxonomy): domain Eukaryota; kingdom Metazoa; phylum Chordata; class Mammalia; order Rodentia; family Hydrochaeridae; genus Hydrochoerus; species Hydrochoerus hydrochaeris. Next base: position 367,466 of record PVLA01001367.1, on the reverse strand, counting down.
TTATGCAAGTTTTTATAATTTGTTATTTTAGGTTCATTGACTAGTACATGTTTGCTGTACACAATGTTTACATTCCTTGTTTGGAGTTGGTACAGTTACGTAATAGATCTATGACCTATTCTCTGTGTCTATGAATTCAACATGTTCTAGCTTCCATATTAGAGAGAAAACACTCAGAATCTGTCTATCCATGTTTGGCTTATTTCACTAAACATAATATCCTTTAGTTCCATACTTCTCTGAATGACAGCAGTCGATTCTTTTTTATAGCAGAATAATATTCCATTATCTATGTGTCATATTTTCTTTATCCATTCATCCGTTGATGGACAATTTTGTCTGTTCTGCATCTGTGAATAATGTTGCAACTCACGTGGGAGATAGACTGATACACTGATTTCATTTCCTGCAGATATATATGTATCCAGTAGTGAGCCAGCCTTGCTGATTTTAATATGCACACATGCTGCCAACCGATGTACACACAAGAAAATGCTATACTTTTCCTGTATTTTCCTAAAAAGATTAACCAATGCTGAAATTCCCCAAAGGACAAAGAACATCAGCTTATCCCTGGTGCCCCAACCTCAGAGCTCTCCAGCGTTCTCTCTCTTTTATTTCTCTCACTCTGTTGCTTCTGCTCAGTGGCCTGAACTTCTGGCAAATCCTCACTCTAGGAACTGTTGTTCTCTATCAGTCCACAGACAGAACATGGAGAATAGTGTCTTACGTTTCCTGACTCTCTTCCTTGGGCAAGTTCACACTGCAGTAAGCAGTGAGACAGTCCTGCCAGGTGACACACACCAACTTGTTAGGTTTACCAGAGAGTATATCACTGCAGTGGTTGGATTGTCATACCATTTGCCAAAGCTTTCATCATAAAGCATCAGACCAGTTCCTTAGCACTTCGCACTTGTTGCCATTCTTCTGGTCAATCACTTCTCACATATTTTCCTATCTATTTGGTTTGATTTCAACTTTCTGCTTGCCCAGTATTATCAAACTTATTTTTCTGAGACAGAGAATCAGAGCTTTTAGCTAGGACAGTTTATGGCATGATATTGGGCTTCTAGTGGTTGCCATATACAGGCAATTTACAAAAGAGATGCTCAGGTATTTTAGGAACATATGTGTTCAAGACCCATCTGAGTTCTGAAATCTCGGAATGCTAATTCTTCATGTCACTGCAGCCCAGTAACTCACAGATAGTTTCTGCATGCCAAAAGACCTTTTTGGATATGAATATCATTATTTGTGATTCCACATCCAACAAGCTAGATAGGAAAATCTGAAACTGAACATTGAAACGACTTGTATTTTGCTTCTGAAATATACTTGGTAGTAATGCTGACTACTAATTATTCTCATGGGTTAGGCTCCTTTGTTACTGAAGGGCACTTCTGCTCATATCAATCAGAATTTCACTGTGTGATATGATTTTTCTGGTAAGTTACCCACTGGTATATACTAACATTTTGGTTTACAAAGTAAGTAATTGCAACTAAAACATGTCTATCTGTTATCATCCTGTGTTTTTAAATCTTTTGAACCATTACAAATGTCACCTGAATTCCCCACCATCAGGACTGCATACTTAACTCACATTTCACAACAAACATTGTATCTTCTAAATGAACTAACATCACAAGAAAATCTGAATCTTAATGGTATCTACACATGTTCTATGTGTCTTATATATTGCTTTTCTAAAATGATCTTACATTCAACCGACTGCACTAAAAATTCTGCAGCAGCATTTGTAGATTGTCTTTTAAAAATAGCAAAACATTTGCAAATAAGCTATAAAAGCTTGGTTTCTCTGAAGCACCAAATTTTCTTTATACTAATGCTTAAATGAAAATTCAGCAGCCATTCAGAATGGCTTACTGTTACAGAACAAGAAGCTTAACAAGTGTTTGTGCATGGGAATAATTACAGATTTATTAAAAGACATGTTAGTTTACTGAAGTAAAGGGAGAATTTTCCATGTTTAGAAATTTTTCAGCAGAAGTACACTACAGAAGCTGGACAGACCGAGCTGCCAGGACATCTAGATCCCTTATAACCTGTAGCACTAGTTTAAGACTGGTTCTGTAAAACTGATGGTTACTTCCTGTCTTCTGCCTCACAGTGGAATTCATACCAGGGAAAGAAAGGTATGTAAAATCCTCACCTCCACTTAGCATAAAGTGACCAGCTTAAAATGAGGGGGAAGACAGCAGATATGTCACACACCAGACTAATTTTTCACAAGCATCCTTGTTAGAGACATTATATATATTAAGGAGTGAAAAGAAGATTTGATAATGATTTGAAAGAATTTAAATAAAGAAATAAAATAATTTCATAATTATAATGCAATGAGTCTGGACAATAACATAGTAGATATACAGGTAAAATATTTCTCTTTTAAAACAATTGATCACAGCCATGTTTTCACAAGAAGAAAGACAACATTTTTCTAGGTAGTTATTCAATTGTGTTGGCACAGGCCTTGTTCAACATACTGATTGTATTCATATAAAGAACAGCTACTGTTGATAAAATATCCATCAGCTAATTTGAAAAAATAAAAACTCTTTGAACCTCTTCAGAAAGACATAAGAGCACAAATTTCTGATAAGAAACTCCTAGTTTTACTTAGGATTGCAGGAATATTCAACCATAGTTTTAGACTGTTGTATCTATATGTCATTAGATTATAAAATAGCATCAAGTTGGGTTTTTGGGGGTAAAGACTTTTCATTGTTTTTATGTGATGAAACAGTTGAAAAACATAAGACCATGTTTTGTTTTAAACTAAACATGAAAAACTCATTGGTCAGTCTTGCTGTCTACCAAACAACTTTTAGAGCTCAATGGCTTCAAAGAAGAAATACTCATTCTCTTCCTCACAGGTATTCAAGTTAGTCTTGGCTCTGCTGGGCTTACCGAGGGTTGGTCCACAAGGTTCAATAATTGTTTCTTGAGAAAGTAGTCTACACCTCTTTAAGAATCAAAATATCTACAAGTCAAAAAGTGTCATTGCTAAAACATAACACAGTGAAACAAAGGCAAGAAGCTTTCCTTCCAGTTATAAAGCAGCGTGGTATAACAGCATCTATCAAGAGCAGACATCCCATGAGTGTTTAAGAACATGGATCATGTTAGTCTCTGCTATCTAAAAAAGTTAAGATAATAACAGCTACCTTAGAGTTAAAGGTGAAATATATAAAAGCTAGGAAACAGTACCTGTACAATGTAGGGAATCATAAAAGTTAATCTCTCTCCTGCCTCTTGCCTGTAAGAGTTTAGAAGGCTCCTGATCAAAGTTTACAGGTAATACAGGGTAAATCTCTGTAGAATTGCATCCTTTTTTATGCCTACTTTATTCTCATATACAAACATACATTCAGACTTCTTTGAAAATGGGACATAAAAAATTATCTAAGATAACTAACATATAAAACCCATACATCTTTCAAGAAAAGTCAATTAGAAGGAATATTATCCAGAAGTTTTCAAAATTTAGAGTAATCAAAAAATGTTAGCATGACATCAGGCTGTTTTGGAAGGAAAAGAGTAGAACTTGAATTTTCAAAATAACTTATTTTTCAGTTACTTTAAATGTAGCAAATGAGCTAGGTTTTCATATTTACATTCTGAATGCATTCCTAAGGAGGAAAAATTACTTCGATTCCTTTAACTTAGAAAGAATCAGCAATAACTCATTAATTGTGCCCTTGATGATCTTAAAATGTGGCACAAAAACAGCCTCAGAGACTTCCAGTGACGCTGAAAGTACTTGTAAGGCGAGCAGTAAAGACACTGGGAGAATCTGCCTGCAGATGCATATCAAAAACCTATTTACATGTTGAAGGGAAGGATTTAATTAATAGCACTGCAGCTGTGAAGTTAATATGCAGATCTGAGGTCCTCTCACGAGGGAGTGTTTCATATTTTTTTAAACAAGTCACTTAGTCCTACAATTTTTCCTTTTACAATTCTTGCATAGTAATGAATATAGGTCTCAATGGTTTTCAGGATGAGAATCATTATGTGTGCTAATTTCATAAGTAATAAAAATGATGACGTTGATGACAATAAAGATAGCCACCATTTAGCAAAACCTCACAGTATGCCAATATCTGTTTTAAGCCAAGTATATATATATATATATATATATATATGCATTATTTTATTTAATTTGTTCAAAAATTCATTAACATTAATGCTATGGTTTTCTTCAGGTTGTAGAAAAGGAAACTGAGACTTCATAAGATTATTTAACTACAGCCATTCACACATCACAATCTCACATTGCTTAAAAGCAGTAATATATTTCTTTCAAGTGCTATCTGATGTGAGCAAAATGAGGGCGGTTAAAACCAGTGACAAATGCCACTTCAGAAATGGCTAGCAGATAAGATAAAAACAAAGTGAAAATACAGCAGTTATAATAAAAAAAAAACCACACGATAGGCCACAGGGATGTGTTCATATCCACAGAATGTACACAATTAGTGAATAAGAACGGCGAAGCAGAACTCTGTGATGGTTACAGTTGTCTCCCAGTCATGAGATGGCACAGATTTTTATTACTGAAATTATCTTTCCCTGATTTATGGAATCAGAAATCTAATCTCAGGCCCTGTCCTCCCTGGCAAAGAAGCAGATGGCAGTTCCAGATGGGACAATCCTATCCTCCCCACCCCCGTCATATCTTGGTAATTTAAATTGTGAGCAGATGGACAACAGCTGGACCCTCCTCCAGTCTAAACAGAAGATTTCCGAGAGGACTGACACCGTGCCGAGCGTCCAGGGCCTGCCCAGCTCTGGGCAGATCCCGAACCCAGCTCTGAGGGCTTCTGACTGACTGAGCTCTTCTCTTCCCTGCAGGATTCTCTTAACATGAATTGCATGGAGTCAGTTTCTGTCAAATGCAATCCAGGGAACTGGGCACAGTGAAAAATCTGATTTTTGAAACAAAGTATAACTTTCATTTGTGACTTAGCTTTAGTTATCATACCCTGTGACCTCCTATTACCTACTGATTCCGTGACTCCACTCTTCCGTTCTGCATTTCCTCATACAAAACTTTCTCACTCTTTTCTCAACTCTCTTTTCTCAATTGCAATAAAAAAATCTAAACTAAAATAAGATATACACATATGTACTCGAAACACTTTTTCAAAATATCTGAAAAATGCAATCAAACCATACAGTTGGGAAAAGTGGATTGCAGGTGGAGAATTCCTGTTGTAACTAAATCACACGAGAAAGATCTAAAGCCTAAGGGACGAGCGACGGATGGAGGGAGTGAAGAGGGAGGGAAGGAAAGAAACAAGAACATGACTTAAGAAAATGTACATGTACCGGCTCCACACAAAGGGTGTAAACATCTTGTACTGTAAACATGAACCAATACAAACTTAAATATAAAAATAAATACATCATTTAGAAACTAATGTAAATAAAATACTACTGTGAAAAAATAGCATTCTAGAAATAGAATAGAAAAATTTATTGCATCATGAAAAAGGCATCGTAAGTCAGTGAAAAGTCTACTAAGTGGGAATTATTTGGAGTCTGAGGAAAAGTTTCTATTTTGATCATCATGTTGCACAATGCAGAAAAATTGAGCTCCAGAAGATTAAGAGCCAAAACATTGATAGTTTAACATAAAATGTAAAAGGACACAAGCTATTAAAAGGAGGGGTCACTGGTTATTGAGCGTATTTGAAGTTGTTACATATTTAAAACTATTAGGTAAAGTAATAAGAAATAAATCAGTTGCATCACTATAAACTCAGCTGTGCTCCAACCCCAGACAAGATAAAGTATTGTTTATTCTAACGACATTCTTTATATTCATTTTTCGCAGTAGTAGGACACTTTTTTGAAGAAGAAATTTAGCAAAATGTATCAGAAGCTTTTACTATTTTGTAATAAGAAAAAGCAGGTGTACAGGAACTGTGTTCACTAGATATAATGTTACCACAAAATCAAAAGAATTTATGGGAGCGGGGTTATAGCTCAGTGGCACAGCAACTACCTGACAAACACAAGATCATTAGTTCAATTCCTGGTACAAAAAACAAAAACAGTATTTGCCAATTTACCAAGTGTTTAATAATAATATGGAAAAGTTTTTCATTAAGTTTAGTTTTTAGGAAGTCAGTATGTAAATTTCCACTACAATATCATTTCAGCAATATTTTAGAAAAACAGAGACAAGCCAGGGTGATACAACAAGTCTAAAATAAACCTGAATTAAAACATGAATGCGTGGTGTTTGAATGATTGAAGCCAAAGCGATGTTTCTTCTTGTTTGTCCAAGCTTCTATGCCTTCTGTTTGTAACTCCTGTTATTTTATATATGAGAACAAGTCATTCTTACCTGAAAACACTCACTCTTGTGGCTGGAAGGGTGTGACAAGTGGGCAGAGTCTCAACTCACTGTCCTTTTCCAGTAGGAAAAAAAATCTATTTGAGGATTAATAACAACTATCACTTTAAAATGTACTAAAATGCAACGGGTTTTTTAGAAATCTTTAAGTGCATTCTGACTGCAGATGTTCCCATCATCCCCGGGATGGTGTTTCTCATGTGCAGGGAGGAAGCTCGCTTTGAGGAATACAGGGATTAAGTCTTTAAGGGACAAGAAAAGATCCCTCAGCAAAGCCTAGACTGGTGAGGGCAAGACATGGGCTGGGCTGATTTTGATTTTCTATGTAAGGGAACAAGAACATTAATATCAGATTGCATAACAGATAGGTAACAGATAGGTGACAAACAGCACAGGCTGTGGAGCCCGGTTGGCAGAATGGCTAAAGAGCACCTGTTGGGGACAAGGTCACGGATGTTAGAACTTTGTTACCAACTTAACTGTTGCACAACAGACATAGGACTAGGGTTACATTAGATCATAAATTATTGGGGAAATATGCCTTCATTCTCTGTTTTCTGTAAGAGTTTGGTAAAATTAGCATTAATTCTTTATTACATGCTTAATATATTCACCCTTAGAACCATCTGTACTTGAATTTTTCTTTGTGGAAAGGTTTTCATTGTAAAATTATGATTATCTGTATCTATGTATCTATCTATTTTTTTTTTTTTGTGGTACCAGGGATCGAACTCATGACCATGCACTTGCCAGGCAGGTATTTATGCTGCTGAGCTAAATCCCTGGCCCTAAATGTTTACTCTTTGTTGAGGAAATTCAATTTCCAGCTATGTTTTTTTTTTGGGGGGGGTACCGGGAACCAAACTCATGACCTAGTGCTTGCCAGGCAGGCGCTCATGCCACTGAGCTAAATCCCCGGCATATTTTCTATTTTTGATTGTGCTAATTTTGGTAAGTTATTCTGTAATGGCATTTGTTAATTTCATTTGTTTATCAAAGTTATTCAAATAAAGTATTTTTCTACTGGTATTTTAGCATCAATAGCATCTGTACTGATGTCTTTTTTTCTTTACTGATTGATAATTGGTATTATTTTTCTTTTCCTTGATCAATTTTACAAACCAGTTATCATTTTCTCAAGCTTTCAAATGCACTATGGGATCATAGATATAGTTATAGTGTCCTTTTTATTTGTTAAAATGGAAGACTGTATTGTTGATTTTTAAATTTTCTTCTTTTAAAATATTAATTTAAAGCTATACTTTCTGTGAATATTGCTTCCAATTCACCCACAAGTATTACTTTACTGTGTTTTCTTTATATGTGTACTTCAAAGAGCTTTTAAATTTCCCTCAAATTTCTTCAATTTATTGATTATCAAACATGTTCTGCCTTCATATTCAAATAGACACAGGTATTCTAGCAATTTTATTACTGTAAATTTCAAATTCTGTTTATTGTCTCTATCATATGTGTCTGTAGCATGTACTCTTTGTGCTATTTCAATAATCAGGCATTTATTGACATTTCCTTTTGATATAACAATGTATTTTTAGTCATTGTCCCGCATATTTTGAATAGAATATATATTTTGTAGCTTTGAGTATAATGTTCTATACATGTGACCATGTGATTGACAGTGTCGTCCAAACCTTTAATTTCAACTGAATTATGTCTATTTTTCTATCAAAATGGAACATGGAATCATAAACTCTCTATTTATCTTTGTAGATTTGTGAATTTCTCTCTTTAATATTCTCAATTTTTGTTTTATACGTTCTAAAAGTTTTCTTTTTGGTAAGGTTTAGGTTTATTATGTCTTGTTGATAAACTGACCTTGTTTTATTATAAAATATCTATTTTATCTGTATCAGTAGTCCTTGAGTTGTAATCTACTTTATTTCTAATGTTAATGTAGTGTCAGAGGTTTCCTTCTGATTAATGTTGGCATAGCATATATTTTCCACCCTTTTTATTTCAGTGTGTGTATGTAATTATAAAGTGTGTTTGATATTAATAGCACAGGGTATTGTCCTTTCAAAAATTCAGTGCTCTAACTTCTGTCTTCAAATGGAGTGTTTAGTCGATTTGCATTTTATACAGTTATTGATAGTTGTTTTGTAAGCTACCATACTAGTATGTGATTCTGTCTGTACCATGTGCTTTGGTTTTTCATTGTTCTCATTTTATGCATTATTTATTATACTGGTTGCTCTAGAGCAATGGTTCTCAAACTTTTTGGTCTCAGAACTCTTTTATATTCTTAAAAGTTAATTAATGTCCCAAAGAGTTTGGGCTTATGTAGACTACATTCATCAATATTTATCTTATGGGAAATTATGTGAATTTTTTAAAACACAAGAGCAAGAGTAACATGAGTCTTCTAAACATTACCAGGATCTGTTTCCTTGCTTAGCTGCCTGTGAGAATGCTCACAGCCTTTCTGATGAATTGGGACTGTTTTCACTCTGTGGATGCAAATTGTAGCAAAAGAACACTGTGGAGTACAAACAGACCATGTACAGGCCATGTGCGTCCCTGGAATAGTTCTCCAATTTACAGGCATGATATGGATTTTGTTCTGGATTCAGTCTTTGCAGGAAAATTCTATATTACAAAAATGTGTGTGTGAAAAAAATCAAAGTATATAATGGCTTACTAATCTATCCAATGGGTTAATTCAAAGAAATTCATTATAAACTAGCAGTAGATTGGGAGCCCTGGCAAGTTAATATATAACTAGCACACAGAGAGGAGGACTTTCTTTCACTAAGGAATTCGACCTAGAAGAATGGCAGAGGTATGTATGTTTGTTACAGATCCCTAACTATGTTCTATTTTTTTCAGATTCAATTTTTTACACACTTCTGCTGGGGCTGACCTGTGGCAAGCCAGGGAGATATTTCCATTCTTGGAGGCAATAAAAAGGAGGTGATCAACAACCTTTAGGATGCTCTTTTTGGAGTCATCTATCTTTTTAACAATCAGAGACACTTGTTTGATTTTTTAATGGCATTTGAATGGTAATAACCATGTCTGCTATATGCATATTTTTAAAACTTGCACCCAAATAAATGCGGGGGGAAAACCCTTAGCATGCACTCTGATATTAGAAAAGAGCAGTTATAAAAAGCAACTCACAAAAATCAATCAGTAGTGACAGAAAAATCACAGTTGTGTGAAACAAGTGACTGCATGTGTTTATTTTTATTTGTGTCACTTCATAGAGTAGTTTTGAAGCTTACCTAAATTACCACATAAAAGGCGCATAAGCAGGGTTAACAGTCAACATTTATTGCTATCATTATTAGCAAAGTTGGTCTTGTTATGATACTTCCTACAGACTCTGCAGGGTTAAATGCTTGGCTAATGGCCCACAGTGAATAAGTGCTAAAGACAAGATGTGAGCTAAAGACTTATAGTTTAAAATTCAACTTTCTTTCAATACACTATGATGCCAATTCCACAGGACAAATTTTCCCTCATCCAATCTATTCCAAATCAGTTTATATGCAAGAAAATAAAAGACTATTTTTTATTCAATGAAATAAAACATAATTTAAAATGACCAAATTGCAAGTGAGAAAATGCTCATGGTTGAAGATGTCTATTAGTCATAATCATTTCTTCATAAGATTTTCATTTTAAAGATACTTCATAATCTGCAATTGCAGATGATACCTGGGCATGAATTTAAGTACTGTTTTTTTACTTAGAAATTGATGTTGAGTTACATTCAGTATCACAAATATTTAAGGTAGGTAATACTACGTAGGGATAGAACTCAGTACTGGAAATGTTATTTCTGGTTCCTGAATAGATTTGTCAGTATGAGAAAAGATGACTGGTTCTAATTTTAAAGTTACAATATAGAAAGGAAATGTAACTATTTCTGAAAGTTCTAGAAAAAAATATCCTCTGGGAATTTTTGCTATTAGGCTGAATCAAATATGCTTTGCTATTATCTAGACTTCAATAGGGCCTATCAATTCTAAAAGCATTTGTGCCAGAAAAGATAATTTTTTAAAGAACTAAACCAAAAATGCAAGAAGACCACATTATTTATAATTTGACATTGTCTTGAGACAATACAATAATATTGTATACTTGATAATTAGATCTCTAAAGACAAAACTTTTATACTCTGAAATTATACTGATAAGTTTCTTCTTTATATATTTCTTCTCTGTAAGAGAACTGTGCTGGTTAACAAGATAGAATTTTAAGAACCACAGCCAGAAATTTAAAATCATGTTCAGGTTTGGGTGATGATCAAGACATTTTTGCATAGGACATGTTGAAAGTTACTCACTTTTGAGATGGTTCTTAGTTTACAGAAACAACATGTGCATCAACCTTTGCATTAAGATAAATGTTTTCTGCCCTATCTGGAATTCAGAATAGAAGTCACCACACCAATGCATTTACATATTTAGTAGACATGTGTTCTACTTACGTGTATAATGATTTCATTATTTATCAGCCCTTTTTCTATTTTAAATTTTAAAAACTCAACATCATTTTTCACTTAATATTTGAGACTGACGTCACTGCAATATTATTGCCATTTGTAAATGAACATGATGATGCATAGTAAGCAGAGTTCCATTTAAGGATAAAGAACAACTCCATAAAGCAATTAATTTAAAGCTTCTTTATATTTGCATGCTCTTAAGATCATTTTTTAAAATGGCACACTTTTTGGTCACTATTCCATATATATATGTATATATATATATACACACACACTAGTTACTTAAAATGCGATATATAGACACAATAGTTACTTAAAATGCACTTTTTTAAAAATGTGCTTTAAAGACATGATAAACTCACCTTAGAAAGGCCACCTACTTCCAAATAAAAGCAGATGATGAACACATTCCAGGTGATCCAGAGGGCAGTCCAGACTGAGTACTGGATAGAAGTTGGGAAGGAGAAAGAAAGAGAAGAAAAATATGGAGATAAAAGATATGTATAGTAAATAAACTGATAATAAACATGTCAATCAGTCTATGTCTTCTGGGAAGAAATAGACAAGGAACACTCAGAAAAGAGTATTCCTTATGAGGTCTCCTAAGATCTAGAAATTAAAAATCCGATAGTTCTTGCCGCTTTCAGGTGATGCCAATAAACTTAGATTTATTTTTAAACTGCTTTGCTGGCTTGCAGATATAATTTAAATACAAATATTCACTTGATTTCTGTTTGCTGAATGTTTTCTAGGGAACATAATTATGTATTTATTCTATAAGCTATAAATCTATCTATCTAAACTCTCTCTATCTTACTTTTAAATTGCAATATTAAACCATCAAACTTTTAAGAATGTTACTTCAAACACAGAACTTCTATATCCCTGAATGAAGTCAGTGCATGACGTTAAATGAAAGTGGATATATAGAATAAAATTAACAAATTTTCATCTGTTCATTTTACCAGGAATTGTATATATCTTTATAATCTCATAATAAAATGTGGTAATATGAAATATTTTAAAGCACAGAAATTACTAAGTGGCTTAAAAATAAATGAACAAGAGATTTCCATAATGGATAAATACTTTGCATTCATATTCAAAACTTTAAGCTTTCTGACCTTATTGATTAACTAGTTTTATGAATACATTCTATACTGGGAAGTGCCTTCCACCAGACAGTTAGTGAGGTTGAATAAGGACAGCGTGTGAGTGGAGGTGTCACTGGAGGGGTCTTTCTGCTCATCTCAGCTACTCCTTTTCTTGTGCAGACAAAGGGAATCAGAGACTTGCCATCAGAACAGCTTGGATGACTGAGGAGAGTATGTACCACAGGACAAAGTTAACAGATCAGATACAGTGGTTCATCCTTTCCTTTTACTTTACTGAAAAAGTATGAATTCTTAAGTTCTTACCCACCACTTTCTATCAGTGATTGCAACCATTTCATGTTTTTAAGTTAAATACTGAAACCATTCAGTTAGCTTATTTTATGCTATGACAAATAGGCTTACAAGTTTAAGATATTAAGAAAAGACCCAGGTTCCTATTAGAAAGCTTCTCAGAATATTTAACTAATTGTGAAGTTTGATTTGCTTTTTGTGACTTTTTGTTATTCATGGCTTTTAAAGACTTTCAAAAAAGAGCCTTGTGTCTTACACAGCTCTATAATGGGATATATTTGATGCCACATCATGCTTTGTAAGTTTTTTTTAAAAAGGTTATACAATTAAATTACACACTAAAGTTCCAAAATTATTATGAATTTATGATAATAACATACTGAAAAGTTCACATAAATAAAATGTATTTTAAAGTTTGTTGCTATTGGCAAATATTGGTGAGGCGGCAATATCTCCTGTTCATAAAGTTTCCAAGTATGAGTGGACACAGATTTTAAAAATATGCCAAAACATTGGTATTAAACAAAACAAAGTATATTAAACACTTCTGAACTACAAAATATTCTGACTATCAAAATCATATAATCTACATTTTGAAAATAAATAATATATTTATATACATTTTGCAATTTACACAAATAATAACTACAACATATATTAGACATTTTGCTCATCACATGGAATTTGGTCTCTGATATTTTTCTAGTCTAAATAAAGGAAATTTTAAGCGAATCAAAATGGGAGAGCAACTATCTTCATGAAGTCATGAAAAAAAATAGTGACAAGGGTTCAAGACAGAACCTCAAAGAAAGCAAGGCTAAAGAGTAAGAAAATGAGCAGCATTCATTACAAAATCATATGATCTTAGTTACTGGGATTCAATACTGAATGTATTGTTTTAGGAACATCAATTAATTAGCACAATAAACAAAACTATCTAATAATATTAACCTATTTAAAATCAGCACAGCACAGATTTGACCTAAGTGATCTCAAGAACTTTCAAAAGTTGTGCTGTTGGTATTGGAACTGAATGTTCACAGGTAAAACCGCCAGGGTAAGTAGAGTCAAGCTTTCAGCTGCTAAGTGCTTAATGATGGCAAGGGCCATTATTCTGGCATTTTCTGTCACCCCAATCCAGTGCTGTGCACTTTACATAGGTCATGTCCAGGAGTCCTCACAATGAAGCCAAGGCAGGGTGGTCACTACTTGATCCTCCAAGGAGTGCATACTCTTGCTCCTGGTAAACTTCTTATTTTAAAAGATTCTAGGAAAATGACTAAATAAATTGTGGATTACTCTTTCATAAAAATTTTCACTCGATCAAATGACAATTCATCAAATTACAAGTTTAACAAAGATTTCATTTGTGAAAGTTCTGTAACTAGCAATGTTTTGGGTAAGAAGATACTGTTTGTTTCTTGCAGCTAATATGTTATGTATGCTACGAAGTGACACAGGTAACATTTCATCTAATACAGTGTTTAGAACAAAGACTGAAGGGATAAATTTTGGATTGTGATGAGATGCAAACTTTATATCTCATCAGTACTTGAGAAACAAGTTTGATCATAGATATACAGGGTAAAAGATCTCTGGAAATAAAACACACACAAGAATTTACCCAGGCAGGAATATCAGAAGAATCTCTGGGTTATGAGATGAGCTATCCTTCCTGCCTTCTTTTTGAAGTGGCTTATAATATGTGTCAACTCCTTATAAGGGATGTAATCATTATGTGTTGCAAACACATACTAATAAAAATAAATTAAGAAATTAAAAATTTCAGTTGAAATGTGAATTAAAATAAGACATAAAACTTTCTGTTTTTAAGAAATATGCTTTTTTACTATGCAGTGTGCTGATAAGCTCATATATACACAGATTAAATCTATTTGCAGTATAGAAGAGAGCTAGCACATATAAAACAAAAGGAACTGTATGTATTCTGGCTGTCTCTCTGTGTCCACTTTGCTCATATTCTGTACACATATTTTAAATCCTAATTATTTTTTTTCATTTTAAAGAAGACTTTTTACTGCAAAAGCGGTACATGTATACCAGGGGACATTTAGATAATATGCCAAAAATTAAATTGAAAATGAATCATATTTTCTTTATTTTTAACATTTTTATGAGTATATGTTTTCTGTACACAATATTTACATTCTTGGTGTGGAGTTGGTGCGTTTACCTAACGCATCACAATTCCTTTTTCATCTGCTTTGTGCCCATTGCTCCCCCCCCATCTTCTGGTTCCCTTTCCTTTTGAGAAAGATCTATCTCTCTATGTTCTATTAATTATCTTTTATTTTGTTCTTTCTTATAATTTGGGTTTTTCATACAAAGGAAAGCGGGCTATGTTTACGATTGTCTGATTTAACATTACAGTCTCAGGGTGCATCCGTTTTCCTACAAATGAGTCAGATTTATCTTGACGGCAGAGTAGTCCTCCACCGTGTGTAAACACCACATTGCCTTTGTCCATTTATCTCCTGATTGACACATAGGCTGCTCCTAAGATTTAACAATTATAGATTTTGCTGACACATACCCAGGTATGCATGCATCATTGTAGCATTTTTGTATTCAAAGTCTATAAAGATGAATAAAGAATAGTAATTTGTTCTATGTGGCTTCTTAGATATTTCCCAGTGGTATGAGGACCATTTGAACTTTATAAATCTTATTGTCTATTTCTTTCCCATTGAGCAATTAGTCTGTAATATGAGTTATTTTTATTCTGTGAGCTTTCTGATTTTCTGGTATCAGAAAGGCCAGCTGGTCATTTATACTTTCATATGTGTATCAGTCAGCCACAATATTACACACAGTATGCAGTACCTGTGATAAAAATAAATGAGGTACGGGCTGGGGATTTAGCTTAACAGCATAAACACCTGCATGGCAGGCATGAGGTCATGAGTTCAATCCCCAGTACCAATAACTAAATAAATAAGTAAGGTAGTATCCATGTCATTCTGTTGTTCTAACATTTTCTGGAACTTAGTAGTCACATCCAGAAACTTAAGAGAAATCTTCCAGCCATAATTCTACTGACAAGAAAAACAAAGTAATAGCAAAAAAGGACACAGTAACAGTTAACAGCCTAATCATTTATCAAGCCTTATACTATGTTAGGCTATGATAAACAAGCCACTTGTATTATATAATTCTTCAAAAAACCTACGATTCGGGTTTTTACAAATGAGCTAAATATGGCACGAAGAAATGTGGCAAAAGAGTATGTCCTAAGACTTCAGAGCCAATAATTGGTAGAAGGGAATTTAAATCTGGGACCAACTGAATCTAACCTTGATATTGTTGACTGCCAAGTTGAGCAGTAGCTCAGGGATTTGTGATAATATTGGAGAGAAAGTTTGCTATATAACAATTTAAATTAAACTTTGTGGGTTTTTGTTACATATGAACATTTGTATAGGTGTTCAAATAATTCAGTTGTAGTCACAGCAAAATTTAAAAAATTTAAAGCCAGATGAGTTAATCTGAACTAAAAAGTTAGTCTTTATTTAAGAAAGATTAACTATATTAGCTAACTCTTCTACCTTTAAATTAGGTCTGCTTGATTAACTTATCAATGAACTAATAAATATTTAAAGGATGCTAGGCCAAACACTTGTTCTAGAAATTACAAGGTAAATTTTGAAATACTAAGCATAGGGGTAAACAGGCAGGAAACAACTGATTCTGCAAGAGTTCATTACGTGTGATAAATATGATTTCACAGTTTCTTACTATCTTTAAAGAAACCAACACAAAAGGTGCATTTAAACTTCAACACCAAACTTGACATCCCCTTAGCCAACATAAATTTTAATCAGTAAAGCAAAACTATATGATAAAGTTGTTTCTGTATTCTAACAATAAATATCTTCACATTTTCAGCACTGATGATATGTGAAATAGAATTATTGCTCTTTTATTTTGTGATTTGGATGGTCTTTGCTGTGGTAACTCAGTTACCGTGGCAGAAGCTCATGGCATTACATTTCTGAAAAAATAGATCTTGAGGAATAAGTAAGGTGGTGGCAAGTGCCAGTACCTGGTTCAAGAGCACTGCGGTGGCACATGTCATACACCAGGAAATGTCTCAGCTGAGATCTGATAGATACAAGCAAGGCAGCGAGGCCAGTGTTTCTTGCTGACCTGTTGCTGACATGTTCTAAGAAACCATTGCCTAGTCCATCTTTAAAGTCACTGCATTCATCTGATAAGAGGAGGGACAGGAGATTAAAAGAAGGAGGATGTGCTGTGTACCTGTATCAACTCCACACAAGGCAGGTAACATCATGTACTAAAAACACATACTAATAAACAGCAAACACTAAGATCTTAAAAGGTCTGAACTTACATGGCTAGATCGTGAATGCAGCAATGGAAAGGCAACCACATTTGTTTATTTGTTTTGTTTTCTTACACAGCAGACAGCTGTCCCTGCATTGTTTTTGTGAACACTGGCCTGGCATGAAAATGATCTACACATTTGACATTGTAACAGACCTGGAGTTAATTCTAATAATGTATTTTTAAAAGTCTGAAGGTAGTGTGGTACACATCACATTAATCAAAGTATATCTTGAGGCACCAACTTTTCACTGTCATGACAGACTATTCCTTGGGCAGGAAAAGAGCTTTTTGATTACAGGAGATTTTCTTTCAAAATCATTTCTGCTGGTCTTAGTATTGGTCTCCTTTATTGGCTGAAAATATCACCAATACATGCCAATTAAATTTAATCCATTTCAAGCAACACGGATTTTGGAGCACCAGGTATGTGCTAAGTGTTCAACCAGAGATTAATAAAATATTGTCTGTCATGAGACAATGCAATGGAGCTCACAATCTAGTTTAGCAAAAACATATGTAATGGGTGAGTGCTGTTTCTGAGAACAAACAGGATTTATCATGTTTGAATTCAAATTAATCACTAAAGAAAATGCATTAGGGAAAGAATCACAGAAAAAAGTGCAGTGTTACCCACAGGCAAACTTCTAACCTTAGAGTGGTGCCAAAGCCGAAGAACAGCGCCCCTTAGCTCCCCAATCCTGCTCCTCCCACACTCCCTACCGGCCACCTTCGTGCCAGCCACACTGAGGAACTTGCCTCTTTTTCTTGGCTACTCTGACCTCATATACTGTATCTTCTGCCTGCAATGTCCTCATCCCCTTATGGTCTTAGAAACTTGTATTCTTCACCTAAACTTTCACCTGTTGAAAACCTTACCTCCTCCCTCCACTCAGGGCTCAGTGCCTCGTCCTCTCTGCTGCCACTGATCCTGGTAACTTTCTAGCCTCTTCCTCTACCCAGTATCACTGCCTCTTTGCATGTGTGTTCCTGGAAGGCAGGACAATGCCTTTCCCTGGCTGCATTTGATCTCTAGCCATATAAGTAAATTGCAAAATGCTTTTCTCATAAAATGAAAGTAAGGCAGGGTTACTTTTAACATCAAAACTGATACTGACAACCTATCATCTGGGATCTGATGATGAAAACAAAGCAAAATTACTATGCTAAAGCAAATTCAAGGATCTAATAGGACAAGTAAGGTCAATATACGTCAGTTCTGCTTACTAGTGTTCCCTGAGCAAGTTGCTTAACCTTTGTAACCTCTAACCTTGACTGCAAAATTACAGATGCTAAATACAGATTTCAAAGGATGCTCAGGAAGATCAAAACAAGTGAAACACTTGTCATAGAGGGCTTCCCCACCAATTCATAGCTTTCTTTCTCCTTCCCTGCTGAGAGAGAATCAGAAAAGCTAAGAACATGGTTGGAATTTTATTGGCATAATATACTAAAAGAGACGATCAAATAAACAAAAACATGAATTGTTTATCTTGTAAATGTTTCCCTTTGAAGATTCTGAAAGCCTTAAAGCTACCTTCCTTTGCACACATGGGGTAAAAAAAGCGTGAAGGAGACAAGGAAATGATATCACAGAGAGATAGAGACAGTGACAGAGACAGACTCACAGAGAAAATTGATGACAACTTGATCATGGTTGGACTCCACTGAACCCTGTGGAATGATAAGAATTAGATGGGGAAGCATGGATAAACATGTATAGATCACTGATTACATTCCATGTTTGCTAGAAGCTCTTTTGCCTAGAAAAGAATACTTTAATATAAGCAAATTATAAAACAAGATCCAAACACAGGCCAAGGAGTGGAAGTTGATTATTAAAATGCATGGAAGGATGTGTGCATGAGGGACTGAGGAAATGTTGACAGGCCCAGAGCAAGAGTTGCAGGCAAGGCCATGAGAGCAACAGGCTGAAGGGGCAGGTAGGACCAGAGGGAACATAAACTGAAGTGTACAACTTCAGAGGACTTCAAACTTCCCCACCCAGTCCCATTATCCTGCGCTTCCACTCCATTCTGGAACCTGCAGAGTACCACAGATCCTGAACTTTCCTTCTCCCTGTTTCAACAGAGTTTCTGGAATGCACAGACTCAGTAATTCGCATTCTTTTCCGGTTGTCCAGTCCTACTTCAGTGTACTGTTCAGTGATGCTTAAGGGCTGAAGGGAAACTACTGCTAGTGAACTTCTACTTGCTCAGTTCTGATTCTGGCCCAGAATCCCCTCAGCCCTTTCTCCCCTGGGAACTCATGCTTGCTCATATCACAAGGAGATCTCAGTGCCCAAGCACTTCTGCAAGGCATCTACCCTGTCACCTTGCTAGGGCCTGAGTCCCCACTAGACATCGTGGATACAGTGTAGTCTTATTATCACCTACCATAGCTTCAGTTTACTCTTTCTGTGGTCATTTTTCACTGAAGGCTCAGCTAGCCTCATCAGGCTGCAAAGTGAGTACCCAGGAAGGTGGCAACGTGTCTGCCCATCAGACTACTTTACACTGAACACAATGCCAAATGCATACTAGACACTAAAATAACATAGTTTGAATGAACAAATCCATAAAAAGATGGAATGAAGATAGAAAAGCAATAAGGAAGAAGAAAAAGAAGGGGAAAGGAAAGAAAGAAAGATTTGTGTGACATATATGAGATACACTAGGCAAGAGTGTTCTTAGATCTTACTCTGGTAAGGAGCCAGCAGAAAGCTTTCAGCTGTGACTTAGGAAAGTCCCCCGGAAGGGAGAGGGGCTGAAGGCAAGAAGGACATCCATACATAGGAGAATAAAGGCAAAGACCTTCACCAGGGCAGCAGACGTAAAAACAGTGTACAGGGGAGTAGTCAGGGGCCAAACGCAGTAGCACTAGATACAGTCCCTAGTGTACACACCTGGCCTCATCTAAAGAAGACACTGGTTTCATAGCCATCTGGGATTCTGAGCTTTAGCAGAACACCAACAGCATAAAATAATAATTTCGAAGAGTAAAAGGTCTCTATATTCATAATAAAAAGCTAGAACATATTTAGAATCTAGTAACAATTCTAGCATTATGCATGGTATTAAACCACCTCACGCTGCAAGTGCAACTGTACGAAACATCTTTCTGGTAGATGATACTGTGGTTTGGCAGAAGCTATTTCTGACAGAAGGATAGAAAAGTATAAATTGTTTATTCCTATAGCAAGTTGAGGGACATCAAACTTTTGGCGTCACATGAAGGCTGAAATTGTCTGTTACCATTGTGATATTCAAAGTAGAGCATTGGTGCATGTTTAGAAAAAAAACTATAATTGCATATTTTTCAACGGAGTTGATTAAGTACAGAAGCTGCCAGTTTTACACACTAGCCATTTCTTTCACCAGTAAAATAATGATTTTACTGAATACTGTATGTTTGATTCTCAGTTGGTGAGCATTTTAGTGTATATATCTCTATTTATAATTATTTATATTATGACTCATTATTTCTCATAATTTTCCTACACAAGTAGCCTATAAGATACTCATCTCTCTCTGTCTCTCTGTCTCTCTGTCTCTTGTGCGCTCTCTCTCTCTTTCTCTCTCTCAGTTTGAACTCATTAGAGTCCTCACACTGAGTTACATCCCCAGCAGTTTATTTGTTTGTTTTAATTTTTGAGACAAGGGCTTACTAAGTTGCTAAGTTGCCAGACTTGAATTTGTGATGTTCCTGCCTCTATTTGACAGAGTACTAGGATTACAAACTGCTTTGTTTTTGTAGAAAAGACAACTTATGAATTACTTTTCACTAGACCTCAATAAACTGTACTACAATGGAATATGTGCTGACCATGCTTGGTATAGTTTAAAACATGAGTTTATGATTCAAATTTCTCTTAACAAAATGGAGAAACATTCAGTAGCAAACTATCTAAAATATATTAGGGACCTGTGCTAAATATCCTTCAGTATAGGTAATGATCTCAACTAGTTAAAGTTAAATTGTACCTGTTTAACTTTAATTTTTGATAATGGTGATTGAAACCAGGGTTTTATGAAGAATTTAGTACTGTTTATATGGAGAGGTGATAAAAATAAGACTTACCACCATGATGTATCGAGGTCGGTACTGAATGGTTCCAAACAAACCCAAAATGACCACTATTATATGAAGAAAATTCCCAAGAATTGGTGCCCACTGGAAACCAAGAAAGTCAAAAATCTGCCTTTCCAGTGCGGATACCTGCAACCAAGCAAAGAGAGGTTATCAGCACATTACAGCACTGTAAGCATCATTATAGCACATTAATCTGTACAGCTGGGGAAATCTGAATATACAATTTCAGCCATGCTTATTATGGGCAGCATTATCACTAGATTATTATTTTATTTTGTTGCTGTGAGGAGGATCAAAACTAGAGTCAATCTGAACAAGCATTCTACTACTGACCAATACTCCCACTTTTCTTCCTAGAATTCTACTATCTATTTCAGATGCTGTTTGCTCTCAGGAAATACACTAAAAGGATATGTAATATTATTACTTCAAAAAAATTGATTATAAGCCTATCTTGAGAGTCAGAGATATACTCTTTAAGTCATTGTTACATAGAAAATTCAGAAAAATATGACTCAAATTTATTGAATTTATTAGTGATTGGTTTGGAACAAGCTATTTAGAACAATAACCAATAAATTTAGCTTGCAGAACAACAAAAAACTGGTACTTATTTTTGTGTTCCTGTGTGGAATTTGTACTATATTTGCATCTTTCCCCTTTTATTAGGCTACTGATAGTGATAATGACTAAATACACTTAGAAAAGGAAGCTTACTTTACTTTGGACTCAAGAGCTTGAGATAAAATTAGAGTTTAATAGTCCTATTAAACTCTGTTGTACTGAGATTAGGTTAAAAAATCTGCTTTGAATAGCTAAATAAAAATTATGTGTCCATAGCAAATTTAAACACAGCATAGTTCATTATCTTTGCAACATGTATAAATTTATTTTTAAACATTTATGTACTGTATCAAACTATACACCATTTATGATTAAGCAGTTGAATTTCAGGCAGTGTAATGAAAACAACAGTGTCATTACTATGTACAAAATTTTACAATTCTACCTTCTGTTCTTGGACAATAATCTTACACGTTGCAGTCATTTTTCTAGATTTTCTTTGGTAAGACAGTAATTCCAATGGAGTGAATGAGTGATTAGCCACATTGATGGCAAACAACCTGCAGCTTTCCAGTGCAAATGGCGCCCTCGGTATTTTTCTAGCTATGAAGCAGGTGCATGCCTGAGTGGCTTTAATTTCCTTGCACATAAAGAAATGATCTCTATCCAATAAGCTCAATTTACCTTGGTTAAGATTTGCCTTCAGCAAGCTGTGGAGGAAAAGAGACAAGAACTAATGCCTGAAGACAACAAGCCCAGATGCACTTTCATTTCCTCAGTATTTCCTGATCTTGAAGCATTTTGTTACCAGTGTTACTATCCATTAATGCAGAGAAACAAACTAAAACAGACTAATCGGAGCAGTATAGGAGGAAGCACTATATTTTTAATCTCATGTTTGTCTCTTCATCTGACTGTAATTAGTTCCCAGAAACCTTCCCCAGAAAAAAAAATGTAACATTTTATTTATTGGTCCATCAGTGATATAAAATACGCACTTTTTTTTTTTATTAAATATCCAAACAGGACGAATGGGCTCAGGAAAAACAAACAAACAAACAAAGCCTGAAGAGCAGCCGCAGGCAATTTATTCTGAAATTGCAATCCTACTTTAAAGCTGTCATGCATCACAAAAACCTTTCAAGTGAACTTTTCAGAGAAAACCCTATTCCTTTTTCTGTCGGGAAATGCAGTTAGCATTTATGATATTAAAGATAAGTCATAATGAAAGAGAACCTAAATTAATGGCACTTATTAAATAATAAGACTTTTTTATTCAAGCTCCTCTGGATCCCTATTTATTAATATTTATCTAGCAAAAACTTAAAAGCTGTATTTGATGTGGACTGAAATAAGAGCACAAATAAAAGGTTATCAAAAACGATCATATCAAAAATAAAGCAAAGAAGAGCTGCAACAAATAAACAAGCCATAATATTAGATTTGAGAACTGCATTTTAAAAAGCCAGCTAAAGTAACAAAAAAAACCCTTTCAAAAATAAAACACTATTGTACTGGGCAAAATAGCTAACACCCATAACTCAAAGGAGAAGAGGTTTACTTTTCTTCATACTGTTGGTTCATGGCTGGTTGGCTCCATCCTGGCTGAAGGCTGTGTTGGAAGAAATCTCAGGGTTGCTGGGAAGCAGAAAGCTAGGAGGACAGCCTAAGAGGGAACAAGGCACCAGGTAGAATTCTCAGGGTCAGAACTTGTTTCCTCCAACTAAGCCTCACCCTCGGTGGGGAATTACTAATGGTCAGTGTGTAACACCCAGCTGAACCGAATCAGCATGGTGCTGGGTGTGGAAGGCTCCCGCCCCAGAGGATTGCTGCCAACAGCATAAAAGGAGAACTGGAGAGGAGGATGGGGTGCTGTTGATTCTCCTGGTGAAACTTATCATGCTGTTTCTCCTCATATGAACTCAGCTGTTCCAATTATTGGAAGAGCTTGTGTCCTCACTATCTCTGAGGATGGCTATCTTCAGGAGAGCTCCAGTCCTTACCTTGAGCTTCTTTTTTGATAAAGACTTGCATGAGATGTTGTTGTAGGTTCTAGGCCTCCCACTGGACTTGCACAGGACATTTCTGTGGGTTCCCGGCCCTTAGCTGGATGCTTTGGGTCTCTAGTATTTGGACAGATCTCTTGTGCTCTTCTGCATTTGAATTTTTGAGTGAATATTATTAAATAGTCCTATAAATTGTGTGTTCCTTCAGGGACATGTGGTGGCATCATGTGAGTTAAAAAAATCTTGGGCAGTTTCCCTTTTATGGCATTTCTGATTGTAGCCACATAGCTTCTCTCTTGGGCTGGGTTTGCTTGTTGCTGGAGTCTTCTTGTCAAATGCTCCTGGCATCTCCAATTTTGTGGGTTCTCCTTCACAGCTTTGGCTCCATTCACAGCTTTATGTGTTGTCCTATCAGGAGCTCATGGCAGGAATCCTAGTAACTATGCCATACATTGCTTGTATCCACAGGCCTTCCTTTGATAACTGGGTAGAAACCTCCATTCTCTGTGACTCTACAAAACTCTTGCAATCTGCAACTTTCAGCATCACGTGACTGATGCCGAAGTCTACTGTCAGTGGGTGCAACTGTCAGGCCCTTTGACCACTGACTGTAGAAGCCTCTGATGACTGACCATGGTGAAATGAACCCTAAGTAACCAATTACCCTAGGAAACCCTATTCAAGCAGGATGTCCAGGGTTCTGTCCCTCTTCTCAAATGAAAGATTTATACTTTTTTATTCTTGAGCATGTAATGGGTTTCTGAGATGCCTTTGAAACATCTTTTTTCTTGCACCAGTTCAAAATACTCCTGTTTAATGACACTAATCTCTTTAACAACCACATCTTCCTTGGGTCCAGTTAAACACATGCATCTTTTCTGGAAAGACTGAAAAATTTTTAAATCTTTCAGTTCCACTTTTACTCCCAATTCTCAGTATAATTTTTACTAAAATCAGCAAGCAGTATCTATGCCAGAATCTGAGCATTGGACTATGTTGGAATTTCCTCTGTCAGATGAACACTGTCTTTTAACTCAGTGTCTTTATGGTACAGACAAAATATAGACATCTTTGCCAGACATCAAATGAATGGCCTCTACTCTAATTCCCAATAGAGTTCTCACTCCCAACTGAAGCTTTGTAAGGTTGGCCTTTATTTTCCATAGTCCTATCAACATTCTGTTCTTCTGAGTGCAGACCCAAGTCACCCATCAAGCCCTGCTAAGAGCATCCAAGGCCTTCTCTAGTCCAGTTCAAGTTTTTCTGGTATGGTTGAAATCTAAAATGTTCCTCCAAGGTCATGAGCTCACAGATTGGGCTTTAGGAAAGTGGTCACATCATGAGGGCATTATGAGTGTATTCATCCACTGATGAGTTCATAGCTGACTGTGCTGTTAGAAGGCAGAGCTTGGGTAGAGATGGGTCACTGAGAATAGCACCTGAAAGAATGCATTCTTGTACCTGTATCATGTTCTTTTTTTCCTCTGCTTCCTGGTTATTGAAAGGTGAGCATCTTTTCCTTTGCTACACCCCTGACCTGTGCTCTTTCTGCTTTGGACACAGCCAACTCTGCACTGAACCCTTTGACTTCATGAACCAAAATAAACTTCTACCTCTTTAAATTGTGTCATGCATTTTGTCACAGTAATGGGGATATGACCAACGCATTTTCAAATATAATAATTTCTAGTGACACTACTTAAACTTTAGAGAATAGTATTCATAATTATTTAATTATCCAAATGAAATTAAATGATAGCAAGTTTTTCTATTTACTCAGAAAATGTATAAATATATTTTAGAAATATTACTATCAAAATAGCTCCAAGCACAGGCATGATGGAGCCCCTGGCACTGACTGGTAGTGAGCATTGTACATATCTCTTCCTATATTAGTGATCAAAGATGTCAAACTGAGAAGTGGACATTGGCCATGCTAGGAATACTTATAAAATGGAAATGAAAAATCAGGGCTTGTTTGTTGGCTGGTTTTGAGAAACTGTTACATGTTTACCTGCATGTTATTGAAGACGCTATCTATAAAATACTGGTTGCAACTCCCAAGAGCAGACGTAGGAAGTCGCTGCATTGGTAGAATAGTATTAACAGAAATCTATCAGATAAGAACAGAAGGATGGGAAACTTGGGGAGGATATCTGTAGAGATACCATAGCAGAAAGGAGAATAAATGAGACATTTCAAGGATTTGGGGTTTAAATAGAATTTGAGAAAATAAGAACGCATAACAATAATAAGATGCCCAGGAGAGTAGAACCAACCAGTCACTAGTTTGAAATAAAACAGAAAGTACTGACCTAAATAATAGTGAAATCATTTGCAAATGGAAGCTAAGGAAGTCAGGGCTATAAAGTATATGATGAAAAAGAATGTTTTTTTGTCTAATGAGTTAAAGAAAATAAAGGCATTCAGAATACTAACAAAATGCAATAAAATACAGTAGGGATGCACAAGTCATCTTGCATAATTGCTCACAATAATTATTCCTGACTATGAAAATTAATTTACATTTAATTAATGATTCAGTGAAATGAATAGTCAGATAAAATTTAAAATGATGTAATATGCTATCTCTTTTCCCAATGCTGGATCTTCTGACTCACATTTAGTGGTCTCAAGAGATACAATATATGTAGCCTGAAGAGGCAGAATCATGAATGCTCAGAAGAGCAATGTGTTCCTTAATGCCAAACACAGTTGTCTGAGTTTTCCTTGAACTGGATTTAAAGGTGGAACAGTTGTCTCCAGAACATTTTAAAAGGCTTCTCAGATTCTACCCATACATGGTGAGTGCGTGTATCTTGAGGAAATTGAGTGGACAAGTCTTACTCTTACAGTTCAATAGTGAAGGGGTAAATGTCTAGAAAACAACAAAAAATCTCAGAAAATAGGTATATATTGTGTTTCAAATCTCTCTTTTGAAGAAATAAGGAACTCTGAGAATAATACTAAGGAAATTTCCCTGTGAAGAGATGAACAGATGTTATACTGCAAATGGAAAAAGTTATGAAGGTTGATGAACTGGGAGAGTCCATGGGAATAGTATCTGTAAATAACAGATTTACTCAGAAAATGTCTTTGCATGTCTTGTGCAACTGACTCAACCCTTTAACTGGCAGAATGCCAGCTGTTATAACAACTTCTCCACATTTCAGGGAGTAAGATGATACAGTAGAGAAATGCTTTTGAGCTTGTAAAAGTAGTAATGGTATAGATACAATAATATATAATTTTTCAGTATTTATTGATGTAATCTCTAATAAATAATTATTATCCTATTGAATATAAGAAGACAGGAACAACAAGCTAATTAGCATCTGAGCTGGGACATACATTATTGTGTTCTGACTATACCACTCTGCAATCATGCAAAAAGTACATTGTTTCATGAGGCATGCACTGAAATAAGCTTATCAAAGGTGGTAGAAATAACCCAGGACTCATGACAGTGCTTCATTATTAAACTCTTTTTTCCACTTAACTCGTTTCTAGGAATCAACACTAGAAGAAAGATAGAAAGCCTTTTTAATAAATGGTACTGGAAAAACTGACTTTCCACATGCCAAAGAGTAAAATTAGACACATGTCTATTACCATGCACTAAACTACAGTAAACATGGAGCACAGATCTAAATAATAAAATAGAAATACTAAATCTACTGGAAGACAATGTAGGTAAAAATCTTGAAGAAATAAGGGTAGGCAGAGTTCATGAACAAAAGCCAAACTGCATGGGAAGTACATCAAAGATTCAGCAGCCAGGATCTCATCTTAATAAAATTTTTGCACATCAAAAGAAATCACCAACAAAGTGAAAATACTACACACAGAATGGGAAAAAATTTTAGCCAACTGTCTCTTAGACAAAGGAGTTTTATCTAGAACTTAGAAAGAATTGTAAAAAAAAAAAACATACATTCCCCCAAATTCAAAGACTCAGTCCAAAAATGGGTATCTGAGATGAATACACACTTTTCAGAGGAAGAAATACAAATGGTAAGTGAATACATGAGAAAATGTTCAACATCATTGGTTTTTGAGATATGCAAATTAAAACAACACAGATTCTATCTCACTCCGGAAAGAATGGCTACCATCAAGAAATCAACTAACAACAAATGCTAGAAAGGCTGTGGGGGTAAAGTAACCTTCATGCCCTGTTGGTGGGAGTGGAGTGATATAGTCACTGTGGTAATCAGTGTGGAGAGTCCTCAGAAAACTAGGATTCCACCCAGATGTTCCTCTTCTGGGTATCTTCCAGGAGAATTAAAAACATCATACCACAGAAATATATGTGCACCCATGTTTACAGCAGCATAATTTGCAATTGAGAAATCTTGGAAACAACCCAAATGTCTATCAACTGATGAATGGATTAAAAAGATGTAGTATTTTTAGACAATGGAGTACTTCTCAGTCATAAAGAAGGAAGACCTTGAGACTTATATAGATAAATGGATGCAACTTGAGACCATACTTACAAGTGAAATAAATCAGATTTGCACGTGTAGACATATTGTTTATCTTGTGTGAGAAATTGAAAGAGTAAATAAGGTCTAAAGTATAAAATAAATATTGTGAAATGGAAAGCAGTTTTTCAAAAAAGGAACTTGGATGGGTAAAAGGGGAAATGACAGTAGGAAAAAGGGAGAAAATCAAATCAGTTATAATG
Source organism: Hydrochoerus hydrochaeris (assembly GCA_004027455.1). Taxonomy (NCBI): domain Eukaryota; kingdom Metazoa; phylum Chordata; class Mammalia; order Rodentia; family Hydrochaeridae; genus Hydrochoerus; species Hydrochoerus hydrochaeris. The sequence continues at coordinate 339,481 of PVLA01001367.1, read as the reverse complement.
TTAGTGTCCTTAAGATCATTATAATGGAAGAATCGTGCTAATATTGAATGGAGAAATTTATTTGCCCATGTCTTGTACTCTGAGCAACTACTTTAAAGATAATGAAATGTAATATATTCACTATTGTTATTCTCCTATCACTGTGTTACACCTTTTTTCCATAAAACAAAAAAAAAAAGTCTGATTTTTTAAAGATGAATCAATATATTTTGTGATGCCAGGCATAAAAAAATTACAAGGCAGCAATTGATTTTAGAAAGTGAAATAAATTCATATAAGATACAGCATAATATATAAAGTAATGTGGAATATGGAAAGTTTGAGAATGAAATATATTTTTAAAAAATTTATGTCCAATATTGTAATGTAATAATTTATTTTTTTCTAGATTTAGTTTTTGAATGGAAAAACATTCATTTGTTTTTCCTTTTGTTTATTCGTTCATTTTTTTAAAAAGTAGTAAAATACCACAGAACAAGACGGAACAAAGTCAATTGAGACAATGCAGTGAAATTGGTACAGAACTTCACAGCAGGTTACCGGAATAACAGTAATAGGTACTATAGTGTATCTTGTTTTCTTCATAATAGTTGTTCTTTCAATCAGGTATAGCAAAATCAAAGGAAATACAAAACATTATAGAACTTATCAAAACAGAATATTGAATAGAGCAATACCATTAATCAGAACAAAGCAAAACAGTGATAAAAATATTTGCTTTCAAAGAGATGGTAGAAAGAAATCCCCCTTATTTGCTATATTGCATATAGTCAGCCTTGCAAGAGATGCTCAGATCTCTGCTCCACTTACTAACGGGGAAAAGGGGAGATATGGATGTTTGAATCTCAGCCTGCGCACCGGTAAGCTCACAGCCACTTACCAGGGCGGTGAGCTGGCTGCTTGGTTTCTGAGCACCCTAAGTTCCAACTTCATTCATTTATTTAACATATATCATTTCACACTTGCTATAAAGTAGGGTCTGAAGATACAATGTTGACTGGCAGAATTCTTGGCCTGGAGAAGCTAGTTCACACTCTAATGGGGAAGAAAGACATAGATCAAATAACTCTAATAATATATTCTATTTGCTATGCTATAGGAGTGTTTAAAGAATTAAAGAAACACAGAAAGCAGTATTTTAAACTACTATGATTCGAAAACCAAAGAAGTACCCAACTGAGAAAGAGAATTACATGCCAATCTCCCTAATGAACACTGATGCAAAAATCCTCAATAAGATACTGGCAAACAGAATGCAGTAAATCATGATGAAGACTGTACACCATGATCAAGTGAGATTCATCCCAGGGATGCAGAGATGGCTCAACATACATAAATCCATAAGTTCAATATATCATATTAACTGAGCAAAAATCATATGATCATCTCAATAAATGCAGAAAAAACTTTGACAAAGTCCTGTACCCATTTGTGATTAAAAACTCTACAGAAAATTCTAATAGGTGATCTTTATCCCAATGTGATAAAAGCCAACTATGACAAAACACCAGCCCACATCATACTAAATGGACAAAAATTGAAAGCTTTCACTCTAAAATCAGGAACAAGACAAGGATGTACACTGTCTCTGGAAACTTTAGCCAGAACAATGAGAAAAGAGAAAGAAATAAAAGGAATAAAGATAGGAAAAAAGAAGTTAAATTACCATTATTTGCAGGTGACATGATACTTTACTTAGATGAACCCCCAAAGACTCCACCCAGACTTTTAGATTTAATATGAAAATTTAGTAATGTACCTGGTTATAAAGTCAGCACTCAAAAATCAATGGCCTTCTTGTATTTGAGTAACAAACTCACTGAGAGAGAAATTAGGCAAACAATACTTTTTACAATAGCTTCTAAAAAACTGAAACATCAAAAGATGTAAAAGACCTCTACATTGAAACCTATAGTACTCTGAAAAAGAAAACTGATGAGGATATTAGAAAATGGAAAGATATTCTGTGCTCTTGGATAGGAAGAACCAATATAGTGAAAATAGCTACACTTTCAAAACTGTTATACAGATTCAATGCAATTCCAATCAAAATTCCAACAGCATATATTACAGAATTAGAAAAAATAATCCTAAAATTTATTTGAAATCAGAAGAGCAAAGGTGATCCTGGGCAACAAAGACTAGACAGGAGGCATCACAATCCCTGACTTGAAATTATACTATAAAGCTACTGTGATAAAAAGTGTAGCACTGCCAAAAAAACAAAACAAAGCAAAACAAAACAAAACACCAAAACCAGACCTGAAGATCAGTGGAATTGATTAGAAGAAGCAGAAATAATTGCAGACACACTAAGCCACCTTATCTTTGCCAAAGGTGCCAAACACACTCACTGGAAGAGAAATAGTTTCTTTAATAAATGGTGTTGGAAAAACTGGGTTTCCACATACTGAAGTTTAAAACTGGACCCATATCATTCATCATATACTTAGCTAAAATCAGAATGGATTAAAGATCTTAATATTAAAACAGAATTATTAAATCTGATGGAAGATAAAGTAGATAAGACTCTTAAAGACATTAGTGTAGGCAAAGACTTCATGAATAAAACTCAGAGTGCACAGGACTGACCACAAAGAATCAACAACTGGGCTCTCATCTTACTGAAAAGTTTTGCACAGCAAGGGAAACCACCAAGAGTGAAGAGACAACCCACTATGTGGGAGAAAATGTTTGCCAGCTGTTCCTCAGGTTGTTGAGAACATATAAAGAATCCCAAAAAATCAGTCCTCCCAGATTTAAAGACCCAATCCAAAAATGGGCATCTGAGATGAACACATACTTTTCAGATGAAGAAGTACAAACAGCAAATAAATACGTGAAAAAATGTTCAACACCACTGGTCACTTGAGAGATGCAAATTAAAACACTAAGATTTTACCTCATTCCAGAAAGAATGGCTAGTATTAAGAAATCAACCAATAACAAATGCTGGCAGGGCTGTGGGGAAAGAGGAACCCCTCTCCATTGTTGGTGGGAATGCAGACTGGTGTAACCACTGTGGAAATCAGTGTGGAGATTCCTCAAAAAACTAGGGTCGCATCTGGCCCAGCTATTTCCCTTCTAGGTATCTTCCCAAAAGAATTAAAAACATCATATCACAGAGATATATGTGTTTATAGCAGCAGCACAGTTTTACAGTATAGAGATCTTGGAAACAACCTAAATGCCCATTGGCTAAGGAATGTATAAAAAAATGTGGTATTTCTATATAATGGAATACTATATAGCCATAAAAATGACAAACTGGACATTTTTATAGGTAAATCTATGCAGCTTGAGAACACGCTTATTAGTGAAATAAGTATGTCATGTTGTTCCAGTGTATTTTTTGAGGGTACAATCCTTTCTCCACTTAATTGTTTTTTCATCTTTGCCAGAAATAAATTGTCTTTTATGTGGGTATCTATTTTAGAACTTTATATTGGTATTTTGGTGGTTTGTCTATCTTGATATCAATGCTGTTTTGTCATGCTTGGTGTAACTTTGTGAATAATTGTGGGACTGGGGAGGGTTGGAGCTCTGATTTTGTTCCTTTATCAAAGTTGCTTAGACTATTCTGAGTCTTCTACTTTTACAGAAATGTAAGAATCAAAATGTTAATCTTTATGAAAATAATGTTGGCAGTTTGATAAGGGATTGCATTTTTTAAACTTCATTATTTTCTTCTATTTGTTTTGGGTTTTATTTTGTCTTTTATTTTTAATTTCTCAAGGAAAGATATGAGGATATTTCATAACTTTTTTTCTAATAAATGTAGTTGGTGTTAAAAAAATAAAAAAATAAATTAAAAAATCTGAATCTGAAACAAAAAATAAATTACTTCTGACATGACTAGCATATTCTAAACACCTTTCCAAAAGGATGCTATTGGATAGAATTCTCAAGGACTGAGCAATGAGTTTCCAGCAGGGAAGGATGAGGGAAACAAGTGAAGCTAAGGGAAGTGAAGAGCATTTCTGAGACTCATAAATGTCTGTGATGTGTCTCTGAAACAGATAATTTTAAAACACTCAATTCTACCTGCACTAAATTTAAGTCCACTTCAAAAATTGACCTTAATGGCACAAGATGTACAAGCAACATTTTACAGTGTCGGGTACATTGATTTTTGAGCCACAGTGTCAATTTAAAAATTTAATATCATCACTTGTATTAATGCGTGATTCTTAGCAATATTCTTAAATTCTGTGCCTTGGATCCTCATAAAAATCAGAACAATAATCCACTGCACTACTCTTTTTGCTGACTAGACAAAAATGTACATCACTTTAATCTATAACTGGCACACAAGTGCATGTATATGTGCACGCATATTATTGCAAATATATGCATATGTCTGATCTTATAAAAGAGTGTTTACAAAAGTATTCATCTTGGGAGGAGTGATTGGAAGGTTTCTAAATGTCCAATATTATGGAACATTAAAAGCGTATCTTGACATACACATAAAATGAACAATTGCAGAACTATTAGCGATTCCTGAGCTCTGCATCATGGTGGAACCTTGGGCGCTGGAGAACAGGTGGCCTACTGGCCGCCCTGGTGAGCAGCTGGGGGCCTAGCAAGCCACTGGCACACCAGGGCGAGAACAATCAGCAATTCCTGAGCTCTGCATCATGGTGGAACTTTGGGCGCTGGGAGAACAGGCGGCCTACTGGCTGCCCTGGTAAGCAGCTGGGGCCCTGCCGGTGCCTGTGCTAAAAATCAGACATTGATCCATCTCCCGCCCTCCCATTAGCAAGTAGGCACCAGCAGTCTGAGTATCTTTTTGGAGGTTGAGTGTATACAGCCTGGCAAGTAAGGGGGCTTTCCATCTCTTTAAAGGCTAATATTTTTATCACAGTTTTGCTCAGTTTTGATTAATGGTACTGCTTTATTCAATATTCTGTTTTTAAAAGTTCGATATTTCCTTCCATTTTCCTCTACCTGACTGAAAGAACAGCTAATGTGAATTAAATGGGCTGTACTATTGAGCCCATTGCTTGTGTCCTGGTGACCTGCTCTGAGGTTCTGTGGTAGTTTTATTGCACTGTGGTCACATGGGTTTGTTCTGTCTTGTTCTGCTGTATTTTCTACCTTCAAAAAAAAAAAAGTAGATAAGAAAGTAACAAAATACCTCCAAAAATCTCCCAACTCCACCAAAGCTGATCCATGGATCATGGATGAGGAGAAACTCAAAAACAAGGCAACAGAATTATATAAGGTGATTAAAACTATATAACAACAACAAAACAAGTCAGTAAGGAACTGAGCAACCTGAAACAGGTAATGGACTTAAAAAGTAAAAAGAAGAAAAGAAAGTGCTCTAGAGGATATGGCTGCATGTATGTTTAATTGATAACCATGTTGCTAAGTTGTTACTGGATCATTGAACTTCTTTGTAGTCTCACTGTTTGAATATCCACTTGTATGCTTTAATTTTGTAACTTTAACAACTAGGTCTAAGAAGATAATATGTAATTTATCAACTAGTGATTTCTTCCTGCTTTTTTTTTTTTTTTGAAATTCTGTATTGTTTTTACCCCTTTTTCTGTTTTGTTTTTTTTTCTCTTTAGATAAAATTTTTAAAAAATGAACAATTGCAGTGCTTAAAATATATCAATATATTGATATAAAATTTCAATCACAATATATTATGCAGGAAAAATATATATGCAAAACAGGGTTCTATTTGATAGCAAATAATTTATATTTTCATTCAATCAATAGGTATTTTGAGATCCTTGTAAGTATATAATACTTTTGTTGCTATGCATATAAATCACATATGTGTAACTGAAGCGTATAATATTGTATCAGTCTTCTAAATTACTCTAGAATAGTATGCTATTGATTGTTTAAAAGTCATTGTTGTTTTACTTTTTTCAAATAATTTATTTAACACACATTACTTCTGTTAAGTAAAAGAAATTTGCATGCTTATTCTCTCTCCTCTGTCTCTGCTTCCGCATGTCTTTGTCTCTTTGTATGTTTGTATGTATTCAGCCCACAGCAGACAACATGATTTACATCTTTACCACATAGATACATGAACAAAATACTGAGAATCGATGCTTAACTTTATTGTCTGTGCCACAGTCTAATCTATTTTACTTGTTTATATAATGTTACCCTAGACCACTTGGAGATATTTTAGAGCTTTACATGATAACAAACAGTGACTGCAGCACTCATGCTACAGGTTTGCCACCACTGACAGAACAACCAAACTGATTTTCTAACTCACCATTGGTTCAAGAAGTGTCTTTTGAAAAACACTGGTGTGGAGCACATGTGGTAGAAAATGCTTCACAAGGGAAAAATGAAGAGCCAGTTCTCTTTTGGCTCAGCTAAAGACAGAGATTTACCTCACAGGGAAACTATTTAAGGATGTATTTCTTGCATTTCAGAGCTTTATAAACAATATTATGCTTCAGAAAACTCATCTGTCACAGGATTGCGCTGATTTGATCTTGTTTTGGAATTGCAGCAGGTCATTATGGAAACAGAGTAAGACTTGGAGTAAGAGTAGGGAACAGGGGACAGGCCGTGGCAGTCATTAGTTGAGAGAAGCTGGTCAAGGGAATTCCAAACAGGGCCGGTATGGAAATTCTAAGCTAGAATCTAGAGGATAATTATCTGTGACAAATGAAGGGTAAGCCAGGTCCTCACTCTGGACCAAAGAAAACTGGCATGGTAGATGGATGCTATTACACCACTGAAAGAAGGGAGAACAATTAGAGTTTTGAAGTGAATATGTCTAAATTTCATATGGAAGATCTCCCATAAAATCAGATTACAGATTCCAATTTAGCTGTCATTTTCCTCTGATTTAAGGCAAATCAAAACCAAGTGTAGACGGTCCTCCTGCAGCACTTCCAAAGCACTGCACTGTGAAAGAGCTTCAAAGCCAGGAGCTGCAAAGCTCAGCACTCATTATGTGAGCTCTCTCCTCCCTGTCTGTTAATATGTACACAGGAGACTTCAGGGGTTTTCAGTGTTAGCTCAGGCAAATAAAATTAGAAAATTCAAACATCAAGCAAGGACTGGGTGCAAAACATACTGTAAGGAGATCCAAAGGCTGCTAAAAATAATTTAGGATTATTCACTGACAGGGATTACATTAATCCCTGCAGCTTTCATGCCAATTCAGTTAGCTTAACTAAACACAGAGAGGCCAAGCTGTCTGGTCTTATTGTTGGAAATGATTTTACTATAACTAAGTAAATTTTAAAATATTTGATTTTATCAGTAGTTTTTCATAAAGGGAATGGTCTCTATACTTGTTTTCTAGTAGTACTCTGTGTACTTGAGTCATTTTTAAGGAAACAGATTTATCAAGAGATCATAATGTTAAGTAACATAATTCAGATACACAAGCTTAAATAATGTATGGTTTAACTTATATGAGAAATACAAAATATAAATAAAGTATAAAATGTTAGATTGTAGAAGGTTGGGAAATAGATCTTTCTCAAACTAAAAGAGGATCCAGAGATGGAAGTAGGGAGAGGGAACAAGGATCAAACCATAATTAAGATGTGTTATATACATGCAGTTCCACACCAGGAATGTAAACATTATGTACTGTTAACGTGTCCTAATAAAAATACACTGATATACATACAAAACAAACCATAAAAATTAGAATATGCCATAAAAAACACTAGACTATGAAGTCTTTCATCCCTTCTTTTGTGCTAACTCAATAATATTCTGGGTAATAATTTCATAAAAATTAGAATGGAGTAATCAATAGATGTTTCGCCAAGAACTTCACTTGATCTCTTTAGGGTTATTTCATCATTTGATTCAGTACTCTGTCCCATTTCAGAAATTATCTCACTACCTAACTCCTCCAACTTGTCTTTGTCTTTCTAACTTCTAAGGAGAAACTTCCCTTAAGAAATGCACTTACAGGCGAGAAGACAAGATGGCTGATCAGTGAGCAACAAAATACAAAGCCTCCCAGGAGAAACAAACCATATGCCAGAATATTACACCCTGGAGAGACCTAGACAGAGGGAGATGGATCCTCTTGACACAGGAAGAAATTAAAACATAAAAAAGCTCTTCAAATATTTCTGGACTACAACTGAAACAGCTAAAAGTTAAGGGACACAGAGTTTTCTCGCGGTGACTTGCCAAGTCTGCACCAGCTTGAATCCGCTCCGGCAGGCAGAGCCACCCAAACTCGTTCTCACTGCCACTCACAGGACGCACAGCAGTGCTGAAGTTGGGGGCTGGTGGGCCCAGCGGAGAGCAGAGCCCATGGGGGGACCTTCATTAATTCATGGTCAGTGCTGGGAATGAGATCCGCCCCCCATGGGAAGGGTGCAAACAAATGGGCAACATGTTGGAATCAGGCAGGAGGAGCCTGAACTGGGAGCGACAGTGACTTCAGTTGGTTGCTCCCTCCACAGAGCAGATTCATGGGATTTGCTTGGACTGGACCACGCCCCTGGCTGGGACCGAATGAGCCCGTCCCAAATCGATTCCCTGCGCCTAGCAAGTATTAACTTAGTGAAGGCAGCTGAAGTTTGGTTGGCCAGGTGGGGAGGGGCAGGCATACGCAGCCACTGCTTACACCTCAGTGAAAAGAGCCAAGAGCGGGCAGGAGAGGGCGGAGTTTCCTCACCAGTGTGCTTCGGAGGAAACGTGGCCAACAGGGAAGGGGGCTGTGACCTGTACTGTAACCCATGTGGAGCAAACCAGGGACATGACAGGAGAGGCAGGAGGAGGCCCCCAGCCCAGAACCCTGAGAGCACTGATCCAGGAGAAGGAAAAACAAGGGAGACTGAGGGCAGCAAACACACAACATCAGAGATGGCTTCAATAGACATTAAGAGATATCTTCGGGACCTTGTAGATGAGCTCAAAACGGAAATATTTAAATCAGGTAAAGCAGGATATGAGCAGAGTAATAAAAGAAATGCTCTCAGGAAGCATCTCTCAGGATGATACAGATGGAAGAAGGGAGGAACACAAAAAAAGGAGAGAAACATTCGATAAAGAATATAAAGAAAATATAGAATACATGAAGCAGATTCAAAGAGACTACCAGGAAATTAAAAACTCCATTGGAACCTGGCAAAACTCCTTAAAAGAAACTAAGGATAAACTATCAGAACTTGAAGACAAGTTTGCAGTGTGTGATCATGAAAGGAAAGATCTCTTTAAAATAACAAGGAAACAGGCAGTAACAATACAAAGGCTAGAAGATGACAAGAGAATCTACAATTCAAGAATAAGAAATATGAATGAAGAAGCAGGAATACATACAGGTGAATTACAAAGGCTATTCAAGGAAATAATTAAGGAAAACTTCCCAAGCATGGGAAAAGAAAATGACATTCGGTTGTGTGAGGCATACAGAATTCCAGCCACCTACAACTAAAACAGATCTGCACCCAGATATATAATAATCAAGATGCCAGAAATCAATATAAAAACAGAATATTAAAATCCATCAGAGAAAAGAAACAGATTACCTATATAGGTAAACCCAACAGAATCACAGCTGACTTCTCAACACAGACCAGCAGATCAAGAACAGGTTGGGGTGAAGTGTTCCAACCCCTGAAAGAAAATAACCTCCAGCCCAGATTGATGTACCCTGCAAAACTGTCACTAGAAGTTGATGGAGAAACAAGATGCTTCCATGACAAAGAGGAACTGGGGGAGTTTGTGACCACCAATTCAACCCTAGAGAGAATACTGAAGGACATTCTAGAGAGAGAGAGAAAAAAAATACCAGGATTTTAGGAACAGTGGCAGAAAGGCCTCAGTGAGTGGGGCAGGAAGTAGACTGAAGGAGAAAAGTAGACAAACAAAGGCAGAAAAATAGCATAGCAGAAATGAGGCAGAGAAAGATAACTATAATATAGATGGTCTTGATACTATGATACTATGATACTATGATACTATAGAAACTATAGAAAGTATAGAAATATATGATACTATAGAAACTATAATATAGATGGTCTTGATATGCTATATTGTAAATAGTGCACCAGGATTTAAAACCCACATTTCTCACACTACTCTGCTTAGATATATTATATTCTGTTCCAGTCATTTTTACCTGTACTAGATTTGAGGGCACAGACAGTAATCCCTAAACTACCAGGATATAGTATGGAATTAATCATCCTTAATTTCCTATTAACTTAATCTAAAGCTCTGTAAAACCTACACTGTTTTACCATGAATGATCATAATCGAATCTGGTTTGTTGAATCTCTGTTTTGTATTGATAGATTTTATTCAAAGCTGTTATGATTGATAATATCAAGTCTGAGAGTATAGGCAACTGCACTTAAGATGACAAGATCCACTAGAATATCCACTCTGGTTTGATTATTACATACCTTTGAAGTTTTATACTGTCTACAATATTTGATTTTTACTAATATTGTTATTTACTGCTGTACTCAATCATACTGCTATATTCAATTACGAATGTTGATATAGACATTCTGTTGAAGATAATAAGAAACAACACAGTAATCATTGTAGATCACCTTGTACTGTGGTTTCATACAACTTTTTGGTTTCATGTTTTTAGAAGAATTTGTTTTGTTTTGTCTTGTCTTGCTAAGTTTTGTTTTTCCCTCTAATACAGAAAGTATAGAAATACATGCAGATATTCATGCATGCATAGCTGTCTACACTCTCGCTGTTTGACTATCTACTTTGTATGCTTTAATTTTGTAACTTGAGCAACTATTTCTAAGAGGACAATATGTAATTTTAACTAGTGATTTCTTATTATCTTTTTTTTTGAATTCTGTATTACCTCTACCCTTTACATACTTTTGTTTCTCTTTAAAAAAAAAAAATGCACTTACAGTCCATGAATAGCTCAAGTTAGGAATGAGGCAACTATTTTAGCAAGAGCCCCAAGTGCCAATTTGGTACAGAACAGTGATTGAGGATTAAAACCCTATAATCGAGTCATAATGGATTCAAGGGCACAGTTCTACAAACAGCTGGCAGGAACAAGCGTACCATGGCACTGAAGACACTAGTTAGCAGTGTTCCATAAATGGCAACACAGTATGGAAGACAGGAGAGAGCATTATGGGCCAACAGTCTTTAAAAGCTTTCTATTTGCATAAGAGAACAATGATAAAAACCTTTCCTTTAAAGGTTGCTTCAGAGTATACATTTTAAGCAAGAAGTAGCCAACACACGTGTGTCCAATTTATTTCAGTTAAAGAGTATGTTCTCTAGGTGCATCCATTTAGAAACTGAGTGTCATATCTATTATAATAGATATTGTGAAATAGGAATAGGTTAACAGCATCAACTTCTTAATTTTCTCTTGACAGTTTTCTGCCTTTGTATTCATATGCTCGCTGCTTGACCATCCTATTCTGGTTCTCATTTTGGGACCAATAAACCACTGTCAGTTGCAGTAAGCCAGTCAGAATGTAATACATCCTTGGTTGTAGAACTAGTGAAAGCCTTTGACAATGATTGAGGCACTACTTATGTACTGTTGCATATTATTATCCTCTTCACATTTATCTACAACTGATAACTATGAATTACATAGCTTCAATAGTCTTCATCAACCTGATATGAGTGTCTATACTTCTCAGTTTGAAGAGACAAAACTGGATCCATCTCTCACACTACACCAGGGAAGCTTGATAAACCTCTTTGTTTTCAGTGTTTTATATGTTAGGTGTACAATCTACATCCAGGATAAATCAACAGATGCTATTACATGCTCTGTATTCTGGGTCTTCTTGTTGTGACAGGAACTGAAAGAGGGTTACAGTTTGTTCTCTGATGTGGTGATTCTGGCCACATGACATATACTGTACATCTCTTGAGCTGTGTCTCTACCACACCCACAACCTTGCTTCTGGTGAGGAATGATATTTGTAGTCTTCCATAAGAATAAAGCTTTTTCTCATAGTTTTATGTGAAAAGCATATAATTACCGATTAGACTTCAGTTCAAAATATTAATACTATGGAAATACCTATTTATGGACCTACTACCTTTGCTTCAGAGTCTCATATTTGAAAGCAAAGGAAAGACTAATGTTTTTACAAATTTATTTCCATTTCTTATTAAGTTAGAAGAAAAAGACCCAGTAGTTGTTCATCCCTTTATAGTGATTAAATACATTATTAAACTACTAAAGTATTTTCATAGATATGTTTTATTTGTGCTTCATTTATAGATTTATTTTTGATCTACAGCTTATAGGAACAATTTCAGCAATTTACAGGAATAATCAAAATATGGACAAAATATACCAATCATAGGAAGGTCAAATATATCTTTTTGCATTCCTCCTCTTAAGCACATCCAAAGCTTTTGGATATCATCTATGTAACAAATACAGAAAGACACTGAAAAGTGTACAGTACAGGCAGAGCAGCTAGTAACCACAGAAATGAGGTGGTAGTGATTTCCCTATGTTTTCCTTTTGCCTCATTCACCACAGATTCAGCAGAAAAGAATCTAGTTACTTGAACACCAGTGGGTGCAGACAACCATCTCAGCTACTCTCTCCAATCAAAGAACCTGCAAAAGGCAGAGGTTGCAAGACAGAATGATATATATCCTCCAGTAAAACACCACAAAACAGACAGCAGTGACCTCTCTCTGCATACCAAAAAAAGGCAGATCGGAGGGCCTGATTTCCACACTAGAAAGGATATAGTGAGGCAAGATGGAGTCTGAGTAGTGAGAGAGTCAGGATTTTCATCTTTGCTTTACAGAAAGAAGTATCTTCCTCCCCCATAGTATCAGGCAGACCAGTGGGTAAACCTGATTTCCATCCTTCACTCCGGGGTAGGTAAGAAGCATCTCTCCACTTCACTGCATTGGGTGGCATAAGACAAAGCCTCATGGGGTCAGAAATTTCACCATCACCTAGAGATAATAAGGCTGCTAGAACCATTACATCAGTGGAGACAATATTGACAGATGAAATTCCCATTCTCACCCACCAGTGATAGCCTCGTCTCGTATCTGTCTAGAAAGTCTGAATAGGAAAGCTGTACTTCCACCTCCAGCTAAAAGTAACAAGATGGAATCTGCCCTCCCCTTTTCAGAGTAATATTAAAAATACAGCTAACAGAAAAGGTTTAAATAATATGTAAAGTCTTACAACATAATAAAAGTTCAGGTTTCAATGAAAGAATTGTTATATCAAAACATAGAAATATCTCAAAGAAACCCAATAGATAACAACTAGCATTAAAAACTCAGTGAATGGACTCTAAAATAGAAACAAGAAGACAGGATATAATTAATGAAGTGAGAGACAGAAAAATAAAAATTATCCAATATGAACAATATACAGAAAACAGACAAAAACAAAACAAACATAATGACTTAAATGTCTGCAAGATTATGACAAATTTTGAAACATTTTTATCTCTGGAATGTGGAGAGGAAAGAAGATATGACAGGAAAGAACCAACAACCGAACTGAAGAAACAATAACTGAAAATTTCCCAAACATAGCAAGAGAAATAAACCTACAGATTGAAGATGAGTGAGCTTTAGCCTGAACGAACTCACAAAAATCTATAGTAAGATGTTATAACAATTAAAATTCTGAAAATTAAAGGCAAATTATCTCTACACCAGCCAAATAAAAAGAGCACTTTATTTGTGTGAGAAAACACTAAAAATTGACAAAAGATCTATTATAAGAAATAATGTAAGTCAAACAAAATGATACAATATTTTTAAGTACCAAAAGATACTAAAAATAAAATAAAATACCTATACTGAATTGAAAATGTTATATTGCATTCTAAAAAATATACCTTCAGTATAGGTAGAAATCAACAGTTGACCTTGAGAAAAATTTGTTCCCAGCAGACTCTCCTCATAAAAAAATGACTATAGAAAAGTCTGAGGACTGAAAGCAAATGATCAAACATGAAATCAAGGATCTTCAGGATAAAAGAAAGAACACTGCAACAATTATGGGTAAAGAGAGCAGATTTTGGTTTTCAGAGCGTCATAAATTTTGTATGATGGGGCATATGAAACATTCATAAAATTGCCTCTTTTGGCCCAAATACATACAGAAGAAATGTTTTTAAAATTACATATGAAGAGAGATTTAGGGACTCAAATAAGACAAAACTTTCTATACTTGGCCCATTAGTGACACGGTGACAGTAAGTAGTCTAAGTTATGCCACCATGAAAAAACTACTATAAAAGGGGGTTACACAGAGATACTTAAAGCCACCATAGATCAATCAAAATAGAATTGTAAGATATTTCTAAGTGATTCACAGGAAGACAGAGAAAGAAAACAGATACGTGAAAAACTGAGAACAAAGCAAAAGTGCAAATTAATTGTTAGGCTATTATATCAAGAATCACATTAAATGTAAATGTGTACCAGTTACACATTTGTAAATGTATCTGTGTACCAATTAAAAGACACATATTAGTAAAATAGATCAAGAATATGTTTCATCTTTTTCATTTACAAGAAATTTACTTCAAATGCATGATACAGATAGGTTGAAATTAAAAGGATGAAAATAGATAGCTCATGCAGACAATAATCAGAGCAAAACAGGTATAACCCTATTAATATCAAGTATAGTGCAGAGCAAAATAAATTGCCAGAGACTGACAGACATATACTACATAATGATAAAGCAGGAACTCACCAAAAAATATTAGTAATCCTAAATATATATATATATATATATATATATATATATATATATAATGCAAAACAAGTGTGAGAAATATGTGAAAAACTGACAGAATTGATAAGAGAAATAAATAAATCCATAATTAGAGTTGAAGACAGCAATAGCCTCCCCACTCACATTAAATCAAAAGCTAATAGAGAAACTAGGAATAAATTCAACAACAATAATAAAGTCAACAATATTATCAAACAACTCACTCTAATCAATATTTACAGAACATTCTATACAGAAGCAGCAGAATACATATTCTTTCAAGTACCTATGGAATATACATTCAAACTATGTTCTGGAATATAAAGAAATTTCAACAAATTTTTAAAAATTAAAATATTTGTTTTTTCACTGAAATGAAATCAAACTAGAAAGTAATAGCATAAAGAATAATGAAAACTCCTAAAAACTTGGAAATTAAATGAAACATATCAAAATAATTTACCAATACTTGGAACTGAATAAAAGTAAAGTTATATAAAAGCATATGGGCAGAGCTCTCTACAGAGAAATGAAGAGAACTATATTAATGCATATACATTTGAAAAAGGAAAGACATTTAATCAATACTCTAAGCACCCAACTCAAGAACCTGGGGGTTAAAAAAATATAAATTTGGAGGAAGAAACAAGGAACATAAGAGTAACTGGAGATAGGCAAGAAAATCAATGAAATAATAATCAGTCATGGAGAGGAGCTAAAGATGGCCCATCAGTGAGCAATAAAATACAGAGCCTCCTGGGGAGAAACAACTTATATGCCAGAATAAAACATCCTGGAGAGATCCAGACAGAGGGAGAGGATCCTCTCGACACAGGAAGAAATTAAAACAAAAAAAGCTTGTGAAACATGCAGTCTCCAGGCTATAATTTGAACAGCTAAAATTAGCAGACACGCCCTTTCTCTGTGACCCACCGAACTGCCTGAACTCGGTCCTGCTGCCACTCAGAGGAACCATAGCAGTGCTCAAGCCGGGGGTTGGTGAGCCCAGTGGAGAGCAGAGCCAGGGCAGGGACCTTCATTAATCCATGGTCAGTGCTGGAAATGAGACCCCCCCCATGGGAAGGGCACAACCAAATGGGTGACATGTTGGAATTGGGCAGGAGGAGCCTGAACTAGGAACAACAGTGACTTCAGTTGGTTGCTCCCTTCCCAGAGCAGATTCATGGGATTTGCTTGGCCTGGGTCATGCTCCTGGCCAGGACCCAATAAGCTGTCCCAAACCAATTCCCTACACCTAGAACACACTAACCTGGTGAAGGCCCCTGAAGTTTGACTGGCATGGTGGGGAGGGGCAGGCATACACAGCCACTGCTTATACCTCAGTGACAAGAGCAAAGAGGAGAGGGCAGAAATCCCTTGCCAGCATGGTTCAGAAGAAATATAACCATCAAGGGAAGGGGCTGAGACCTCCACTATACACATGTATGGAAAAAACCAAAAACACAACAAGAGAGAGAAACAAGAAAAAGCCCCCAGCCCCAAATGAACATTGATCCAGGAGAGGGAAAAACAAAAGAGATTGAGAACAGCAAACATGCAACATCAGACATGGCTTCAATGGACATTAAGAGATATCTTCGGGACCTTGTAGATGAGCTCAAAACGGAAATATTTAAATCAGGTAAAGCAAGATATGAGTAGAGTAATAAAAGAAATGCTAAGCACCTCTCAAGAAGACACAGACAGAAGAAGGGAGGAACGCACAAAAAAGGAGAGAAACATTCGATAAAGAATATAAAGAAAATATAGAATACATGAAGCAGATTCAAAGAGATTACGAGGAAATTAAAAACTCCATTGAAAGCTGGCAAAACTCCTTAAAAGAAACTAAGGATAAACTACCAGAACTTGAAGACAAGTTTGCAATGTGTGAACATGAAAGGAAAGATCTCTTAAAAATAACAAGGAAATAGGCAGTAACAATACAAAGGCTAGATGACAAGAGAATCTACAATTCAAGAATAAGAAATGTGAATGAAGAAGCAGGAATACATACAGGCGAATTACAAAGGCTATTCAAGGAAATAATTAAGGAAAACTTCCCAAGCATGGGAAAAGAAAATGACATTCGGTTATGTGAGGCATACAGAACTCTAGCCACCTGCAACCAAAACAGAGCTACACCCAGACATATAATAATCAAGATGCCAGAAATTCAATATAAAAACAGAATATTAAAATCCATCAGAGAAAAGAAACAGATTACCTATAAGGGTAAGTCCATCAGAATCACTGCTGACTTCTCAACACAGACCAGCAGATCAAGAACAGGTTGGGGCGAAGTGTTACAAGCCTTGAAAGAAAATAACCTCTAGCCCAGATTGATGTACCCTGCAAAACTGTCACTAGAAGTTGATGGAGAAACAAGATGCTTCCATGACAAAGAGGAACTGGGGGAGTTTGTGACCACCAATTCAACCCTAGAGAGAATACTGAAGGACATTCTAGAGAGAGAAAAAAAAATACCAGGATTTTAGGAACAGTGACAGAAAGGCCTCAATGAGTGGGGCAGGAAGTAGACTGAAGGAGAAAAGTAGACAAACAAAGGCAGAAAAATAGCATAGCAGAAATGAGGCAGAGAAGGTTGGCTATAATCAGTAACATAGATGGCCTTAAAACACTAAAAAAAAAAAAAAAAGACAGGCAGAGTACATCAGGAGGTAGGGTCCACTGAGATGCTCTGTAAAGGAGCTATAATCAACCTGAGAGAGGGTTTAAGGATCGAAAATCAAATATGAGAAAACAATGCTCTATGTGTTAGGGAGCCAGAGAGAAATAGGAGCAACTCGACCACTGCCTGCAGATAGGTTGGAAAGACAGGAAACTTAAGTGCAGTAGAGAACTACTCAGCTATAATGAAGGAAAAGCTTGAGGCTTTTGTAGGTGAAGGAATACAACTTGAGATCAAGTTCAGGAGTGAGAAGGTTCAGAACCACTTAGGTAAAAAGCAGGTTGCCCACACAATCTAAAAACTCAAGGAGTTGGTGGGACTCAAATTGTGCAGCCCCTGTGGGAGTGAAAGGGGAGGAATAGCCTAAAAAAAGAAGGCAGAAGATATTGTTAATAGTGTACCAGGATTTAAAACCCACATTACTCACACCACTCTGCTTAGATGGATTATATTCTGTTCCAGTTTGTCTACTTGTACTAGATTTGAGGGCACAGACAGTTATCCCGAAAATAGCAGGATATAGTACAGTAATCATCCTTAATTTCCTATTAACTCAATCTGAAGCTCTGTATAACTTACACTGTTTTACCATGACTGATCTTAATCGAATCTGGTTTGTTAGATTGCTGTTTTGTATTGACAGATTTTATTCAAAGCTGTTATGATTGATAGTATCAGGTCTGAGAGTATAGGCAACTGCACTTAAGATGACAAGATCCACTAGAATATCCACTCTGGTTTGATTATTACCTGCCTTTGAAGTTTTATACTGTTTATAATGTTTTGTTTTTACTAATATTGTTATGTACTGCTATATTCAATTATACTGCTATACTCAATTATGCCTGATGATACAGACAATTCTATTGAAGATAATAAGAGACAACACAGTAATCATTGTAGATCACCTTGTACTATGGTTTTATATGACTTTTTGGTTTCATGTTTTTATAGGAATTTGTTTTGTTTTGACTTGCTATGTTTTGTTTTTCCCTCTAATACAGAAAGGATAGAAATACATGTAGAGACTGATGTATGCGTAGCTGTTTACAGTCTCACTGTTTGAATATCTACTTTGTATACTTTAATTTTGTAACTTGAACAACTATTTCTAAGAGGACAATATATAATTTATCAACTAGTGATTTCTTACTGTATGTCTTTGTTTTGAAATTCTGTATTATTTCTACACTTTTCATGGTTTTTTTTCTCTTTAAATAAAAAATAATAATCTGTCATGGTTTGCAAGGAGAACAAGAAAATACAGGACATATAATTTATAGTATTATTTACACTGATCACTTAGTGATTCAATTACAAAGAAACTGCAGGAAATCTGTCCACACACTAACGACCTAGAAAATCTAGCCAAGATCCTGGATCCCATGGCAATATCCTACATGTGTTCAGCTGAAGACCTAGAGCCCATGACAGTTCCTCCCATGAGTTCAACTGGAGGCCTACAGCCCATGACAAAGACTCACCCAAGTCTGTTTCATGGATCTGTGCCAGGAAGCCCCAAGGTCAGCAGTGGAAACTAAAAAATCTGTGCAGGGAGATGAAAGATCTGTGCCAGTAGGCTGAGGGTTCTACACTGGAGCAGAAAGCAATGCACAAAGTAAAAACCAGAGCTCTCCCCAAAAGTATCACCGTCATTCTCAGAGACAAGGAGGTCCTGAGCTCCTCTGATGATAAGAACAGCCAAGTTCTTCTCAGGAAGCCATTGTAATAAGCTTCTCCTGGAGGCTGAGTAACATACCATCTTCCTGTCTGGAGCCAGGAAGTGAGGTTCAACGTAAGTACCAGAGCTCCCCCAAAGTGAACCACAGGCCCTGAGCTCCTCTGATGATAACAGCCAAGTTCCTATCAGCAAAGAAGTCTGACAACTCCTCCAGGATAACCTACAGCAACAGAAGAACCAACAACAACAAGCAACACCACTCTCCCGCTCATGGTCTCCTCTTTATGCTGGTAACAATCCTCAGGTGGGCCATCTGCACTCCGCACCACACGGATCCAGTTCAGCTGGTGTTACAAGTTGAGCATCAGTTTTCAACTCACACCACTAGTCATTAATCTGTTGTCACTTGTTTATAACTCACTAATATGAACAATTTTTATAATTACTCCACAGGTTTCTACAAAGTTGTATATTCTAAAGCCTTTGGATGCCATGTAAAAATATTTTATCTTCTACATATTTATTGAAACTTTTGTCATTATTAGCTCACTTTGTCAATTAAACAAGCCATGTGTGTTAAAACAGTCCAGTAAGATCAATTTTTAAAATTCCTTCTGTTAACTTTTTTGTTTTATGCATTTGATGCTACTTTTTAGGAATATATAAACATGATATGGAGAGTTAGATCACTTTCACTTACTGTTTGACTCATACAGTTTTGTTTCACACTTTGAATGATAATTTTGTAACCTATGTAATATATAGGAATTTTTTTTCAGCCTAATGAGAATTTTTTTTTTTCAAACACAGAGAAACAAAGTGAGAGGTGGGTGGTTACCAGTGGCAGGGAAGGTGAGGATATGGAAGTGCTGAACAAAGTGCACACAGCTGTAGTTATAAGGGATCACATCTCCAGAGATCTAATATACATCATGACTCTAGTTAATGACACATTTTAGAATTTGTTATTTGTTTTACATTTTAATAACCTTAAGTGAGATTTCTTTTGCTTTTGGATTTTCATCTTGTCAGGTGCCTAGATTCACTAATAGTTTTGTACAATTTTAAATAGTGCTATGAAGTAATTTATAAACACATGAAAAATATTTAAATATTCAACAATTTAAAAAAATTTTTTATTCATCTTGGACCCAAGTAGGAAGCATAAAATTGCGTTTATTGTCTGGCGATGAGTTTATATCTAGTTCACTCTTTAGAATGAAGGTGTTGATGATTGAGGTTCCAATTTTATGGAAAAGCTTTTCTATTACCCCAGTGTGAGTGCCCTTTTGAAATTAAAATTTCTTCCCCATGTTTTAAGTTTTAGAAACTGAAGGATAAGTTCAGAACTACTTAAATTTCTTGTTATATATATTGTTTATTGACACAAAACCTTAAAAGGTTTTATTCTACCAGACTGTCAGCAATGTCTTGCAAAAATATTTTGTTAAATGACATACTTTTATTATTTCTCTCTGTTTAAAATTAAGAAGTGTGTGTGTGTGTGCATGTACATGCAAGTGTGTGTTGTACAAGCATGTGTTTTCTCAAGGAAGCAAGATTTTACTGAACATTTTAATCAGTGTATTAACTTTAGTAGTTAGGAAATTAATAACATAGATTATCTCTGTCCTTCCAGTTCAGGTGAACTGAAAAAGTGCTCCTATTTATTTCTTTATACAGTGATATTGGTGCTTATTGCTAAGCACTAGAACAAAACAAAAAACTGCTCCTTTATAGTAGTGATTAAAATCTTAATCACTTATTAATTTTCTATTAATAACCTATGAATTTTTGAAAATTATGAATGAGAATATGTTAAATAAAAAGCAATCCTGCTTGGTCATTCTCATCACCTAAACATTAAGAGACAAAATTTTTGTGGAATATGATGCAGTATTAATATTTAAATAATCCAGGGACTGGATCATTTATATTTTTATATATAGCATATACACAAGGACTATGACATTGACATACATATTGTGATTTCAAGATAAATATCTTTTTTGTGCTTTTTTTCTTCAAAAGAAAAGAAATAAGTGTTTTTTAGCAGAAAACTTGCAGTGAAAATATTTGTGGGCAATCTAACTTTCTGTTACAGTAAGTATAATTAATAAAATGGGTATTGACAAAAATTGCATGAAATAACATGAGTGGTTTGTCATGTGATGTGGAAGAAGCAGTTTCTGGACCTGAGAATACATAGATTAATAATGTGATAAATTTAATAATATATTTATGCACCAATGTAATAAAAGTAGCAATGTAAACTAAGTATGCACAATGCTATTCATTCTTGAATTGCTGAATTTTAAATGACTTTTCTATGGAAAGAGATTTCTGTCTTTAATTGCTTTGTCTCCACCCCACCACCACCATCTGTTTTTTTCTCTTACAGCTATCTCTCCATGGCAACACATATTGATTTACCAGCATGACTGCAATTGTATAGCCAACTTTATATAACCCTGCCCTACAACCATGAATCCAACAATTTTCTCTTTCTTCTTCTGCTTTGAGAGTCACTTTCTACTGGTTACACTGCTGTATTCGAAGGCACAGCACACAGGGAGGAGAAGTAGAGATTTTTTTTTTAATGAAAGGTACCTTTTATCGCAGCAGCCCTCATATGGCCAGAACTTTTCCAGCAGTTCCTTTGTGGAAGTTAAGATCTGGGGACTGGAAACCGAAACTGTACAAACTTGTCAACAGCATTAAGTGAGACTTTCACCTATCAAACTGGACAAAAGAAAAGCAGGGGAACCTAAAGCAAGCTCAGAAGTAGCAAGCTTCTTTTTTCCTGTTCTTCCATGTAATATTATTCAGGAGACAGCTAATAAGAACTGAATGCTTCCTTTGGCATTCATAACTTCATAAAGATGTAGAAGAACTGCATAGAGAAACTAGACTTCTTATATCTCTAAGGCTAACTAAGAAAAGCTTAAGGCTACTGCATTTTGACAAGTTACTAACGCAAATAAATCATTAAACTCTCCACCAAGGGATTATTTGTCATAATGTGAATGGTTTAGCAAAATTATGATCTAGTGTTTTTCTAAAAGAAATATCCAGTCAGAACACTGTTTTTTTCTAATAATTTTTTAGTTAATCAAAATATATAAATCTTAAAGAAGAAATGGAAACCATACTCAAGTAAAATCAACAAAACAGAATTGATCATAATATGTAAATATAACAGAAATAATACTCAGTGAGGCCACCATTCTGTACTCAACAAATACATATGTAAGCACTATGGTATTTAGAGCACACTCAACAGTTGTGTGTTAAAATAACTGTATCTTGGCTCAAAGCATATGAAACTCAGTGGAAAGCCCCATGTTTCTTGTTATTTGATTGTAGCAAGATTTGGTAGAAACTTCTTTCCAGGAAAGATAATCATAAAGATCATTTCTGCTTCCAAGTAGAATAAAGGTATAAAATTCATGTTTGTTTCTAAGAGAAATATTACATAAGCTAAAGATGCAGAATCAAGTAAAATGTGTATGGCTCACAATATTTCTGATATGAAGCTTTATCTATAAAATTTGGGAACAAATGTGTTTTAAATATTTCCTGTCTGAATTCTGCATCTGAAAGTCTACTTGCAGAAACTATTGTCAAAACAACTGGTTTTTGATTTTTGTAATGATATGCTCCATTTTCTGTGAATGGAACTTAAGTTATAAACTCATTTCCCAAAGTTCTAGAAATGATTGTTCATGTATAATAACTCTTTATCCTCTCCAACCTTGTGAGCTGATTCAACACTCCCTAAGTCGGGCAATCTATTCACGCACCAAACACTCCACAGTGCAAACTGATTTTTCTGAATTTTAAGATTCTTCCTTATCTTTGGTTTTTAACAGAAAATAAAAGACACAAATAGGCATCATTCAAACAATTTCTTGAATTTATCTTTCATCATAGTTCAGTTGCAATGATATTTCAAAACACTTGTTTCTTTCTAAGCAAAAACAAAAATAAACAAGTACGCTCTGGCATATGGCTCTTTGTTCAAATCACAGAGGCCTAACAAAAAGGCTTCTGAGTGAAGCTAAGGAGTGTAAAAATTCAACTCATGCCTTTCCCTTTACCCCAATCTACTCAATTATTCCTTATCAATAGAAAAAACACCATTGGAAAATATTAAGTTAGCTCAGCAGCATAAGAACCTGCCTAAAAAAATCCTAAATTAGATGAGGAAATTAGGTCCTTAGACTCCAGAATAAGGACTTCATAGGAGACTTTTCTTTTTCTGATCATTATTCACTATGTGACTTTGCGCAGATAATGCTACATAGAGAAACTGTTAGTTTTTGGAACTGTTTCAAGGTGTAAGTGGAGGACCTGAGTCTACTCAGAGCTCACTGTCACACTGAGGTGGTGGACTAGTAAGGTAGCCCTGCCAGTATGCAGCGCCGTGAAAGGGAGGAGTAGGAGAGTGACAGAGATGACATGAGCAGCCCTGGGGCAGATAATGAACTAGGCCCAGATCCCTTCTGGAGCTCTAGGTCATCACTATAAATAAAATAAGAAATTCATATTACATTTCTTTGCCAGCCAAACTTATTCTGTCACTCTCATAGGTAGTCCCCTCTCTGTCTCCTCTACAAAAGAGATCTTTCCCAAGAATAAATAATGAGCAGCACCTCTAATTTTATTGGAAGACATCAAATGTACCAAAGTCTAACTATTTGTGTAAACCTGCAATGCTTGCTGGGTTTGGTGGTGCATACCTGTAGTCTCAGCATTCTAGGAAGCTGAGGAAGGAGGATCACAAGTTTGAGCCTAGTCTGTGCAACACAGAGACTTGAGTGAGAACGTGTATCCAAGCAAGAAATAAAAGAAAGGGTAAGGAATAAAAGAATGGGATGTACCTTAGTGCTAAGGCCCTGGGTTAAATCTCCAGACAAAAGGAAAAAAAAAAGAGAAAGGGAAAGGAAAGGAAAGGAAAAAGTAGGAGGAAAAGGAAGAGGAAAAGGAAAAGGAAAGGAAAGCAACCAAATAAAACCTTGAGTATTCACTTTTGCTTACAAAGTCTTAATGAAACAATCTAAACACTGCCAGAGATAAAAACAAAACTAAGAAAAACAACAATAAAAGGTAGAACTATTATTATTTTCCTAAAAGGGCTTAAAACTCAGTGTAAGTGATAAGTCCTCAAATGACAATGCAGAGTGGGATACATTACATAAAAGTTTTATTATAGACCAAGGACTGCTTTACTACAATAGAGAAGATGGAACAAAAGAGTTTTTAATGTTGTTAATATTTGTCAAATAAAGAAGGGGACAGGAAGAAAGTAAAGAAGTTAACATGTTATAAAGGGTGTGATGTGTTAGCAAATATCAAAGCAAAAGACAAAGAGAAATATTTACCACCACATGTACATGATTGAAGATACTACCCAAAGGAAGTTAATGGGGACTGGAGAATTAATTATAAAGGTATCTAGTAACCTATAGACCTTCTGTACTAGTATTTACCTCATTATTAATAGTTTTTACTCATTATTTAGTTCATATATTCATTCTTTTAGTAAAGTGCTTTCCATCTTTAAATGAAGTATCTCCTCAGTGTCCAATCATCTGCAGAGGTCTAGCCGCATAATGTGACCAGAAGGGGGTCTAATATTTTTTCTCATGAATCTTGTAACTCAGAAATATAACATGATGACCCAGTTTGCATGCCCAGGTATGTATATTCATGTCTTAGGATATGTAAATACAAACGCTTAAATTTTTTAATAAAAATCGCTTCCCAGATATTTGTCTTGAAGTGAAGATAACTTATGGGAGAAGAAAAGCACCAGAGATAAAGAAGAGAGAAAAACTGGTAGGTGAAGAATGAAAGAAAGAGATAAGAAGTGTTTCTGCCTAAGTATGAGAGTGGAATTAACAGGATGGTCTCAGTAAAGGAGAGTGTGTCTCCTGATATTAATAGGGACTCATTTTGTCAAATTTCCAGGAGAATTTTTACTTCTCAGGTAAATGGTTTTGTAGGATGACATTTGCACATTTATCAGTTGTAGGTAGAAAGGTGAAAGGAACACATGCCACTAAGTTTAGACTTCACACAGTAGGACAATGGGGAAACAATTCTAAATTGAAAAAGTAAACAACCAAATGGCACAGAAGCCAAAATGAAAGCAACGGCATTTTCAGATGTTGAAGTTTTGCTCCATTGCATCTGATAAAGTAACTATCTAAGAGTCTATTTGTCTATTTTACTGATTTTCTCAATGACTGAAGAATTAAATGAACAAAATAAAAGCTCTTCTTCAAGGGCTCCATGTGTTTAATCACGTCTTAGGAATGTTACAGAGCAGGGGCCCCTAAACCATGACCTTGTTGGAGCACTAGGCCTGTTAGGGACTGGCCACCCTGCAGGAGGCGGGCAGCTGTCCAGCAAGCCAAGCCTCCTTTGTGTTTGCAGCTGCTCCCCATGGCTCCTGTTCCCGTGCAGATCAGCAGCAGTGTTAAGCCTCATAGGGGAAGGAGCCTGACTGGAAGTGCATTTGCAAGGGACTGAGGTTGTGTGCGCCTGAGTTATCCTGAACCCATCCCGCCACCCCCTCACCCACTTGTGGAAACACTGTCTTCTGCAAAACACATCCCTGACCCTGAAAAAGGCTGAAGACCACTGCTGTGGAGCCTACGGGTAAAATAGCAGTGCAAACATAACTACAAAAAGTCAGTCACTACAGTTCTGAAGTGTTTTCAAAAATCTGTTTTTAATTTCTCTAAAGAGAGTCTTTGGTAACAAGAGCACATAGAAGAAACAAGAGTGACTTGTAATGCAGTAAAACATTATTCACTGTGCTGCTTAAATATGTAATTTATTGAAAACTGTAATCAGAAAAAAACGTTAAGAAGAGCTTGAATCATGTATAAACCCTATCTTGACCTACAGTTTTCATTTCTACTACATTTGTTTAGTTATTTGTTCATTTGCTAGATATACATATAAGCATATGACATATATACAGACATATAATGGCACATATGATGGTTTTTGCAAACAAACAATGAACAGCTCTTTTTCACTTAACATAATATAAATTTTCTAAGTTGTTAACATTTCCACAATTATTATATTCTGAGGATCATCTTATTCCATTGAATTGACAAGTCATAATTTGCTGTATTTATTCCGACAAGTATTTATTTCTTCACTAACACTTATGCAGCACATGAAAGTAGTAGATTCTCTGTCTGGTGCTTGGACATGAGGATAAATGGCATCTGAACTGAGCCTCTGACCAGTACGGCGTCTCTCCACATAAGAGGAACCACTGAATTATGAATCCAGGTCACAGGGAAGGGATGAACTGAATCTTAATAAACAAGTAACAGATTTAAAACTGTAAACCATATCTGGAATCTATTTCCATAGTATCACCATTTTAAATGCTCAAATTACTGTATTACCAGTTCAACAAAATATGAAATGTTTCAAACACTAAAATGCTTAACATATTTTCATTAATGTATTAAAGTTCATCTTTAGTTAGTTTACTTTGTGATTAATTAAAGGATTACCAGAAAAATATATTAATCTATTTATGTTATTGCAACAATTTAATTTCTTTTAGTTTGTGTTGGTAATAGGCCCGGAGGGCATGGAATGGACAGATCTTATGAGATAATCAATGGAAGGCATCATAGGTCAGCAGAGGTTGTGTTTCTGTCTCCAGCTATAAAACAAACATTTGAAACATATAGCTCTTTATACTCAGTTGTGAACTGTGGACCAACAATATTAGTATCAACATTTCTGGGAGCTGGGAAGAAATGCAGACTCCAGGGTTCTATTGAAAAGTACCACACGACAGCATGCTTTGTAACACGAGCCCCAGGTGACTGCCCATTCAGATTTAGGACACATTTTCTTAAAGAACACTCTTATCTTGGTTGCAGAATTGCATGTTTTGTGTGCGCCAATCATTGTGGTAGTCAGAGCTGTCAGACCAGATCTCACTTTAAGGCTGGAAACTCAGTGATTACTGACTCTACCACTTTGTGTGGAAACTGAAAGAGCAAGTCTAATATGTCTGGTCCATCACAGACCCGGTGGTCGGGAACAGTTTTAGATAATGGCTTTATATTCTAATATACTGAATCACATTCAAAGTACAAAACTCTTACGATCACTGAAGTCCTGCAAGATGGATTCCGTCCTCCTTATCATCACATTATTGGTCTGTGAGTCTTCTATTTTGATCAGAAATAAACAAAAAACTTTCTAGACAGTCAACTGAGGCAATCATAAAAGTTGTATTTTTACTAATAATTAATAAAAGTCAATTTAAACAAGTATTCTTTTAGCTACCTTTTCTTGG
Source organism: Hydrochoerus hydrochaeris (assembly GCA_004027455.1). NCBI lineage: Eukaryota > Metazoa > Chordata > Mammalia > Rodentia > Hydrochaeridae > Hydrochoerus > Hydrochoerus hydrochaeris. Next base: position 312,069 of record PVLA01001367.1, on the reverse strand, counting down.
GCATAAATACACAAGAAAATTGAATGCCTGAGGGCTGGAAAGGAGATACAGTGCTCCATTAATACCTGGCCAGGAACTGCAAGAGGAAGATGCATCAACAGAGACCTTTCTAAGACAGGGATGAAATCACCAAGCTATTAATGTAAAAAGAATCCTGGCTGCTAAAACAAGATGCAGATCACTAGGGACACTATCAAGTCATTAAAATTTATTTGGTGGTAGCAATTGCTGATGCTTCTTTTGGGCACAGTTGTAACTCATTAGCAACCTTATCCTTGTGTGTCTTCCAGTGAGTGACTCAATCCATCTTCAGACCATAGACACCAGTAATGAAAAGGATTGTCTCTGGTGCGGGCTCAGCTGTACCAGGTCTCCACGAAGCCACCTTTCTACTGGGCATCACACATGAGATAATAGAATATTCATTGCTCACATAAAACCACATGCTACCTTGGCACACATCCCATTGTTCAATATTTAAAGCTGTGCTGTATCTCATGGTTCCTCTGTCAGAATCCCAGACATGGCATGCTAAACGCATGGCAAGCATTAAATAGCACAATTGTATTTCATTTCATATTCATCCTAACATTTTAAAGCTTATGTTTAAAATGAAGGTGAAATTATATAGAATATTTCATTCAGAGGCCATTAAGAGACTTCTGGTTTAAAACAGTGTTTGGTTGATACACATGTTTTCCAAATTTATGCAGCAGTAAGAAAAAAGACAACAGTGAAAATCAACAGCTAAAATTAACAAACTCACAGTATAATTGATGGTGAATAATCTGGGAGAAGGAATCACTAATAACTGAACCAAAAACTACAATGGGTGTCACTTGTGCTGCTTTAGTTTGAAACCAAGACAGGAGTACAACTTGGCATATAGATACATAATGCCAACCCTCCCCTCACTTCATTTCTTCATTATGTGCTCTTGAGAGCCAAAATGCAAGAGCAATGGTAACTCTGAAACTAACAATTGTATTTGTCTGGTAGCCTATATATTGCATCAGCTTTGTACCCCTAAGGAACTTGCCTTAGATGCATTCTTGCTATTATTGCCAAAACATGGATGAGTTTAAAGTAGGAACAGTCTGGTTAAAGTCTTTTGAAGCTTATTCTTAAATTCTGATACTAGCACACAAGGAATGTATCAACCTATTTCAGAGGTGGAATAGACCAATCTCTGGAAGCAGTGTTTGTTGGGAAATGTAGTTTTTCATTTTCTATAGAGAACATCAGACAGGAGCAAACAACTTTCTGTTTGTAAAATATCAAGTCTGGATGATTGAGCAAACTCAGGGACACGTATATTGCAATAAGAAATAACATATTTGTACTGATACAGATGTACTGACAAAACAAAGATTGACAGCATTCAGTATTTCTGTGAATGGTATAAAGAAACTGTCATGTTCATGTATTTTTGTATCACACATTGGCTTTTGAAGATGCAACCGAGTCTTCTATTCACATTAAAAATTCCTAGATTTTTAAGTTGAATAATTTTTGTGTTAGTTACTTTTCTCTTGTTGCTGACACAAAACACTTGACACACAAAATTAAGGAAGGAAAAGTTTATTTAGCTCACAGTTTGTGGGTTTCAGTTCATAAACAGGTGACTGCAAAGCAGACAAACATGGCATGGGGTAAATGTTCATGGGGTGGGAAAACATCAAAAGACACAAGAGTGAAAAGGGAGGAGTACAAGGGAAGACTCTTTCGGTCCCTTATACTGCATGTAAACTCCCCAGCCTAGGGTGGGTGCAACAGTCAAACCCATAACCCCAGCACTCAACAATAAATCAGTCACAAACTCCAGTGTCAGCCTGGATGGCTGATTTTGATTATCAACATGTTTAGATTGAGAAATGCCTAGGAAATGTGTAGAGCACACTACTTTGTGTGTCTGTGTATTCCCATTGATTATTGGAACATGAAAGTTTTATCATCAGAGGATCAATTCGTTGATGTCATCAAAGTTTGATAGCATTATGGGAAGGTGATGGGAACTTAGAAGTGGGGCCTAGTTGAAAGGAGTGGGTCCCTGGGGTATGACCTGGGGACTCTCTCTGCTCCTTTCTTCTTTTTTTTTTTTTTTTTTTACTCTTTCCCTTTTCTGCTTTATTGGCTGCTGTCAGGTAAGCAGCTTTGCTTCTCTGCATGGTTACACCATGATATTTTTTTCTTAGAGACAACTATTGACTGAAAGATCTCAAACCATGAGTCAAAAAAGTTTAAATTGTTTTTCCCAGCTATTTGGTGGCTAGCAATGGAAAGGACAAAGAAGGCAATGTTTTCTTGATGGTAAAAACAAAACAAAACAAAAGAAAAAGAAATGGATGCTTTCTATTAGATAATTTTTATCTAAATTATTGTATATTGATTCAGTGCAGTTATTGGAAGGGATGCGGTAGACTTCTGTCTCCTGAGTTAGAAGATGTGCTCATTTTGAATCACCAAATTTGAGTATGTAGTTGTGGAATAACATGTATGTTTTAATTTTATTTATATAATAAAGTTTAAAAGCAGTTGTGTACAACCAGTTGTGTTAGTGTGTATTATATATACTAGGCTATTGGCTTTTAGGGAAGATGTACTTATCAAAATATTGTAAATATTGAAAATACATAGAGAAAGATCAGGGAAAATGTGGCAGAAACATTAAAGAATTTACACTTTGAAGAGATTCATGGAATAATAGGGTTGGTAAGGGAATCTCCATATATAAGCAATATAATTCTGTGCTATGCCTGCATTTTAGATATGGATTAATTACTTTGTGATTGAAAATAAGAGACCTAAAACACGTTTAGCTAAGATTTTAAAGTTTTATTTGAAAAGTAAGACTCTAGGTTAAAACTTCCTATGTATTTGTATATTTTACAAATTTTCACATATTGAACAAATTTTACATATTGTTATTTTAATTACAAAATTGCAAACATTTCAATTTATCTTGGAAGATTTTTGTTTTTTGCCATTATTTGCAAGCTTATATATATTCTGTAAGATTTACTATTACTCTGATGATAAGAAAAATCAAAAGGAAAATAAAAATCACCCAAACACTAGAAAGATTCAGCCAAAAGCATTGTGTATTATTAAACTAGATAGAATGCCAAAACTGGAAATGAATTAAATTCAATACCAATCTGAAATCTCCAGTTTCTTATATATCAAAATGTTACACATTTATAAAGATTTATACTGCTCAATAAATAATGAACCCATAAAACCAGATAAGAGATTAGTGTTTGTACCAGTTTCTAACATCATATCGGTCATTAGCAGTCATATTGAAGACCAATGTGTAGGCAATTTGGGGGCATTAATGGGTACTATGTTTCAACGATTTCCTTTATTCAATTAATCCAAATGATGTTCTGCAAAGTGATTCACAATGTCTCTTAAAAGCATCACAATAAAGCTATGGTGCATCATCATGTGCCATCTCTGAGTTACTAAAGAAATAATGAAGACACGATCCACTGGCATATGGTTTACATGATTCACTTACATGTAAGACAATGGACTGGCCATAAAAGGTAAACTAGTGATTTCTAAATTTTCTATGGATAGTAGATGGGTCCTCTTTAAACAAGGTGGAAAAGTGGAGAAGCCTACTAGCCTGAAATGCTACTAAAGGCCAACAGCTGATAAACTGGTCCAAAACATGACCTAAAGATGGAACTGGCTCCCTAAGGCAGAGACATCATTATTTAGGGCAACAGGAAGGTTTGCAATCATCCTCTGAGGTGTGCTTCTGCTGAAAACTCACCCTTTGAGTGTGGGTTACTTCACAGAGAATTAAAGTTGAAAGAAAGAAAACTTGTATGTTTAACAACATACAAAATGCTTTATATTATTTAGGTATATACACACATAATGAAAATGAATAAAAAACCAGAGACAGGATGAAAATGAAAATTATTAAGCACATTTAGCTGCATTGAGCATTGTTACTATCTTCGGTGTAAGTATATGGATACACAATACATCATTTTCTATATTTTTGTGTGCTTTAAATGTTGTATAAATTAAACAACAAATTGTTGTTGTTTAACTAAAAATCAAAACAATTACACCACAGATCCTCTCCTTTACCCCATGATTAGAGTTTCTTCTCAATTCTTTCAGAGGACAGAACAGAGAAAATTTAGACTTCTTAGTAACGCAAGGCCTCACTGAGGTCAAAACTTCTGTAATGAAAGTGAGAGTTACCTGAAAAATCTACAAATTTGATATTGCAAACTGCCACATCCTCAACTCCCTCCCCAACTGAGTTCTAAAACACTGATAGTAGTGTCTTATACTCAGAACTAAAAAGAAACACTTTTTCAAGAGATTGGAGCAGACCAAAGGAAAAGATTTGCCAGTAATGTCATCCAGAGTTTTTCAGTGAAATAACCCAATTAGACATGTACAATAACACCAACAAGCCCCATTTATGTGCAAGGAGTTTTGAATTAACTCATTCATAAATGTCAGCATACAATTTAGGGTTCACAACATGACTTCAGCACTACAAACTTTGAAATATTTTTAAAGTAAGTCAGAAGGGCCAGAGATTTAGCTCAGTGGCATAAGCATCTGGCAAGTGCGAGGTCACGAGTTCGATCCCCGGTACTGAAAAAAAAAAAAAAAAAAAAGTAATGGAGAAGATTGTGTGGAAAAAAACCACAATTTTAAAAGAACCCCAAACTTAACATTGATATTCTCAGATAAGAGAACACATTTATGAAATAAGAATAGAATACCATTAAGAAACAACATTAGACACAGAGAAAAATAACTTGAAGTTAAAAATATACTGGAAAACTCAATAAATAAAATAAATATGGGAAAACAACTCAGAAAATAGAATTAAAAAGCAAAGAATTGATCAATAGAAGGAAAAGATGAGTGGAAACATAAAAAAGTGAATAAATAACAGTGAGAATAAAATAGGAAAATTTATCAGAGCTCTAGAAGAAGAGTTTCTAGGTAAAAGATTTTATCCCTAATCAAACAACCAAGAAATGAATAAAAATCACCAAAACTATATCATTATGTCATTTCTGAACAAAATTTGTACTCATGCATTTTTGGTTACCAAAAAGATTCAACTAATTTTTTTGAGTGGAAGATTTTATACAAAAGATTTGAAATCAGAATGGCATCAGACATCTTAATTCAAAACTAGGAGCTAGATAGCAATGAAGTAATGTCTTCCAAATTCAGACAGTAAGCAAAACTGAGCCCATAATTTTATGTTTCTTCAAATTTTTAATTGAATATTGAGATAGGATGAAACAATTTTAAACACACAAAAATAAAAGAAATCATTTCTTTGATCATACTTTTTTCAGAGTTGATGGTGAGAAAAGACTGAACTGAAAATGTAACCATGCATTTCACACTTAGCTGTAACAGTCACAATGCCTAGACAGTAAGACATTCTTTTTAAGAGAAAAACAAAAGTAATAGGAAAAAATGTGCTCATTAAGGTTGAGGGAGTTCTTCAGCTTCCAGCTAAAGGGTAGGCCTGGAGAATGCTCAAAGAACAAGGGTTCTGAGACAGGTCTCCAAGAATATAAAATAAATAAACTAATCAGTTTGTTTAAACATAGTGAAATATTTACACTATATTTAAGATTTTGGAGCTAATTAGAGCCAATTAGGTAGAAAAGTAATAAACAAAATCTGAAACCACAGAATTGGGAATCTAGTTATACTCTATTGTGGGGTTAAATTAAGAATAGTGATTACATAATGATAAACACAAAATTTCAATGGAAATCACAGAGGCAAAAATTATCTTTAGGGCTATAGAAGCTCTGAAATTTTTCACTGGTAGAAAAATCTTATAAGGACATTAAATCCAAAAAGAAATACTTTACTGGCTCCAATTAATGAATGTCAGTATGAATTTTACAGCAGTAGAAACTTGAAAACCACTTTATTTTAGAGCTATGGTTAAGATTTGCTGTGGAAAGCAAAAGAAAAGAAAACTACAAAACTTTCTCTAAAGTACACTGCAGAGCAAATCAGACTGTAATTTTCTGAAGCTCCTCGAGGCTCTGCCTTGCTCCTCCTGCCCCGGGCTCAAGCACCTGCTTTCTGTCTGCGAGTGCCTCTTGGCAGCAGCTCTGGGCTCCAGGGAGACTGTGCTGTGATCACAGGTGCCACCGCCTTGGGGCAGCACACGGATGACTGCACTGTCAATGGATTTGGCTTCTCTGAGATTGTGTCAAAAGTGAAAATGATCCTGAACAATGTTTTGCAAATGCATCCTGGAGCAGGAGCATCTTTTAAACACCACCTCATCCAAGTCAACTTTAAAAGTCACTTGCTCTGCTTTGTGCAAGCTGAAGTTCGTGCATAATTTCAAATGGTGTTTCTTTTCTGAGAGTCCTGAAGAATAGCTGTCTCTGTGACATGGCACGTGAATGGTCAAAGGAATTACTGATTGAGAACTGTTGGATGACACTATAAAAACAGAAGAGAGAAAAAAGTAAAGCACTGCTAGATACCAGATACAATTAGGGAGAAGACATTGTGGGTAATGCCAGATAACGAAAGGAGAATGTGCCTGGGAAGCCAGAAATCCTTCCTAGTGAAAATCGGTTATCACCATGGAGTCTTTAAAAGGTTCTCAGCTACAGTGGGTGTAGGCTGGATGCTTCGTTTTAAGCTACACTTTGTTCCCAATCACACTTTCCAGTATGCTTACCTTGTTACAACTCAACTTGATAAATTTGGATGACTTTGTATCCTGTCTCCTGATGGGCAGAAAGAAGCTCTCTGTGATACTGAATAGAGTACAGGATCTATTCTTCTATTAGGATTGTCTTGTCTATAGCTGGCAGTTAAGCTGGAGATTGTTTGAACAGTATTTAAAATGTATTTATGATTGGAGGAAGGGAACTGAGGTTTACTGGCAGTATCCCATGTAATTTAGAAAATATGGGCAAACTGAATAGAAACAGTCGAACAGTTTCTTTTGACACAAGAATTTAATTCAAGAGACAAAAGAAGGTCACACATTTCAAGAGCATGTTTTAGGTTCTTACAGATTTCTTTAGTGGTCCAAGAATGTGTTCCTGTATGTCATGTCTCCCTGGGCCTTCCTAGATGTGTCCAGGGCTTTACCAACTAGGACACTCAGTGAATACACTGCTGTTCTATGGCCGTTTATCCAGTTATTCCAGAGGAGACACTAAATGCCACACAGCAAATCCACTCGGTTATGTTCCTCCACTCCTTGAAATATATGATGTATGACATTATAGACTAGTATCATAGTTAAATTATGTTTTTCATAACACTTATGATAGGTGTTTCATAATTGTCCTATATATTTATGCTTTTAAAAATCTTTGTTTTTCAGGTCTAATAAGAAAGTAACTTGTCATCCTCTTCTTTAGCTGGAAGCCTGTCATCATGGGATCTGTCAACTTTGTGTTCTAAAGGCATTATCAAATATCTTTATTTTTAAATGAATTTTAATGTTGTAAGCATTCCTTGTTTATGCCCCAACCAGAGTAATGCTTAAAAGTACTTATGAAAATTTCCTTGAAATGTGGATTCATATGCAAAGGAACTTAGAAATTCATATGCCATATACAGAATGTGTATGAATAGATAACAGTAAAGCTGCCCCTATGTGTTTATGTGTCTGTACACAAGTATGTGGCATAAATCGCATGTATATATGGGTGACTGAAATAGCACATGGACTGTGACATATGCTGCTAGCACTTCAGTATGGCAAACAGTATATGAATTCAACTCAGCGTTCATCTGTTCGCTCTATGAATTTTGGATGCAAAAATGAATCACTTAGCATTGAACTGAATGGAAGTAATGTCTCCATAAAGACAGTCCAATTTCAAGTGTTATAAATAATGCTACTCACGAGCAAAGCATGCAAACCAATCAATTTGAATTCCAATTGTACATCTGCATTGGGTAGACTTCTATTTGTCTAGCTGTGTTTCACAGGAAACTGGTTATGAACACTTCCTTTGGGATCATTCTATGGTATACTCAGAAAGTGAGAAACTATACTAAGACAAAATAATAGATTTTAATGCCCCTGTATTCCCATGATGACTAAAGATGCATTTTTCCTGACAGGAAAGAACAGCCACACGAAGAAAAGGCATTTGCTAAGGCAGTGGCTCTGATGTGACCCAGGTGCAGCCATTAGGAACAGGGCCTGCCATTTACTGAAGGAAGTCTGGGAGTGGGGACGCGCTCTAATGTCACACACTGCACAGGTGATTAAGATGACGCTGAAGAGTAGTGATCAATGACATAAACCACTGGTGACATTTACGGTGCATGTGAGATGGTGCTTTGGGGTGGCAGAGATACACCTCTAACCCACTAGCAGAGACATGATTTCACTGCTCAAGCACTGTCTATACCGCAGGGGAAAAGTTCCGTAATATGCTAGCACCCTGGTGTCTGGTATCCTTCCGAGGAATGTAACTGTTCATCTCATCTTCAAGGGAAGTCATTGAACTCTTCCCACATGTGGGCACTGTTTAACTGAGACACAGCCTTTCCATACAGTCACTGGAATGCAGTGTTGGAACTGCCCCATCAGGACAAGAGTTCTCCTTTCATGATAATAATGCTTACGGAATGGTAAAGCCATGGTAAGAAAAGCCCCAGAGAACAGACAGAACCTCAGAAACCTTAGCAGGCAGGCAAAGCCCATCCTACCTTTCACCTTTTCACAAAATCGGCATATCGATGTGCCTGATGCCAGAGAAGATTACAAGTTAGGGACATGTAGCAATTTCTGAAAGCACCGTTTCCTCCACTGCCATTCATTCTTAGCCGGCTGTCTTTCAGGTAAAATTCCTATTCTGAGAATAGAGATATATGCAGAGATAGATAGAGACAGAGACAGAGATAGAGAGATAGAGATAGAGAGATAGAGATAGAGACAGAGACAGAGACAGAGATAGAGAGATAGAGATAGAGAGATAGAGATATACAGATTTTTTCCTCTATATACAGCTAATAATCAAGGACTCAAGAAGAAGAGGAGAATTTTATAAGTTTAAGAAACTTCTAAAATTAACTACAAAGAAAAGAAGCAGCATTGAAAAGAGGTACTCTTTCTTTGGGCTGCAAAATGGTGAGAACTTTGCCTCCAAATTATTATTCACATACCTCAAAGAATGCTTTTGCCATCCTTAAATCCTGTTTAGGAAGAAGAACCAGGAGATGACTGTGTAGCATTGTCCCCAAACTGGGGGACTAAATTTGCAAAAGACCAAACTACAAATCAGGAGAATCCCTTTTTTGCCATTACTGTATGAAGTTTCAATCTAGATTCACTTACATTCTAAAATTAGATTTTTCATGTGTGGATTTGATTTATTTAACGTACTAGTGCTAGTGATTTTTTTTTGGGGGGGTGGGGTCACCTGCTTATCCAAGTGATAAACACTTGGAGTGAAGTGATTTACATGGGTTAGACATTGCCTTGGGTTTGGATTTTAAATATCTCCCAAAGTTTCATATGCTAAAGGTTTAATTACTAGTCTGTGGGGTTACTGGAAGGTAGTGGAACCTTAGGAGACAGAATCAAGTATGAAGAAGTTTGGTCAGAGAGAACATGCCCCTCAAGGGAATGTTGGGTCTCTCATCCTATTCTCTGTCTCTGTCTCTATTTCCTCTCTCTGTGTGTCTCTCTCTGTTTCCTCCCTCCCTCTGTCTCTCTTTCTCCTTCCTGCCCACTATGAGCCAAAATAATTCTTTTTCTCTCTTAAGTTTATTATCTCAGGTATTTTGTCACAGTGACAGAGAACTGACTGACACACACTCAAGATTTGCTTCATGAATGAATAAATGAATGTGTTCCAGAAGATAATATCTTCTAGCTCCAAATATTGACATTCCAATACTGGAGTGTAAAGATTCAAAGTCAACAACAATAGAAAGTGGAAAGCATAATTTTTCAATAGTATTTCTTTATATCTGACCTCAATCAATTGTAAATTTAATCTAGAATAAGGAAGGAAATCCAGAATCTGCCATGAAAAGATACCACTGTTATGGGTTACCTTCATAAGTTTTCCATATACTTGAAATGCAAGGCAAAGCCAGATCACAAAATGATTTCTAATCAAGTTGACATTCACAAATTGTTCCAATGTGGTGTCCATCCAGATACTGCCAAAATGCTGACACACACAAACACATTCCAAGGCCATGTATCATCACAAAACAAATGCAAACTACTGAGCCTGCCTGCCAGGGACAGAGATTAGTGCACCAGCTCTGTGAAAACAAGGATAATTACAGCATCATGTTTATTTTGCTTCAGCTTATGAAGCACAAATTCACTGTAATGCAGTTTTCTCCCCTTGGGACTTCAATGCAAATATAGATGTTATATTTGGAATTGAATCATGAAAATGCAAAGCTTCCACTTTGGGGATTGTGCAGGGGATTCTCCCCGGAACCACATCATAGCCCTTGCTTTGGAGTAGATAAGTGTTTGTCTCCCTTCCTGCCAGGCCTGGCTGTGCTCTATCTTGAATCATGAGACTGTCCTAACCTTCAGATATCAGTCCTGACTGATGCGATGAAATGGTGCCTATTAGGTGATCACCTCATTTTTCATGAACACCATTGACAGATGACAGTTTAAAAGTGTCCCACAGCAAAAATGAACTATGTTCAAGAAATAAAGCAACAGAATAGGAGCTTTAACCAAAAAATATGGATGCCAAACTCGGACAAAAGAGGATATCTATAGAGGCTCCCAAGGAGATTCTAAATGACAGTGAGATTCTCAAGATGTGCTGAGGTGAGGAGGACTAAGGTTCTACTCAGTTACTGTCACATAAAGCAAATGGACAGTCACAGTGACACTTGGCAGGAGGCTGGACATAGGGACACTATCTAGATTTCCTGTTTCCAAGGAGTGAGTGTGGTTTTGTGTAGCCATGAACTGACATTCATGCCAGAAGGACACATAATAGCAGAGCTGCTCAACAATACAGAGAGCCTCGTGATTTCCCTTAAATCTGACTGCTTGTCTACAGTCAGGCCAAACACCATCTGGATAGAATGTTGAGAGAAATAACCACCAGCCAGTTACTTACTTCAGACCATCTCTATGTCACTGTACCTTAAACTACACTGTGGGTTGATTTATTCTGTTTCCTTTACTCAGAAAAAAATCTATAAGCCACCAGACAGTGGGCAGAGGATACAAAAGAAATAGTGTTTCAGCTCTTGAAAGCCCAGTGTATTTGGGAAACATGACATGTGACTAGTCCTTTATAGTGCATGGTGACAGTACCACAATTGAGATTTTAAAAAGAAGAAGCAGACAGACAGAATGGAATCTTACAGTGCCAATGCCAGGTTGAGAGCTGCAGTTGTGATTTCGAAGGGTAAGGGTGTAGAGAGAGGGAAGGATGGAGACAGAGGATTGGCAGGGAGTATCTAATGCTATCGAAGTCTAAAACTAAGAATAAAGGTAAATAACTTAGGAGAAATAGTCAGAATCTATGTAATGGTTTCAGAATAGATAGTAGAATTAGTTCTGACCTATGGGGCAGATTGTGAAAATAGTAGAGTGTGGTAGAGAGTGTGCTCTTAGTAGAGCATGTTAGCAGATGGAAAGGTATGAAAAGAATAAAAGACATCTCATGCTCTTAATCGCTTAATATTCATGACTAACTAAGAAGATATGAGGTGCCGTCAGCTGTGTGGTGCGCTGGGATATGTCCAGGGGGATCTGCGGCTGTGGTGACAGAGACAATACCTGCATGCCTCAGGCTCAAGTACTTTTCTCTGGGCCCCTGACTCTTCTTGGAACTACACCATCAATGTGGAAGGCTGATTTAGAACAGAGGGACCTAACACAGGAAAAGGGTCTAAATCACAAATCTTGAAGTATGATCTTTTTTTTTTCCTCTTTTTAAAAATTTTATTTATAGAAAAGAAAAGCAAAACAGACAAAGGGTAGAAATAATACATAATTTCAAAAAAACAAACAGTAAGAAATCACTAGTTGATAAATACATATTGTCCTCTTAGAAATAGTTGTTCAAATTAAAGCATACAAAATGGCCATTCAAACAGTGAGACTGCAAACAGTTCTGTTCAATGATCCAACAAAAACTTAGTAATATGGTTATCAATCCTATATACTTAAACATACAGGCAGTTAGTGTCTCTAGTCTAAAAATAAATAAGAACTGTAGGAGTTGTATGATCGTTTTTAAGAGAACAGAATTCCTTTAGAGAATGATCACAGTAATTTAAGCAAACACTCAAGACCAGGGAATGCTGAATAAAGACAAAATGTAATACCATTACATTTTCTTACATTCAAGGATCATTTATTTCGAAAAAATTTTTTTGAATTTTTTGTTTCAAATCAAAGACTAATACCAGCAGCATCACCATCATGATCCAAATTCAATTGGTTGGCCAGATAATTACCCAGGTATCAGTTCTTAACATCATGAAATCTAATTTTTAAGTTACTTGAGTATGACTTGTGGTTTGACATCCCCATTTAATTGGATTTGTGTATGGAATATATTAAGTACCACAACTTTTGAGAGATGAAAACAGAAAATAAAACTGGTAGTTTAATCATATATCAGGCTCAGCTCCTTGGCATTTGATAACTCTTCAAGATGTCTAGTGATCCCCTTCCTGGTTTTATCGCTGGATTACTAACTTTCTACTGTGGATACATTTTTTTTTAAATGACAGGTTATATGACTTTATTGTAAACTGTTTTGAGCCTTATTTAAAATGTGGTGAGTACATATATTGAAAGTAAACTGTATAATGTCAAAAGAACAGGGTTGATACTAAACCTGGAGAACTCTGCTCTGATTTTAGCTGGAAAATAACCACTTCCAAAGAGACTATGGAGTATTCCCTGTACCATAGGAAGGTAAAAGGACATCAACCTGTCAGCTCTTGCCAGTGTTCCCTTTTTGTACATGTCAGACCTTCAGCATTACCTGGAAGTGCAAGAGGGTGCATCTGCTTTATTAGCATTGTCATAGTTCACCTTGGGCTCCTAAAGCAAAATACCACAGACAGGCTGTTTATACCAACAATTTATTCCTCGTGGTCTGGAATCCAAGACCAATAAGTGTAAAGTTATAAAGATCAGACATTGGGACATTGTTTACTGGCTGAGAGGGGACTGCAGGGACCTGGTCATCATTCAGGGATCTGCTTTAAACTGGGGCTAATTGCATGACTGTTCACAAGATACTTAGCTGTTAGCAGTAGCCCTCAGGGCAAGAAGCTTCTGAGAGTGAATGAGAGAGGGAAAGGAAGAGGAGAAGGAGAGAAACAAGAGAGACAGGCTGAGAAACAGAAAGAGAAGGGAAGATCACTAGGGACAATGTCAAATGCCATTGTCTATTCAGTAAGTAAATGCCAGACAGAGAAAGAATAGCGGAAAAGATTGAAGTTCATGAGGATACAAACATAAAGTCTACCACAGGGACACACTGGTGTTTTACATGTTTTCTTATGCGAATATGTTTATGGTGGATTTTAACTGGTGGTCAACTTGCAGTACCATCTGAACTGAATCGGCTTGGCACTGAGCATGGATGGCCCACCTGAGGATTGTTCCAAGATAAAGGAAGAACTAGAGAGGAAGATGTAGTGTTGTTGGTTCCGTGGTGTTGTTGGTTCTCCTGGAATTTGTGTGCTTCTTTCCTGATATAAACTTGGCTGTTCTCATGATCAGAGGGCTTGGGACCTCGTTGCTGAGAATGGCTGTGGTTCACTTTTGGGGAGCTCTGGTCCTTACATTGAGCATCGCTTCCTGGCTCAGGAAGGGAAGATAGTCTGCTGCTCAGTCTCCAGGAGAAGCTTGTCATGCCCATTGGCTTCCTGAGATGAACTTGGCTGTTCTCATCATCACCATTTCATCATCATCTCATTGTCACTGAGAATGACTGTGGTACTTTTCGGGAGAGCTCTGGTTTTTACTTTGAGCATTGCTTCCTGGTCCAGTGCAGAATCCTCAGCCTACTGGCACAGATCCTTCATCCCGCTGACACAGATTTTCTAACTTCCACCACTGGCCTTGAGGCCTTCCCAGCACAGACCCATGAAACAGACTTTCATGAGTCTTTGTCATGGGCTCTAAGTCTTCAGCTTGACTCATACCGGACACTGCCATGGTATCCAGGCCCTCATTTGGATTCGTTGGGTCTTAGTGTGTGAACAGATTTCCTGTACTCTTTATTTTGTATTTAACTCTTGGGAGACTATTACAAAATAATACGATAAATATTATATAATCATTTCCCTTGCAATCCCTGACTACAACAATGCTATATTATATTTACCTACAAAAATACCTATGTGGAGATACTTTAACTCTAAAAGGGGCCCATCTACACTGAAAGCCCCTTCACTTGAATTCAGGATAAGGTTGGTCTCTTCACTATTTGTCCAGTTGTTCTTTTCTTTTCATAGGACACACAGGTAGGCATGATGGCCAAGAAGGCACTAGAAATACTTCCCTCATTAAATCATGAACCTACTCACAAACATGGGAAAAGGATCTTTTTTACTCCTTCATAAGCAACTAATTTTGCATTGCTATTAAGTCACAAGTCACATCTAAGAGAGTCCTTAGAATTCATTATACTCTTGACATTTAGGAAATGGTTTCATACATAAAGTGTGAACGCTTCTGATGAATATATTATTGGATCCTGATTGGACTGGAGAGAAGTGCACATGTTGATACATTTTCTAAAAGACTAGTTTTTATAACTATCCATAGCATTTACTAAACAGAAAACAATTTTGTATCTGAAATACAGCAAAGGAAACTGAGAGCCAGTGAATAATTCCTGAATATATAGTAAACACCTAGCTAATACAGAAGAACGAAAGTTATCTATAGGTGTACGTTACCTTACAAAGCAAGGTTAAAATCTTTATCTTGCTATTTCAAATCGATGTGCTAGTTCCTCTACTATTTTGTAATGATGTGAGTTCTACAAAGCTCAATCTTACTGAGGAATGTTTAGTCTCAAATTTCATGTATCAGTCTGTTAATTTGTTAGTCTTCAGAATCAATTAACTTATTTTCTGTTTTCAACTGCACCTGACACAATAAATCTCATGGCAATGCTGACTGAAGAAAGACGGCCCCACTTGGAACACTGCCATCCAGGGGCCAGTGGTTGGACCAAAATACCCAGTCACTGGCTGAGACTGAACCAGGACATTCCTGTGCTCACTTTAGCCTGGAGTGGAGACTTGCTAGACCAGAGGGACATCTCACTGTGTAAGTGAGATCCTCTCTGTCTGGCTTGGGGTTACAATAGAATGTCAGTCTGAGGGTCGAAGTCTTAGGACTGTGGGGTTCTGGTTCCTGAGAAGGATGCCTGTTTCCAAGGGGGATTCTGGATGCTCCCTCGGAGGCTGCAAGTCAGGCACGGAGGCTGGGGCTTGTGCGCGGAGTGGTGTCGGTGTCGCAGTCATTTTCTTGCTGTCTCTCTGTGTGAAGGACAGATGACGGCGCTAACAGGCCAGGGATGGTAGAACTCTGCCTGTCACTACCCTTAGAAGGGGCTGGGCACTCTCTGGGCCTTTACTTCCCACTTCTAAAATGAAGCCCAGTTTAGATCTAATGCTCTGTGACTCTGTATTGCCACAGACACATGGCAATTTTTTCTCATTGGTAGAGTTCTGAGATTTCCTGTGATCTACATAGTATTCCTATGTGATGAACTTAGAAACTTACCTAGTGCTGGGAACCATGTGTCATTTAGGACATAGAAATAAAAAATATAACCTATTATTTAAAAAGTTATCCCATAAGTGAATAAATGTGTGATAGTCATGGGAAATTCTATTCAGCCTATTATCCAAGGCAGAAATCTGTTCCAATATACTCTGGATTAGGCAAACTGTCAGCTTCACACTTTGATAAAAAACTTGTCATAAAGGCCCATTCCATTTCCAGTGACCTGTAACTTAGAACGTTCTTATGTGTTGAAGCTAAGCTCTGGTCTTGTCAAATATGAAGATTTTCCTCCTCATTCTGACCTTCATAATAACTGTTCAAAAGTTCCTGTTTGTACTGGGCACCATTTTATGTTATTATTTATGTCACTCTTAGCCTTTCCCTTTCTCATTCAACTTAATTCTGATTCATCTGCCCCTCTTTATTCCATAGTTCCTGAGCCTTTCATCCTGCAGGTTTTCCCTTTGACCTGCTGTAAACTATCTGTGCCTCTCATAAAATCTCTAGACACAGCCTCCTGGAAGGGGTCTGGCCCCTATAAACCTGAATATGACTCACAAATCTAAGTGCAAACATGGGGTATGTTATGTATGCTAAAAACTACATCATAATATTCATGCTGTTAAAATGCCCTTCTATTTACTGTGAACTGATGCTTGATATCTGCCTTAAAATTTAAGGTGAGACACATATATTTTACTAACTGTGGATAGGCTGTTTGCATTCCCTCTGTGCCAGATTACTTACACTACCCGATTCCACAGAAAAGACCGTATAACTGTGACTGTCAAATAACCAGCTCAGATTTTTTTTAAACTTTAGATAATACTAAGAGCAACAACAGTCTTATAAATGCTTACCGAGGTTTTAATATGCTTTTTATTCACTTCATAAACTTTATATAGTTGATTTAACTTCCTTGAGAATATCTCACCAATTCTAAATATCAATACTTAGGAGAAGTTACTAGTTCCCATTAGCTCACTTTCTCCTTTTTATTATGAAATATTTCAAATTCATGTAATTTGTTCAATGATACTTTGTATCAGAATTCTTTTTTTAATTTTTTGAAACATAAAGCATTGTGGACACAGTTAATCTGCAATTTATAATTCTGTCTTATTCATTTTCTCTAAATGCAAATACGTGAAGGTGATATCCATCATTCCTGTGTGTATTTTCCTTTTTTTAAATATTTGAGTGTATGTAAATAGTGTACCATGCTGTTGTCTCGCTTCTAAGAAAGAACTTTTGATAGTGGCCCACTATTCTAGGGGTACAAAATTGTTTGTTGATTGTATAATGGGAATTCAGTGGGAAACATTTCACTGTGAGCACTGTGAGAAAGTCATACTTCTTGACATTTGGTTTTATTTTATACCACACAAGTTGTATGATTTACAATTGTGGGTATTTTTTTTTTGACCACTGAAAGCTCTGACTGCACAGATGCCTGACATCTCTTTCTGAATAAAGTGAGGCACGTGATAAGAAATGAGTCAATGAACTCTTCACTGAGTGAATACATAAATCTCTATCACCAGCCTGAAGATCTGATCTTTTGTGAGCTACCTCTGGAACTTCCTGGTGGACAACCCACAAGTGATTCAGGGTCTAATATAAAGCCTATCACTATCCTCCTAAAATACCCTCTTCTTCCTCTATATTGTCAAAAAGTTCAATTGATTGTTTTCAATGATAAAATTATGCATATTATTATTAATGATAGATGGTAGGAAATGAGGGAATCCACCTATTGAACCTCCACTCATATCCTCAAATTTATTTGTAAAACATTGTTTCATAAAACATTTGAATTCAATTGCAATCTCTTTGCAAGCATGAATAGTGGCTTATTTAAAATGCACTGTTAATGTCTAGATGTCACATGCACACTCTTCTTGTTACAAGGACACAAAATGGATCCCTACTGTCTTAACTTGCTTCATGTTTCTATAAAAAAATCTTACATGACTCAACTTATAAAGAAAAGAGCCTTATTTATCTAACAGTTCTAAAGGCAAGGGATTTCAAGATCATGGCATCATTATTTGTTCAGCTTATGGTGAGTAACTTGTCTGTGTGAACTCATGGCAGAGAAGCATAGCTGAGACCATGAACAGAGGAGACATTTACCAAGAGAGGAAGTGGAGGTATCAAGTTATCTTTCAAACAATCAACCCTCCACATTAGTAATCCAGCCTCTCCATAGCTAAAATTCATGAGGAGTGAATTTTATCTCTTAAACACCTGCAAAGCTATTACACTGGGAAACAAAATTCAACTTTAGTTTCACTGGGGACAAACCTCACCCATATGTTGGCATCCACCCTGTTAGATGTTTTATCAATCTCAGGATCATTTGACTCTTTCCAGTATAACCACAGCTGCTCACAGATCTTTTCACTAAGAGAAACAGGAAGCTAGAGTACCAAACAGAATGAAAGAAGTGATTACTGTGTGGAATTCTTGCATATATTGACCAAGAGCAAATCTCTTTTTGATATCATCCTTTCATTTGGTTATGAAAGTTCCTCTTTTACTGCCATTCAGTGCTCCTCTTCCTACTCAATATTTGTCTCTTTGAAATGTCAGTTTTGGAAAGGTTGCAATTCACCCTTAAGTGTGTATCCTTGTGCACTCATTTGGGAAAAAGATGTAATCAGTTCTCATCAAGTTTCTATATTAGGATTCTTGGTACATAGCTCCTCCATTAAAGATAATCTGAGCATAGTTGATGGTTCACAGCAGGAATTTATAAAACTGTTGCTAAATGAAGAATTTTATATGGAATATAATTTGTGCTTCGTGGTTCTCTCCACACCAGCCCTTGCCACAGCAGTAGCCTCACACATTATCAACAATGAGTTCACAGAGCAATGGATGGTTCTGTGTGGGCTCTTTTTCACGGACCCTTTGGTGAAATCAATCCTGATGTGCAATTAATGCATTTTCAAAATGACTATATACAACACCAAACTAGTGCAGCTATTAAATCTGAGTATCTCAAGAATTCACTGGAGGCCTGCATTCATTTATAAAATGTCAAGATGAACTCAGTAACGAAGCAAGTAACTAACATGGATGGACAGAGTGCTCTTAAGACTAAAGACTGAAATGTCACAGCTGTTCAGCTTAATACCTTTGCAAAGAAAGCAAAACAAACTTGAAATGTTCTAGCTGCTCCCTTAGAAAGATGGGGCATGCCTGGAGATTTCAAATAATCGAAGAATGTCACGAGGGTTAATTGATGTCAGTAGAGTATGGCTGAGGAAACCACTCACTGTGGATGGACAGTGAATAATTGGTTCCATGCAGGGTTATTTTCTGAGTGACCTATGCTGATTCCCATCAGCACACAGAATTAGTTATCACCGCCAACGTGTCCCTTCAGGGTCTGCTCGTTTTTCAATTCACTGCCATTTGGTTGAGTTATTCCCTAAATGAATCAATCACTAGCTCATAATTAGATCTAATGACAGCCTAAATCTCTGTAGTCAAAAACTTTGTAGATGACAATGTGAATCTTTAGACAAATCAGAAAGCCTGTTTATTCTTAAAACCAATTGAATCTTAGGTGACTTCAGATCTTTCTTAGCCAAGATATTATTCATTTTTGTTTGTCATCTCTATACAAGATCTGTATTCTAGAGGGCTGGATTCATTAATGTCATTGACACAGAGTCCACCTTCAACTTTACATTATAAAGAGTATTATGCAATGAAAGTAACAGTTACAAGAAGCCTAGATCATCATTTGTGAGAACTAAAGCCAAAAAGTAAGAATCTCTTGTGACTATGCTACAACTCTACCAAATAATGGACTATAAGATAATAAAGTTGAAGAAGATAGCTGGATTTCAAGGTCATCCTCTCCTCTCTGAGATTTAGAGGCTTGGCTCAAGGATAGTGATGTTGGCATCAGAGTCAGAACTTACTTCTTACCTTCGCCTCACTGCACACTGCAGAGTAAAAATAATTATACCTAGAAGTTTGAGCCAAACATGCTCTCGGAGTGTTACTTTTCTACCCTCCTTTCCAATATTCAAAGCCCTGTTGTCCGTGTTCATAAAAATTCACAGCAATTCAGCACAGTGGTATTTCATGGGCACCACGGTGTCTTGGTTTATGCACACTGTAGTGTAGAATCATTGCTTTACTGCTACACTAACGGAAAATTTCCAGTGCAGAAGATGTTGATTTCTCATATCAGACAGTGAAAACAGTTTAATTAATCCCCTAAATGTTTTCCTACTTATTCATTTTTAATTAAAATGCTTAATATTTTATATACGGCTAGTTAAGTCATTGTAGAATTTTGAGAAACATAGTCACTATTGAGAAACTTGATTATTGTGTAATTGTGACTCAAGGGTTAGTGAGCCACAGCTCTATCTCACCTATTATATTATAAACAGATATGTTTCGGGTATGAATATAAAAAAATATAACAAGAACAAATTCCAGACCACTTTCTTTTTGGGTTCTTTCCTTCATATTCATCTCATCCACAGAAGAAGACTGTGAGAGACATATAATTTGAAAGTCATTACCATCAGAGATTGGTTTAAAATGGTTTAAAAACCATTAGATCATTTAAGAATATAGACTTCCCTGGATTAAGAAATAAAATGATTTAGAGAAAAATCATAACTCAGTCTTATCTGGGGAAAAGATACTTTGATGACATCAGCCAGAATTGTTTTCTAATTTCTAGAAATATTCTTTCTTGAATTGAGAGTTTTTTTACAACTTGTAGTAATGAGACTTTTGAGATAACTTGAATATGACCTTGTAGAGAATGAGATTCTACAGTCTAGGTCCAGATCTTAGATGCTCTTTGCTGTGCATGATTCAGGCACACTGCCAGAAGTTAAAGCCATTCGGGAAGACTGCTTCCAAGTGAGGCCCATGGCACTGCCCTTTGCATTTAACTACCATGGATATGTACCTGAGCTGAGCATTCTTCTGTTGAGCATCATAGACTTTTTAAAATGGGAGACATGTGCGCACGCATGTGTGTGTGTGTGTGTGTGTGTGTGTGTGTGAAATTGATAAGGGATTTGCTGCTCATTTATCACATTTATGGCCAGGAAAAGTACTCCTCCTCCACTCCACACTTTGTAGCATTCATAACTAAGGGCTAGCTCAATTATCAACCCATTCTCAGGCAACAACAATAACTGAAGGTTTGAAAACCATATTATCGTCACAAAGATTAATTATTCTTGCAAGAGCAACATGTAAAGTAGTTGGCAGTATAGCATTTCTACCCAAGAGTGACCCTACAATCATATGCTCAGAGCAGCCCAAGACTGGGAGTGAACACAGCTGCAGTCCTGCCATTCAGGAAGACCTGCAACTCAGTCATCCAGACAGAGGCATGTTTGCCCCAGTTTCAAGACGCTCTGGGGACACAACTCTGGTGACTCCCTATTCCAAATAGAGAGAACTCTTTTATTACAACTAAACAGTCTTTTCCATTAGATCTGGAGTCTTTTCATCTGTATCTGACTGTTGGAGATGGCAGAGGGCCTACTTAATACTGTTTCATTCTCACATACTTTCTTCTTTGTGAATTATATTTTCTCCAGAACTTTAAAATATTTAAAAATAAATTTTGTGATACTCACTTGTTTCTGAAATTTATTTCTATTTCTTCCTATGCTTACATTCAGATTTATGTGCTATTTTCCAATAAAATGAAAGATGCACTGACTTTCTAGCATAGTGGTCACTACGTATATATTGTGCTTGGCTAGTGGACTAAGAAACGGAGTTTTAAATGCAATTTAATTTTGCTTCTTTAATGTTTAAGTCTAAAAAGGGATAATTACTTCAGTGTGCAGACAGCTTTAAGGAAGTTTAAAACAACTGAACTGGTTGATCTACTTTCTAAAATGTAAATTTTATGGCACATAAATAATGTTTATTACTGATGAAAATTTATCACAATTTGAGATGTGTTTTAATGTAAAATACACAAAATCATTTGAGGACTTGATAGGAAGAATTTAGATCTGTCATCAACATTTTTATACTGATTTTAGGTTTTAATGAGAGTATTGCAGATTTACAGAGTTACATGAAATACATTGTCAAAATTAATTCTTTCTTAAAATGGTTTTTAATATAAATAGTCACCATCATAATGGAAGCACTATCTCTTGTTATATTTTCCTCATCAGTATCACAAATTTGGACAAAGGACTCAAAGGTCAAGCAAGGAAAATAAGACGGAAGTTTTGGGAGCGGACTTTTGAATGACGCAACTCAAGTTCCTGGCTGGAAGCTGTCGAAGGACGATGATTTAAAGCTGCATGATCTCAGGGCCTCGGCTTGCCACGAATCTAAAGCAATGCACATCTAGTGTGCACACACAAGCTAATGTAGAGGTTTTGTTTGTGTGTTTCTATGTGAGAGATATGAAGTAGGAGTTTCTAGGAAAAAACAAAGAAAGAAAAGGAATGCTGAAAAGGAAGGAAGTCTGGAAGTGCTCGATGCCCACCCCATCCCAAGGCTCACACTCAGTCCACCCGCACAGACCTGTGCTGTGCCCATGTGGTACAGCAGGTGTGCTCTAGTTTGTGGCTTGAGACTTCCAGGCAAAGGCCACATTCACAGAGGTAGAAAGTCCTGGAAATTTGAAAATTTGGAAAACTATTTTAATATCAACTGGCTATGCAAATAAGATCAGCATTATTGAGTCGAATGTGTTCAAAGTGTTCAAACTGTTACCTTGTGAGTTACAGCTAAGAAGAGATTCATTGTCAATCAGTTCTGTCTAGGAGACAAACTGCATTTTATAGACAACCATGCAAAATGACCATCCGGATTATCATTTGGATGCTTAAGAATACTACTTTTTAAGGGTCAGTGTTCATTTCCATCATCTCAAGGGAAAAGCCAGCCTATATTTCCTTTTGGAATCCCCTTCAGATAACTTTTGACAGCATTAAAAGAAGGTGCTATATGTGTACCTTATGTAATATTAAGCATTAATACTGCATATACTATATTCGTGGATTACGAGGTTCTCAGTAACTGAAATGTACTTTATATGGCGGCTTCCTATATGACTTAATTACTGACAGCAGAATTTTAAAGCAATCTGAAAACAGAAGACTTAATATTCTGCTTCCAGAATTCCTCACGAATCACCACAAAATTTTGGTCAGTCATTGTTTCCCTCCACTGTATTCCTCGGCATCTAGAAACAGCAGTCTCTTGTGTTTTCCACAGTGCCAGGAGTTTAAATACAGTAACATTAGAAGCTCCCTGATAGCACGGACTATGTCACTAACTTCTTTCTGATCCCAAAATCTACACAAAAGTCTACATACAATATTGTGTGTTTTTATCCTGAGGTAAAATATGTCCACTTCATATATTCTGAAAACAATTCAGTATTAGAATCTATGTGCTAAGATGACTTTAATGTATTGCCTCATAAATGCCTTCATGGAAAACCTGACACACCTGAGACTCAGGCACGAATTCCACTTCTAAACCCTGTATCTCATTAGCAGAAAATTGAGCTAGAATACAGGTCACTGAAAGATTTGCTTCCTGGGGCTGTCTTTGCAACTGCTTAGATTACTTATGAATAACTGAAATACACAGACAAAATGTTTCAACGTGCATTTTTGTCTTGCCTTTTAACTTTGAAAACTCATGCTCTTAAAAAGAATGCTTACTATTCTCTACAAAAACATTCTTAAGTCTTTTTATGTCTTATATACTTTATACCAAAAACTAAATTAAAAATGCTAAAAATGAGATAAAAATCACATATTTTGACTACTTGGAATCATTTAGCATTTACCATGTGTTGGTGATCAAGCCAAACACTTTATATTATCTTCTTTAATCCTCTAGCACACTACATGGGTAGGGATTATCACTATGAGTAATTTTCAGTATGAAACTGGATGCATAGGTGAAAGACCACTAAATTTTAATTCAGTAAGTCATTGCCTGGAGTTCTGCAGGCACTGATTTATAATTAATTCTACAACATCCCCTAAATCACTTCACAGTCAACTAGGTAGACTGCATACAGCTACAGTTGGGTGAGTTCATGTCATTCTTCTCAGAGCATTTAAGTGGAAAATACAAATATTTGTAGACACATAAACACACACATATCTATATCCTTACAGCTCTATAAATATAGCTATGCTAACATATCCATATGTACATCAAAATCTATAGTTATTCCTATACATCTATCTCTATTTCTTACGGATGGTTCTCATTTCAGATAAAATTCTAGAAAGAAAACATTGGAAATAGGCCTATTTTCAACAATATTATCTCTTGAAAACTTAAAACCAATGGTCTCAAGAGAACAGTCTGTCTACATCACGATACACTAGTGCTAGTAAGAACATAAAGAACAGAGTTATGGATACTGAGATTTCTGTTCTTTTCTTTGTTGCACCAGTTGGTGATGAAGACTTAGTATGCCCCATCCCCATTCTGCATGAGGAGTAAATCTCCCTGACTCTTTGCAGGTTTTGGTGCAGATTTGAACAATGGACTACAATAAGAAATGAAATGCCATTTTAGTGCAAAGCTTCTTATAGATAAAGACCTGACAACATCTTCTTCTCTTTCAATGTCAGTGATGATGAGTATGATTTCCAGCATGTATGGCTACAGGATAATGAAGACTCCATTTATCTGTATTACTGTAAAACTTTGTGGAGAATAATTATCCTAAAAATTGCCCAGCCTGTCATCAGATTTTGCTTAGTAAAAATGTTAAGCCTTCAAATTTAGGAATATTTGTTACCACAGAATATTGCAGATTATTCTTACATTTTAGGATAAGCTTCTTAGCACAAAATTCAACTTGTGACAACAGGATTATGTTATGCTAAAGTTTAGAAAAATCCTAACACGATCTGAAAGTTTTCACTAACCCTGACAGAGGATATTTAATTAAAATGTATGTGCTAATTTTGAAAAAAGCCACTCTTTTAACTTTGATATTAATGATGGGTTATATGGAATGGTGAGAATAGTACAGAAACGATGTCAATAAAGGATTTATGATTCAGTGTCAGAAAGAGCATGGTAGCTACTACTAAAATGGAAAAGACTGCAGGAGAAACATCCAAGTTATACAGCAGAAATCAAACATACAATCAAATGAAGTTTAGGCAACAAGAAACTTTCGATATGGAGGTATGGTGGGAGACACACAGCAACAGACCTCAAATAGAAGAGGGGGGTTAGTGATACAGATTTAAAATAGCAACAAAGTTTCCTGAAATTAACCAGTAATGCAGAATACAGTAATATCGTGGTTCAAGAATACTTGTTTCCAAAGAATTCAGTTCTCCAAAAATATTCGATACACTTTTGCTTCTGTTCACCAACTCTACATCAGGCGACAAACATGACCACTGCCAGCTTTCCCGCAGAAACAAAGGTGGTCATCATCTCCAAAATTATAAAGCAAATTAAGTCCATGAACTGAAGTACAACTGTATCTGTACAGAGCACATTTTAAACCCCTGTTAGTGTTGATGCAATGTAGGGAACTCAGAAAATACTACCCAACTAGAAGGGTAATATTTAAAAATTCAGACCACAAAGGAGAAATGAACGTGGGCTGTTGTAATCTCGGCCATAACTATTCTTGTGCTGCAAAGATATCCTGAGTGAAAATCTAATGACAAGCACAAGCTGATGTGATAGAATGCACCGCTGCAGCCATGCAGTCTGAATTCTATTTCACATTCAGTTGCAGTGAAAGACCTGAAAATTTTCTCCTAGAAAGGTCTGTGTTTATCACAAAGTATGACCACTACTTTCTCACATGAAGCTAAACAGGACTGCTGTCTTTTAGGAATACAAATGTTACAACAAGCAACATTATTTATTTTTCCAAGTAACTGTGTTCCAAAGGAAATGTATATGCTACTAACTGAGCTGTCAAATTCAGTTTATTTTGACAATTTTATATTTTTTTCCCAAAGGTGGATCTCATGATACCAGAGAGAAAGTAAGTAACGTGATAAGTCCATCCAGCTAGTGAGTCTCCTATGTACCCAGCAGCCACCTTTTCTGTTATTAATTTTATTTGTTTCTAAATTCTTGCTGGGAAGATAGTATTGGTCACTTGCTAGTACCACCTGTTCAGAGAAATAAAAGTTTTCAAGGTAGGAAAGGAAAGCCAAGGTGAGAAGACACCCAGGGCTTACTTGTATCCATAAACGTGTTCCCAGGTGAGAAGCAAACTTGCCCTGTAGTGCAGCGCCATGCAGCCTGTCCACACTCTGTTCATTGCTGTGCTGTGCCCAGTCACTAACGACCTGGGCCTGGGGCGGCACTGCTGTGTTCCTAGACCCCTGCTAGAGGAAAGGCCTGAGCAAGGACACATTCTCCCTTGAGATGAAGGGAGGCACTTTGGAGGACTGAAAACTAAACCCATCACAGCCTGAAACAAACTACTAAATAGGAATTAAGACACAGCAGTCTGAGAAGACCAAACCTTAAAACCAGGAGGAATAGGGTCATGTATTAGACGTCTGATCACAGGAGGTGGAAGTGAAAGCACGTTTTCAGGTTCTCATTGGTCATTTAAAAGAGAAAACTGGGATAAAAGAACTGGAGTAGGAGTACGAGAGAGAAGTCTTTGTGAGAATATCGCAATTTCATAGCTAAGGCAACAAATCAACTCGGCCACCCACGAGCAGCCACAATTTTATTAGCCAGATAAAAATCACTTGTTTATTAAAGAAGCCATACATTCATAATTTAGTAACTCTCATGGATGAGAATTCTTCAAAACTTTATAAATATCAATAAAAATATGTAATTTATCGAGTGATTTATTACTGTTATTTTTTGAAATTCTCTATTATTTCTACCTTTTTGTTTTGCTTTTTTCTCTAAATAAAAAAAAAAAAAACAAGTTTGTCTTTGTTCTCCAAGGTTTCATATTGTAAAACAGGAAGTCAAATTACATATTCATTTTTGCCAAGAGTACTGTATTATACCTGTGTATACCAAGTACCACGCAAGACCCTGGGAATTCAAGGGTTGGAAAAGTAGGCCCAGCTGCTGTTCTCACTGAGATTACTACTTAGAGGAAAAGCAGATTATCAAATAATTTCAACACCATTTCATGTTAGAAATGAAGACAAGCAGGATGAGCAAGTGTACAAGACCCTATATGCCATGGGTATGAATGCTAACAAAAGCTCCCCCAGAGCAGAGGGTCCTGAGCTACAGTCAGAACCAGGAATAGAAGTTTTGGTAAAAGTGATAAAGACAGACAAAAATTCCAACCAATGGAAGAGCATTTGTAAATACTTTGGAAGATGGAGAGAGTGAGCCACTGTGAGCAAGTAAAAGGAAGCTGGTGGGATTTGGTAAAGAAAAAGAGGGTCAAATGGACATTCCAGTTCAAATGAATGTCAGGGAAATGTGTGTGAAATGTCAGGGATTTCTTTCCCTTGAGAATAAGGAAATTCTATGCAATATTTTAGGCAGAGAACTGCCATCATACTATTTCTGCTTGGTAGAGGTCACTTTGTTGCAGCATGAGGTATAGTTTGGAGAACATCTGGCCAACACAAGGAACTGTTAAAGAGGCTTTTCCAGTGGCTTAGACTGAGGGTGAGAGGGCTCGCCCTGGGAAGGTTTGCAGTACCCTTGGAAAGACTTTGGGAATTACTGGCTCCTGATTCAAGGGCTGAGCAGAGTCAGACAAGCACAAAGATAGGCACTGTAAAATGAGAGGTGACAGGGAACCAGGGCAAGAATGAGATAACAGGAAGGCATCATGACAAAAATGCTTCTTGAATGAAGTCATGAACAAAGGGTGACTTGTTGAAAAAGCCAGAAGATGTGGATCTGCAGAAAGCAGGAAAAGCAAGAGGGAGAACACCGTGTAGGACGTGTGAGGGGAGCCACGCAGCAGGCAGAGGTAGCCGTTGGGTTTGTGTGGAGGCTGACAAACAGGAGCAAAGCTGGCAGCCTGATGCGGACTCCATAAGGAGCAGAAGAAAACTAGAGAGCAAACCTAGGTTGTCGCCGTTTACATGGGGAACAGGGTGGGTGCCAGGGAACTAGCCTGATAAGGAGCACCCTGGGCCTTAGAAAAATGGAGGGAAAATTAGTGACAGAAAAGTCAAGAGGGCAGCAGAGGCAAGTAAGGCTGAAGGTCACTGCGGGACTCAAAGTCCTTTTCACTATATGCCCCAAATTCTATTCAAACTGACCTCACTGTATCCCCCAAACTCAGGGTTTAATGCATTTCCCTTCTTCTTCAGTCTCCTCCTCAGTCTCATTTTTCTTTTCTTCTTACTTTTTTCCATTTTTCCTTCCTTTTGCCCATTTTTCTCTTTCATTTTGTTGACCTTGTTTTTGTAAGTGATTTGATCACAATTGGTACAAAAATAATCCATAAATCAATTGCCTACCTGTCCAGTGATTGTCTGGAGATGATTTGTGACTTGGTAGTGATACGCATTTCCCGGAAAAGCTGACATTAGGAACCTGGGTGATGGCAGTGATTGACATTTTGTGTGCAGGTGTAGGATTTAAGCATTTCCTATGAGGCTGGACTAATGGTGCTGAGTTATCTCAGTTATAGTTTGGGAAAGATTTTACTTCTCTTTAATTTCTAAACAATAGTCTTATTGGTAATTTGTTTTATTTTATAAAAAATCCCACAATAGAATAACATAATAATAATTAATATACTGTGCATCATAAGCTTAGAAGTAGTTACTCAGAGTACAAGACATAGACAAAAGGAGAATCTCCTTCAAAGAAGAAACATAATAGCTCAAACTTCTTTTAGTGAACTAAGAGGAACTACTAGTGTCATTTTGCTGGTCATTTTTGTAGGCACAGGGAAATAAGCCATACACAGGAAGATGAAATATTACATGCCTTTCCTCATATAAGAGAACTTAAAATATTATTATGGACATTCAGAGCAGAGCTGAGGCCACTGTAGAAAGAGAAGGGGGAAAGAATGTGGAGAAAGGATGATTTAACAGGCAAATGTGCAGTTAGATATGGGGTTCAGGGTTCTGTGGTGACATAGGGCAGATATAGCTACCAAGTTACTCTATATTTAAATATGTAGTTCAAATCTAGAGGCCTTTAAACTGTTAATTAAATATTAACTGTTTGAGTTGGAAGAAATAAAAATGAGTGTGATTTGATCATTATACATGTACTAAAATGGCACACTGTACCTCATAAATGTACTCTATTTAGAAAGTTTTTGTTTTTTTTTTTAAAGATCCAATATGCTAAGGATGATAAAGTGAATGAAAGCCCAGGTGCTCAGAAGCCCTAAACAAATCTGGGACCAAATACTCCCAAGCTTTTTATAAAATGCCACCTTAAGACCCTTTTAGTTCGAGCTTGTTTAGCAGTGTTTGCAGTTGTTGGTGTGAGAGGTGTTTCCCTCATCTGAAAGCATTTCTAACATATATAACACATAAACATTAATCGTTTTTATACAACCCAATTTTTCTTCGTTTTCCCTATCCAGTATTCATTCTAGTTCTACTGCCAGAATAATTCTGACCCAATTTTCACAGATTCTAAATCAACTCAACTTTCAAGGCCTTTTCAAGGATCGCTTGATTTATAAGGCTTTCTCTTTTCCTCACAGGCCTTAGGATTTATTCCCCTTATCTTTCAACCATCCATAGCACTTATTGTAAGCACTATAGCACTTTTAACACCTAAAATGTAAATGTTTATGCAGGTGTCCTAACCTTTTGCTAGACCATTATTTACTTGATGTCAAGATCTTGTCCACACTATTTTTATTTCCAATTACCTAATCTGATTTGTTTTTTTTACCTGCAATATGTGCTATACTATCTTAGGTGATTATGGAGCATATGACTTAAGGAAATGTATAAAAAATCTCAATATAAATAAGTTTAATAATAAATATGCATAATGTAATATTTAGGAGAATTACAATAAGAACAAAAACTGCTAGCGG
The DNA here is from genome assembly GCA_004027455.1 of Hydrochoerus hydrochaeris. NCBI lineage: Eukaryota > Metazoa > Chordata > Mammalia > Rodentia > Hydrochaeridae > Hydrochoerus > Hydrochoerus hydrochaeris. Next base: position 282,304 of record PVLA01001367.1, on the reverse strand, counting down.
AATAATCAATGTCAAAAGAAAGTGTTAATAGCAATGTCAGATACCTCTTCAGAGCAAATGCCATGTTTTGACATTGCAAGCCCGTGTCTCATGGCAATTTACTTGGATGATTATGCTGTTAAGAGGTAAGGACACAACCATGGCTATATTTTATTAATAAATCAACAGATCAGAAATATCAAATGCAGGGCTCTTTTTATTAAACCAGGGACATGAGACATTTGCAATAAAGGAAAGGAGCGTATGGAAAACAGCAGTCAGGGAAGGTGTCAGAGAAAGGACATGCAGAACAAAGGCTACAAATCTCACTGGAAGGGACCATTCCCAAGGCAGATGGGGTGGTGGGTGATCAAAGTCATCACGAAACACCAAGACAGAGTCTGAGATGCAAATTATGCTGTGAGGTGAATGTAAGTAACTTTCTCACTTTTGGACAAAGCTTTGTTTAATCTTTCCTGTAGATTAAAACTTGGATCAAAGTGTTTGTGCTGATCTTGCAGAAGTTGGAGTATAGCCCTTTATCCTTCATTGATTCTGCGTAGTTTTACTCCTTCAATAAGGCTACAGGACAGACTGTATAGAGGAAGTGACTTACCAAAGACAGAACGGTGCATTCTCTGAGGGAAAAAGAGGATTGTGGAGAAAACACGAGGGATTTTAAAAAATCTTTATTGAAAAACCTACTGAAATTTGGGTACTAACAATGATAATATGTTAGTTTTTTTGAACTTGGGTTTGCATTTATTTGTGAAAATTCTCATCACTATACACTTGCAATTAATGCATGTTTCCATATAGATGTTATACTTCAGTAAATTTTAATTTAAAACATCGATAGTAATTTTGAAATATCTCCATTCTGGAAAAAAGTCCAGGATAAAACTTAAGCAAGAACAAGGGTCCAGCTGAGAGGCAAGGACACTGTGGTGTTAGATGGCTGTGACTGCAGAAAACTGATTCTGTCAGTGTCATCGTTTAGATCTGGAACCCCCCAAAAAGGCCCATGCTTCAAACACTGGGTCCTCAGATGGACACTACTGGGGGAGTTTCTGTGAATCTGTAAGAGGTAGTTACAGGTCTTCAGGTCTTTAGGGGGTTTCACTGAAGGGGACAGTGAGGACCTGGGCTTGTATCATCTGTGTCTCAGCCATGAGGTCAGTGGATTTCCTATAGTATGTGCTTCTCTCATGATGTCTTGCCTTGCTGTGGTACTGAAAACACTGAGGCCAACAAGTTATGATCAGGAACCTTTAAAATTGTGAATCAAAAGGAGCTTCCTCTTTATAAGCTGGTTATCTGAGGTATTCATATGACATAAAGCTAAACAACTTAGACATTTTGGAAGAACAGTTTGGAGCTGGCCAGCCAAACATCTCAAAATACATTAACACACATCCTGACTTGCAATGGTTCAATTTTAAATTGTGCAACAGGGTAGAAGTCATTCACAGTCGATAGAAGTTATGCTACTCTGAATTTTGATCCTTTTCCAGCCTAGAAATATGCAGGATAATGCTCTCTTGAGATGTCTACTGAAAGATAATATAAATGTTCTAGGAATGTTTATTTAGGCTATTTGGCAGGTTAAAACTATACTCAATAATGTTGGATTTAAGAAATTTCAGTTTAAAACAAACTTGAGGGAAAATGTCCCCATTTTCATCTTAGCTGTATCTGTATTTCATTGTATTTTCTGAATAAAGTCCATAGCAAATTAGGGACTTTTCATGCGATACTAACTGTTGTTACATGAGCCACCGTCCAAAGTGACAATTAACAAGACTTCTGTAATGTGTAACAAAACAAAATTATTATTGGAGCTTGGCTCATGTGAGCTGAGAAGTGAATGTAAGGTCCAAGAAATGATGTTCTTGATGGGGTACAGAAGGGACAAGCGACGCAAGGTGGCACAATAAGCAAAAAGTGATCTTAAGAGATGAAAGCTTGGCGTGGCACTCTCCGGGCTCCTGTTCTGAAAGGTATCTCCTCAGCCCTGTGTCTTCTCTTTACACTTGTGGGGAGTTTGCCCTCTTTCTAACCAGATTCTAAGAACAAGAGGATCTATTATTTGTGAACCTGCTTTTTCCTTGGCTCAGCATACAACTTTCAGTTGCCAAACAGGGAATGGCATAGGTAAAGAATTATTTTCTGTAACTAATAATGTTATAAAGAGATAAGCAGCTAAATTTGACAGATGTCTGTCTTAGTGAAGACTGAAAAGCAGCATACCAAGATGTTCTTCAGCACTTTGCATAGCATGAAGCAAAACTAGGGCAGCTTCGGGCAGCAGGGCATGGCTTGCAGGAGCTCTCCAAGGTAACCTGCCTTAAGCCCCTCTTCTCATGTCCCTTCTCTAACTCTGTACTCTATCACTGACCCTGCAGGAAGCAAGCTCATGCAGGCATCATTTCTTTTTACAGATCCCACAAGAAAACACTTTTAATCTGCAGAATAGTTTATTCCAGCTCCAAAAAAGAAAAGCAGGGTTGTAATAGGAAGAGAAAGAGAGAGTCATAGTACTAATGTTTCCTTCGTCTATTTGGAACACTTTTTTTTTTTTTTTAAAGAGAGAGAGACAAAGAAATGACAGCATTTCTGTTTTGTTCTGTTTTTTACCTGACAGAGTATAATTATGATATGGCTGGAAGGCAAAGCACATAGCAGAAGTCTGAGATCCTGTATTGCACAAAATTTTAAAATTTTGAAAGACCATTAAATTTAGATTTTAGCTAGAAAATGATAGTTTAAGTCCACAATCAGACTATCATGTCAACCACTTCTACTTGACCCAAAACAGGCAGATTAGAAGAGTATGACCAGAACACTGCTGATTAGGGAAAAAAAGTAAAATATAACTCAAACGGTATTTCCTGAGTGCCTGCTGCTAGAACTAGACAGATACTTGCTGAGGTACTGACTATATTAGTCTTTTTAGAAGTCCCAATAGATGACTGATAATCCTCAAGCAACATTCTGTGCTTTGATCACATTCTACACTCAAAAACTTTTTAAAAAGCTTCTTCATTCATTTAGGTATAACCACAATATTCAAGATTATTTCAAATTTGTATAGTGAAACTGACAGAAACATAATAGAAATATTTTCTAACCATTAGTATACTTTAAAAAATAATACAAAATTATTCACATGGTGAAAAAATTATTTTATTCAGATCACATAACAATAAATTCACAATCAAAAGCAATTTATGATAGCAGGAAACTCCAAACATTTATGTAAGAAATTCCTAGGATTCATAAGATTTTTTTTTTGTTTTCCTGCATTTTCCTCTAGTTTAAAAAAAAATAGGGTGGGGTAGAATCCACTAACCCATTATCAATTCTACATGAGGTGTTGGGAGATGCAAAGTGTTAGAAAGGAGAATGAGACCTTCAACACTCCTTGGAAAGAAAAGATTCTGACATGGTGACTCTGCACCCTCTTCTAATCCCAAACTCTTAACTAGGAAATTCAGAAGAATCTGCACATGTATCTCATTACATGGGCATATATTTCTCTATGTAGTTACCTTTAGATTCTATGAAAAGATAACTTTTGGTGTTGTCTTAGAGAAAGAAGGTAGAATTACATTATGCAATTTGCTCCTGTGAGCAGCTACTTGGGAAATCACAATCAATAGTAAAACTTAGAACATATCGGGGAGATTGTATGGCAAATGGCTTAGTGATTCCCCAAATGCCATCACACTAATCCCTAAAACCTGCGAATACATATTGTTACAGACAAAAAATTTCACGTATTTGATTAAATGAAGGACATTGCTGTAAGAGGGTATGCTGGATTCTAGAACTATGCCGCATCTAAACACAGGGTTCCTTAAAAACGGGCGACTTCTGCCAGCAGCGGTCAGATTTAAGTACACATGTATACATCACACACATTACTGCTGTGTTCAGAGACAGAGGAAGAGGACCATTAGCCAAGGAAGGTGAATGGTGATGAAAGGCTAGAAAAAGCAAGAAAATAAATTCTTCCCTAGAGTCCCTACAGAAGAACCCAGCCTTGCCACTTCCAAGTAAGAACCACATGAGATTTCTAACTTCACGACTATAAATAAAGTTTGACTACAATATATAAATAGTTTGACTATTTTAAGCCATATATTTTGTGCTTAATTTTTATAGCAGCAATAGTAATCTAACACACACAAGACACAAGCTGTGAGATAAGGATTCTTTAGTGACAGTACCTTAAATATGTGCAGAAATATATTTGATTAAGATATCAGCAATACTGCTGGATATGAATCTGATTCATGTGATTTAAGAGTCACAAACATAGATAAGAATGCTAGAATTTAACAACCATTCAGGAAGTATCTGCATGCAATGCTATTTGATATATAATGTTAGACAGTAGGAAACCACTCCCCAATTATGAGACAACTGAATATTGATTAAATCTTGGCTGATAATTAGTTTTGAGCTAGGTTTTGTGCATAACCACAGTAATCCTTTGTTGCAATATTTACCTTATTATTGTAAATTTTCTCTGTTCTTCCTTTATTATTTTAATTTCTTCTGTAGTAACTTTATTGCATGTATGTTTTCTGCTCTCAAAGAATACAGTTTGTGGAGAAATAGAATATTTATGTGCTAACTAAAATAAAATGCAGAACTAAAAGACACTGAAATGTTTTGGGAACAAAAAGCAGAGTGGTTATAACTAACAGCAATATTGTCTGGGGGAAGCTGTTTCACAGTGCAGTAATATCATCATTCTGGATAATTTTTGTGGCAGACATAGAATAAGCTGTGTTTACAGGACCAGAAAAGTGAGAAGTGAGTCAGTGGGAAAATAATCTGGAAAGAAGAAAGGAAAATGATAGTTAAGCTAAGGAAATGTAGCATTATACTACAGTAACAAGGAGTTATTGATGGGCTTTAAGAATAGTAACCTGATTAGGACTTTTGTTTAAAAAAAAAACAGAGCAAAACTAAAATGATGATAAAATGATGGTTTGGACAAATAGAGACCTGAGAGCAGAGAATTCAATGTAAATGCTATTGCAACAATGCAGCAAATAGTGAGGTGCAAAAACATAGAGTGCTAGGGATGGATTCAGCGGAATCTCAGAAGGAGAATCAACATGATGTGACAAGTGCCTGTGTATGAAGCTGAGATAAAAGGGAAAAGAAATGTGAGCTGATGGTATTGTGATGACAGCAATAAAAATAAAATAGGCAGAAGAGGCACAGAGAGGGTACAGAGCAGAACAAACCTGTTAGTAAAATGACAACCATTTGCTTAGTTCTATTTCAGATATTTAATCTTCATAATTACCCTTCAAGCTATGCTTTATATTCTTCATTTTATAGCTGCATGAAAAGCTTGGGAGTCCTCTCCAAGGTCCTGTATGTACTCTAAGGTTCTGACTGAAGTAAGAGAAAGAAATTTAAGCCCTTAGCCTTCCTTCATTGTCCGGTTCATTTTGGATGCACAGAATCTGGTAGGTCGGAGAAGCACCACGTCCAGCACGCTGTGAGTATGGTTCATGTGAGAATAGTTGGTGCATACAACACAGCTGTTTCACCATCTGAGTATAGCTTAGGTCTGGGCAAGTGTCTACAACAATTCGTGGAGGAGACATGGAACTCAGAAGTTAAAACTGTATGAGGACAAAGAGTGAGCAAGAAACACAAGAAGTGTTGTTTCACAGAAGTCAAAGAGAGGCACATCAGGAAGAAGTGAGGAGTTATTTGGAATAAACACTGGAAAATTATGTGAGATTGAACAGCTACAAAGAAGCCCCTGGAGTTTGCAAAAGGGAAATCACTGGAGTCTGAAGGGATAGCACTGTGCCAAGTTTCAAGTACTGGTAGATATTAGAGAGTAGTGAAGATGTGAAGACCATTTTTCAAGACATTTAGCAGACAGGAAGATGAGATAGGCCCAAGGATATATAAACAGGAAAATGATTCATGAAAGTATTTTTTCTGTGTATTTTAGTATATTTACAAAGGCTTCCTTGAATGTAAAAAAATAATGGATAGAGAAAAAAGCATGAACCTACAAGGATGATACAGATTTCCCTCACGAGCTTTGTCCCCTCTGGGGGCAGCGTAATGGCCACATGTGTAACACGTTGTGGACAGCTGACAAAGCTCGGGGAAATGCTCTGGTATGCTTAGAAAATTGGTGTGCTAACTTTCCATCTCTGGGACAAAATATATAAGATAAACAATTTAAAAAGAGTTATTTTGTCTGATGGGTTAGAGGCTGCCATCAATCTTCATTCAGCTTTAGTGTTTTGGGCGTGTGGTACGGCACACATCATCATAGAAGCCTGCGCTCAAGAAGACCTATTCAATGCATGGCAACCAGGAAGTAAAAAGAAGACAGAAAATGACTGGGGTCCCAACAACCCATTTAATGGAATGCCACGAATGAGCTAACTTCTTTCTGGTTCCAACTCTTAAATGTTCTGTCACCCTTCAATAGCAGCATCAGCTAGGACAAGCTGATAAACGTGTTGGCAGACATTCCAGAAAGAACTACAGAAATTTGGAACTCTTAAATCCTCTTTATCTTAAACATAATATCTAGCTGAATGCTACTGGTATTTAAAATTCATCCACTGAGAAAAACACTATATCTGAGATTTTTACTTAGCACAGTTACATTGTTACTAAATACTAAAGCTAGTCATCCAAGCTTATGATTTTATTTTGCATACATTTTGCAAAGTTGATTTGAATATTGATGCAGGAAATGTAAGCCCCATAGCTTATGTTACAGAGATCAATTTTAGCATTTAGGTAAGTACACATACACAAGCATTTAGGAACCCTAGGAAGAATATCTGGGAAGGTTGTGGGGTGTTTTGTGTAGTCTATGTTTTACAGAGTACACAAGTTCAATAATGCACATTTTGTTTAATGATTACATAGAGGGTGAGAGAGGAGAACGGAGTTTGGCCCTATTAAAAGATCAGTGGCAAAAATAAAAGCTTTGAAATCTTCTGCAAATATCAAAAAGAAAAATACTAGTAAATGAAAGCTTTGTAACTTGGAGAGAATTTAGACTGCAGACACACTATAGCAAAAGAACCATACTAGCACTAAAAAGAAAAAATAAAGGACACAAGTAAATGTTGTATCCTAGATTACCCTTAACCTAAAAAGTAATTTTAAAAAGATAGAGAAGAGAGAGATGTAAAAGAATTTAGAAGAGTTTGGGGGATGAGCAGCTGAGGAGATGGGATGTCCAATGGACACTGCTCATGGAGAGTAAATGTGACTTCTTTCTCTAATTTCCAGTCTTAAACAAATCTTCATATTGTATTCACAGAATGATTCTAGTAGCCTTGGAAAAATAGTTATAAATCATCTTTCTTAACCAAAATTGACAACTTAATCTAATTAGACCTACTAAAAAGAATAATAGTATCAGTGAAGTGGCTAGAAAAGAGACATGTAAGAATATGCCTTGTGAATGTAATTAGTGTAACCAAATAATAATGGATATATTCTCAAACTTTTCTGAGAAAATGAAATGCTTTGATTCTGTTTAGCAATCACATCCCATAACAAGCCTCTGTTCCCTTCTAGAGATGGCATGTAGATCACTCAGGCAGCTCCCTGGAGGAACACAACACAGCGATACTCCCGGGGCCTTGAGCTCTGTCTTCTCACATTACCTCTCGCAGCCCCCCTCTCCCTGCACTCTCCCTGCTCATACTCGCCATTCTGCACACTGACATCAAAGGTGGCCTATTCCTCGAAGTCCTTGATATGATCCTCTTCAAGACTGCGCCCTCCCTCTCAGTCCTTCCTACCTATATATGCTGCAGAGCTCACATATAATGGTGCCATTTACTCTGGGATAAGGAAGACAAGACGTTTCTATTTAAAGCTGAAATAAACCCCCAACAAAGACACCAAAATTTAAAGAGCACATATTAGAGAAAGAATGTCTGCAATAACAGGGAACAAGAAGAGGGAGGGAGGAAGGGAAGGAAGTGGAGAAGAGAGAAAGATAGAGAGACACATGGAGATACAGCCAGAGATACAGATAAGGATAGATGAGAGAGAGAGAGAGAGAGAGAAAGAGAGACAGAGAGAGAACAAAAGAGAGAGAGAGAGACAGACAGAGAGAGAACAAAGTTATTGGTTACCGGATTATTCTGTAGTTCTTGTTTATTTCAGGTTTCAGGATGTTACTAGCAGGATGGTCAGCTTTCATCCTTAAAAACTGCTGCACAAACCCTTAAGAATGGAGACTATGAATGTGAAATCTCCATTCCCATCATTAACTAACCTTGAGTCAAGCATCTGCTTACACATTTGGTGTCTTGGCAGATTTGATGCCATACCCTTTTTCCCTTTATTTCCTCCCAACAGTGCTACATGAAACAAAGATTTCCACTAATTAACACAAATATAACCTAATTTTGCTTTGGGACCTTCAGTGAAATGTTCCTCTAATAAATTTGCAATACCATGAATATTGCAGAGTTAGTTTTGGAAATCATTCAATGGCTTTCTGTCCTAGACAGTCAGTGAAAGAACAGAAAATGTTCTATCTCCAAGAATGAGATACTTGAAGCTAGCTTTTAGCAAGATTTAACTATGGACTAAATAATATCTTCTCACATTCATACTAGTCCAATGTGTAAGTGCCACTAACATCTCCACCTTAGTTTGTGTTGATCAATCATAAAGCACATTCAGAACACTGGTACAGAAATCCTTATCAATAAGGAAGTTCCAAGAGGTTCCGTGGGCTTCAATGAAATTGAAAGGGATGCAATTCTCCCTAAGTCATTCCTGGAAGCAAATATCACTCTAGTACCAAAACCTGAGAAAGACCCAACTAAAAAAGAGAACTACAGGCCAATGTCCCTAATGAACATAGATGCAAAAATTCTCAATAAAACATTGGCAAACAGGATGCATCAAATCATCAAGCAGATTATACACTATGACCAAGTGGGATTCATCCCAGGCATGCAGGGATGGTTCAATATACATAAATCAATAAATGTAATCCACCATATCAATAGAGCCAAAAGCAAGAATCACATGATCATTTCTATAGATGCAGAAAAAGCTTTTGATAAGATCCAACACCCACTCATGATAATAACCTTACAGAGAATTGGAATAGATGGTCTTTACCTCAATATGATAAAGGCCATCTATGAAACACCAACAGCCAGTGTCATATTAAATGGCCCCAAACTGAAAGCCTTTACCTTGAAATCAGGCACAAGACAAGGATGTCCCTTATCACTGCTCCTATTCAGTACAGTACTGGAAATACTAGCCAGAGCAATTAGACAAGAGAGAAAAATAAAAGGAGTAACGATAGGAAAAGAAGAAGTTAAATTATCATTATTTGCAGATGACAGGATAATCTATATAGAAAACCTCCAAACCTCCATTGAAAGTCTCCTAGATGTAATAAATAAATTCAGCAATGTAGCTGGATACAAAATCAATACTCAAAAATCAATAGCATTCTTATACACTAACAACAAAATCACCAAGAGAGATTTAAGAGAAGCCACACCCTTCACACTAGCATCCAAAAAAAATGAAATTCTTAGGAATTAATCTAACGAAAGATGTAAAACAGGGACAATTATAATACCCTGAAAAAAGAAATCAAAGAGGACCTCAGAAAATGGAAAGACATCCCTTGTTCATGGATAGGAAGAATAAATATTGTGAAAATGGCCATTCTCCCAAAATTGTTATACACATTCAATGCAATCTCAATGAAAATACGACTAACATACCTCATAGATCTAGAGAAATCACTCCGAAAATTCATCTGGAACCAGAAGTACCCTAGAATATCAAAGGCAATTCTAAGCAGTAAAGCCAAGGCAGGAGGCATCACAATCCCTGACTTGAAGTTATACTACAAAACTACTGTAATAAAATCAACATGGTATTGGAATAAAAACAGACCTGAAGATCAATGGAATAGACTAGAAGATACAACTACGAACACACCCAACCACCTTATCTTTGATAAAGGGGCCAAGCACGTTCACTGGAAGAACAACAGTCTCTTTAATAAATGGTGCTGGAAAAACTGGCTATCCATATGCCGAAAACTAAAATTAGAACCATGCCTATCACCTATACTAAACTAAAATCCAAATGGATCAAAGATCTAAATATTAAAACAGAAACAATAAATCTGTTGGAAGACAAAGTAGGTAAAAATCTTGAAGACATAGGGGTAGGTAGAGAATTCATGAACAAGAACCAAACTGCATGGGAAATACTTCCCAGAATCAATAACTGGGATCATGTCTTATTAAAGAGTTTCTGCATGTCCAAAGAAATCTCCAGCTGAGTGAAAAGAAAACCTACAAACTGGGAAAACATCTTAGTGAACTGTCCCTCAGACAAAGGACTTCTGTCTAGCACTTATAAAGAATTTTAAAAAATCAGACCCCCGAAATTCAAACACCCAATCCAAAAATGGGCATCTGAGATGAACACACAGTTCTCAGATGAAGAAATACGAATGGCAAATAAATACATGAAAAAATGTTCATCATCATTGGTCATTAGAGAAATGCAAATTAAAACCACACTGAGATTCCATCTCACTCCAGAAAGAATGGCCAGGATCAACAAAACTACCAACAACAAATGCTGGAGAGGCTGTGGGGAAAAAG
>PVLA01001367.1:0-271543 GCA_004027455.1 Hydrochoerus hydrochaeris | reverse complement strand
CACTCTTAGGCATATTCCCAGAAGATCTGAAAACATCTTACCACAGTGATACATGCGCACCCATGTTTATAGTAGCACAATTTGTAATAGCCAGATCTTGGAAACAACCTAAGTGCCTATCAACCAAGGAATAGATAAAAAAAATTGTGGTAGTTTTATACAATGGAGTACTACTCAGCTATAAAGAATGATCACATTGAGATATTTATAAATAAATAGATGCAACTTGAATCTATACTCATAAGTGAAATAAATCAAACTCACATGTATAAATACCGTATAGTCTCCCTAGTGTAAGAAATGGTAAAAGTACAGAAGATTTCATGGTAATAATGGTTCACCATTATACTGCTTTGAAGTCTCATGTTTTCATTCATTGGTTGGAATGGTTTTATTGTGTTTTGTTTGATCTTAATATATGTGATGGTATGAATAGTTACTTTGAAGGAAATACAATATGGCAGCCATTGTTGATTTAATATCATCTTCCTCTGAAGTCCTACCATGCTCTTGTTTTTTTTTTATTACCATTGGTTCTATCACATTGTATCTTATTGGATTTTAATATGTATGACAGTATAAACAATATTTTTATGGAAAATGGGATAATACAGCAGCCATTGTTCGTCTTCAGTTATTTGGTTCAGAATGCCTTGCAATACTTTCATTCTCTTGAGTGGTTTTATTCTATCTTGTTATGTTTGACATTATTGTGTATAAAGCTAAGCTCAACTATTTCAAAGAAAGAGACATTATGATAGCTACTGTTAATATCCAATTTTCTTGTTGTGAAGTGCTGTGTTGCTTACATTGTTCTGTTCTGATCTGCTTAGATCTGTCCTCTTTTGTTTTATTCTCTTTAAAATAAAAAAGGAAGTCCCCATGACCCTAGAGTGTCTGAACAGACATAAGTGAGAGTTCGCTAATTAAAACAGTTTGTATTTATAAAGCAGTGAACTACAGAAAGTCACATGAGAGTCTGTTTTGAAACATTTTTTTAGGTATGAATAATGGTCTTAAGGGGAAAGGTAGCCCAGGCATAAAAGAGAGAAATATTGGAAGGCAAGGAAACTCAGTGTTATAATAATCACATCCATAATTCTCTTCCCCCTTCAGTCTTCCTCTCTTATACTAGAAATTCATGCAACCTGAGAATGTCTTGCTTATAGTGACAACTCCAAATTTTTGTATATAGTAACATAGATTTTCAATTCAATAGAGGAAAAGACAGGTATCACAGTTGGTTGAATTTCTGGGCTCAATTCTTTACTCATTATATATTCATGACCTTACCACATAACTTTTTAGTTTCTGTCTTAAAAGGTGAAGTACACTCCACCACTTAGTGACTTTGGAATTGGCCATGCAGTTTGCTTTTGCTAACATTACAGTCAAAGTGATCCGAGCAGAGCCTTCAAATGTGCTTCCCTTGACCCTTGAGTTTCTGCCAACATAAGAAGGAACAGACAGCAGAGTGTGTATCATTGTAGAGTATAAGAACAAAAGAGGCAGGTGAAGAGAGAAATACAACTGAAACTATAAAACTGCATGTGTCAGAGAGAGTGGAGTTGGAGATAAGGGAGAAGAGGTAAAAGCACTTGATGGATCATCTTACTACTCCAATACAATTGTTTCCATTTTAACATGGAGGCTGAGAAGAAAGCAGTTATGTCACAGAATGTTTGCAATGATGTCTACTTAAGATAAATCCCAACCTAGAAAGTACTAAACTAAAGCATCCTCCAGGCTCAGTCTTCATTGATCAAGTATCACTGCCTACAAGGTTTATCTCACCATATTTGACAAAGCAACCAGGGTTCTTATTTCACAATGTGTTGCTAAAACAATCTGGCTAAATGTTACTGTCTGTCAGCCAATCCCATCCCCAGCCTTCCTTCTTGAAATGGCAGTCTACAGAGAGAATCAAAGCACATTTGTGGATTTCTGAACACATGCACAGAATTGGCAATGTCCTTAAAATAAGCAAAAGCAAAGAATAAAAGGAAAAGAAACTGAGCAGCAAGAGTGTTTGATGCACGAATGCAATGCAGAAGAATGTAGCCACCTTCCTCTTACTCCTTCCAAGCCCTTCACAAAATCTGCAGGCTTTTGTGGCAAATAGGCCCAAGCTGGCAATGTCAGAAGCTCAGACAGCAGAATTCACAAACTGGGTTCCCTAAAGCTTGGAATCCAGAAAACAATAAATATCCAAGGTCACTGAAGAAAACAAACAACAAACAACAGGACAGGACAGGACAGCACTTCTGGGCTTCATTGTCAGGTTAAAAAGTGACTGTTCATACACATTCAGTTAGAGATATTTTGGGGTGTCTACAAAATATTTAAGACTCTCTCTTAACTTGAACCACAACATAAGAGGATGATTTTCTAATAGGATGCATTTCTCTAGGTGTTTCATTAAAAGTGGGTTTAAACTAAGCAGGAGTTTATAGTTCGAAAGTAGACAGGAAGTTCAGAAGGACAAGCAGTTTGCTCTATTAGTATTTTTCAATAGTGAAAATGGAATACAGGGCTTTTGCACATATCTTGACCTTTTCACTTTATTTTATTTTATTTTTATTTTAAGACAAGGTCTATCTGATTGCTAATTAAACTGTACTGGGTTCAAACTTGTATTCTTCCTGCCTCAGCTTCCCAGAGTGCTGGGATTATAAGTAGGAACAACCATGTTGAGATTAGCAGATCTTTTTGACTCTCATAGTAAGAGATTATTCTAAATTGAATGTTTAACAAGGCTATAAACTCTTATATGACATAAGGTAGCTTGCTAAGAAAATTCAGGTTATACTTAAGAGGTCCCTTCCACAGAGCATTGCTATAATTATCATTTGCTTTTATTGCTTAGGCAATATATGGCTTGTATCTTTCCATTACTTACTTTCCAAGTTTACAGCTAAGACATTCTATAGTTACTATTCTGATAATTTTCATTCTTCTTTAATTTTAATGTTTTCATAAATAAAACTATTTAATTGCTCATTTCAATTTTTGTTTGTAGTCAAAAAGCATATAAAATATTTTGAGCCTCGTCAAGACCAAAATCAAAACAAAACCTTTATTCCAGAAACAGAAAAAATATTTTCTTTTCCACATTATCAATTCTTTTGATGGCTAATATATTAGTGAAGAATTTTTTTAAGAATTTTTTTTTGAACTTCAGTGTCTTTTCATTTGTGAAATTCATTAAATGTTCAGTATTGGCATTGTTCTCTGATGCTCAGACCCATTACAGAACGTAGCCATTGTACTTAAGATGGCAAAGAATCGTTACACCAGGAAGGAGGCAGAAAAACAGGAGGCCAGAGACTAACATTAAAATATTCCCACTAAGGACCTAAGGGTAGGAATAAAGCAGGTCAAATGAAACTTCTGCTCCAAGATAAAGAGCTAAAGGCAGTTCGATCTACTCTAATCATACTGCGTTTCAACTCTGCTGCTCTGAAAGAGGGCTTCCACATCCTTTTAGAACTCTTTCCATGTTTTCCGATGGTACTGAAACTTAATTTTCATATTATGTCAATCATGAGTCTATTGAATAAGCGCATAAAGGAATAGATGAATGAATCTATGTAAGTCTAAGCTTTGAACAAACACTTGAGTAACTTCCGGCTGGATATACTGCAGCAGTTTTACGTGGCGATCAGAGCCAACAAGGAAGATGCAGACGCTTTTCTCTGTAGCACTACTTTACTCCCCACTGGTCTCTGATAACCCAGCAAGCACGCTCTGTGCAAAGCTTGCTACCACTACCTTCAAGATCATTTCATTAGGACTAATGTAGCAGAAACTCATGGGAGTTACAAAATAGAGAAACTTTCCAATTAATAGTAAAGCTACAATAAGGAAAACTAACTGTATCAATTGGAAGATTGGGAGGGAGACTGGAGGGCAGTAGGAGAGAACCCGTATTAGCAGTGTAGTTAAAAGTGGTTTCCTACTTCTTGTATGCATTTGCATTCACTGACTTTGCTTTTATGTTTAGATATTATAAATGGTAACAGCATCATTGGAAGTTTTGCAATTAATATGGCATGGAGATCTTAGACTTTCTAAACACAAATTATATCTACACATAAAAGGTGCTCAAAAAATAAGTTCCCAATTACTGTATTCAAAATTATCCAGGTATGGTGGCACATGCCTGTAATCCCTGCACTCAGGAGGCTGAGGCAGGATTGTTGCAAATTTGAGACCAACTTGGACTACAAAGTGAGCTCAAGGCTAGCCTGAACTGTATAGTGAGACCCTGTCTCAAAAAGACAGAAAAAATGTCCTTGCTTAGAGCAATTCAGTGGGAACAAATTACAGTAGAAGTTTGGTAATGGACCTTTTACCACATTACACTAGAGAGCACTTGGATGAAGTCAGCACAGTGGGCTGAAGGGTCCATCACCAAAGAGTTTTCCAGGGGTAAGGAGTGAGCTAGAAGTCAGCCCTTTGGGAAACTCTTTAGATCTGTGACCCAGGGCAATTTATCAACCCCTTTGAATCTCAGTTCTTTAATTCAAACTTTAGCACTTTCAGGTCACAGAGTTGTTGAGATGTCATGTTAGAAACTGTGGCTTATTACACTATGTCAGAAAATGATTGTTTATCTACATTTTAAAATGAATTCTCTATAATTCAGTTTTATTCATCTTTTTCACCTATTAAAAACTCTAATATCATTCTGGTTCATATAATTTTACATTGTTTTAAATATTTTCTATCACACCATTCCCCAAAAGCAGGCAGAAATTCTATATTTGTGTCCTCCATAAAGCTTGCACCACTGACCAAATTAATTTCTTAGAAGAAGCCAATTTGGCACTGAACAGATGCATGCAAAAGAGATTGCGTGATCCTCAATGACATTATGTTTAAGTATTTAGTTCATATTCTGCAGTCATTTCTAGTTCTGTACACATTTCTCTTTGCTGATATAATGTTCACTGTCCCGATTATATAGCCATAGCTTTTTTTCCAATAATCTCAAACCCTCATTCAAATCTACTATTGATTTTTGATTCAAAATATTCAATGACATTCATATAACCTCCATATAACTAGGCATTATACATTGACAGCAAAATAGCAGTGCAGGAAGCAAACAGTTTGAATTATAGCTGTTAAAACTAGATATCACCATAGAGAATGAGGGACAGGAAGTAACCATAGAACTAAGTGCTCTGATAAAAGAGGGAGAGATTTTTCAAGTAATCCTTAGGCCAAACATTGTTCTTTTCCTGTAAAATTGCTACCAATTAAATTACAGATAACATTTTCTATTATTCACATGCAGCTGCAAAGAGCATAACTGCAAAATTGATAAAAACTGTACTTCTGGCATTTTCACAGATTTGTAAAATAACAAGTCAGAACATTTGAACTAGCAACTACCATACAACAATAGGTGGAAGCTGTATGTTCAAACTAAAATGTGAGCAATTGTGAACAACTAGGTAACACCTCGCAATTAGCATGTTACTGCTGATGTAAAGAAAAAAAAAACAATCTTCTGGTAAGAATGCATAATAGAGGGCTGGGGATATAGTTCAGTGGCACAGTGCCTATTTGGCAAGTGTGAGGTCATGAGTTCAATTCCTGGTACAAAAAAAATGCATGATAAATACAATGCCTGATAAGATACAGAGAAAATTTGAACCAGAGAAGACTCACTCTGCCCTTCATGTATTGGTTCAGTGCATTTGTGATGAGACTTCGAGTACATCTACTTATAAAGTTACGTAAACCAGTTGCAACTTCAAGACCAAATGGTCTCAGATCTTAATATTGGGCTTGCCGAATAAACACTACACTTTCTGCTTTTGGAGAGAAGCAATTGCATCACACTTTTTGTTGAGCAACATCCCCACAGACCACCAAGGTCTACCAGATTTCCTGAAAACACCTTCTTTCCATTCTCCCTTTACTAACATTTGCTATGTGCCCTCTTCAGCTATTCCTCTTGACTCAAGCTATGGCACCCCAACTTCTATACTTATAAACCCACTGAAACTGTCCTCATTGTGGTTACTGAGGATCTCTTACTGATTAAATCTAATGGGGGAAGTTTGATTTACAGTATACTTCTGCTTTACCATCAGGATTAGCAGTCACAGCTGACTATACTCTCATGGAAAGTCATGCTTTCATCTATTTTTTCTTGGCCTTCCTTCTGGACTTTTCTTTCTTTCCTTGAAGCTTAATTTCTAGTATTCTCTAAAGTGTCATTCCCAGCCCCCCTCACTCTTCACTCTATGTGTCACCTCTAACTAATCAAGGATATACAGGTAATTTTCCTTAGCCTAGACTTTTACTCCCTACAGTTAATCAAGTACAGCTGATGCTCAGTGTGGAATTATCTCCACCCTCTTCACATCCCATGGTATGGCACCTACTCATTCTCCCTTATTTCTGTTATCTTTAGTCCTTTTACAAATTTATCTATGCTTCTGGTTTCTGTTTGTGTCATTAAAGTACTGAAGACGGCTCTTCCTGTTATCTCTGTCAAGAAAAAAGGAAAGGAAAGGAAAGAAATCCAGAAGAATAATAACTCCTTCTAAAGATATCTCACCAGGACAGTTTGAGAGAGTCAAGACAACTCCTACGTTCAATTAATTCCAATCCATCTAATTGAGAAGCAGATAAGGTTCAACAATTGATCTGTGAAAAGTAAAAGTTTCCTCATGAGAAAGCCTAAAATATGAGCTGTAGAGTCTCTTTCTGATATATCTGCAGTTTGGTGCTTCTTGTAATGATGTGGTAGGCACTTTTGATGCAGGTACTTCGGGGCCTATTTCTTGGGAAAATTTATAGTAAACCTTATAATAAATATTTATGCACAATTTGGAAATCTTGATGTAATGCCTTATTATGTGAATATTTATTGCTTCTCCTTCTTTGTGGAACAATAGGTGGGGAATATGTGAAAGCTCATAAACAGTGCAGAATTACCTGACCAAAGATGCTCGTTCATCAGTATTGGTTTTGCAGTAAGAAGCTCAGCAATGTGAAAACTGAGCATCCATGGTCCCAAGGGGTTTCACAGTCTCAAGGGAACCCCATTAGGATTTACTGAGTGGTTACTTTATGCTTTATGTCATTCCACACACATTTATCTCTTGATTCTTAAATCATCCCTGAAAAGTATTTTGTTATGCACTTACATTCCAAAATAATATAACTGATTTTTATCAAGGTTACAAATTATCCTAATTTAAACAACCAGCAATGATTCTCACCAAGGTACTCATGATTCCAAAGCTCACTTTCCTCACAGTGTGATATGATAACTCTGCCTCTTTCATGGAAACAGCATTGCGATTTGATTTATGAGACTGGTTTTTGTGTGGCACTCATGGATTAATTAATTCTATGTTTGATGAGCCTCATATAATCATCAGTTTCATATAATCATGAATTCCTGTTTTTTAGTGACTAAATGTGTTCTTAAATTCCTAAATTCTTAGATAAGTACTTATCCTTTCCCATAACCCACCTCTTTACCAGAGCTTCTTAAGGTTTGTGTTAACTATTCTGAATCCTAGACGGACATAACATGCTAGCTTCACTTCTTATTATCTACTATATTTTCTGTCATTTCTTTCTCTCAATGATAGTCTTGTAAACATCTATTGTGTCAAATAGAGAATCAGAAACAAATATTAACATAATTATGATAATATAATTAATGTATTCTATTAATATATAATATAATATAAATATTCTGTATATACATTAGTTCCACTGATATTTGTTTATAGAATTGTGTGGTTCAACTAGGAAAGCTGAATTTCTCTATGGTAAGAGAACAGAGGCCCAGTGGAAGCTCTCTCAGAGAAGTCTCTTACCTGCTTTGAAGCCTTTCAAGTGACTAAATCAGAATCAGCTGGATTACGGGCAGATGGTTATAGACACTAATAACTTCTACAGAATCCTTTCACAGCAATACTTAGAGCATAGATAACTATGGAAAGCCCTTCACCAAGCTGCCACACCAAAAAACTATTAAAATTGCTACAGCTAACAGGAGTAAATATTTATGGTAGTACTTTACTTGCTTTAAAATTATTTAACATATGATACTCAAACCTACTCTGAGAAATCTAAGTAAATTTGTACTGTGACCAATTTAAAAGGGAAAAACTAGGACATAACTTCAACATTTCTAGGCTCACATTTAACGAAACAGTGGTGTTGGAGGTGAGGCTGGACCTCGGGTGCGCGGCCCACTAAGGCGGTGGGCCTGGATGTGGGGCACTGCTCCATGTGTGCCTCAAACACACCAGACTCCACAGAGGAACAGAGGAGAATTCCAGCTTGCAAGGCACAAAGCTTTGTCTCAGACAACTCTTACGAGTTACATCAAACTTGGTGTATTAAATGTTTGGCTTATCGATTGCCTTATTGATATTTGTTGAGTGAAGAAAATAAAATATAAACCCTGAACCCCTTAAATATGCTGAGAATTTGGTCATCATTTAAAAATTTGTTTTTCCTGAGAATGCATCTATAGTAGAGTTTTTATATCTCTGTCAGAAATTTCTCCCTAAAGCCTCACGTGATAACAGACAGGACTTCTGGGAGACAATCGGATCACTGGTGCTACACTCCCCAGTGGGTTACTGATGCTGGGCCTCCGGGGACATGACCTGATCATATCTCCCTCATGCTCCTTTCTTTGTTCTAGAAGTTTCATGGATGCCATAATGTGAGCACATTTTCCTCTATTACTCCCCTCTACCATGCTGTCCTAGAACTAGCAGACTATGAACTGAAACCCCTATAAACTGTGAACCTTTCCTCTTTGCAGGAAGGACCCAGGTATTTTGTTCCAATCATAATGAAGTGATTAAGAAAGACACATTAATATTTGCCTCCTGTATACATGCTTTCATAACGAGATGATGTGTTCCCTATTCAGGTACAAGATGCAGAGATGAAGATAACAAGACTTAGCTTTCAAAGAACTTGTAGCCTATTGGAGAAGGGGCAATAGGGCAATTCTATAAACAACAAAATAAGCGTGTAGCTTTCCACTGCTATGACCCTGAAGTCTGAGAAAAACAGCTTAATGTAGGAAAGGTTAATTTTGGCTCAGAGGTTCAGAGTCACGGCCAGCTGGTCCCCTTGTTTCTGGGTGAGGCGGAGAACCATGACGGGGAGCAGATGGCACACTAAGCCTCCTCACTTTACATACCTGGAACTCCAGCATTTGCCCAAGTGATTTAATTTTTCCTCCTAGTGTTTTCACCTTAATAAGGCCATCAAATTATGAATCTAACAATGGGTTGATCTGTTGATGAGGGCTGAACACTTATGATCTAATCATTTCCCCCTAAGCTCCACATCTGAACACTGTTGTATTAAAGACTTTAAGACAGAAGAACACGGGAGACATTTTAGATCCAAATCATAACAGCAAGTATAATAATAAAAAACACACAGATGCTATCAAAATCATACAGAAGGTGACACTTAGCTCTTTCTTGAGGGCTAGGTCAGAATTAGGCAGAGGGAAGAAGGAATATCTTCAATGCAAACAGAACGTTTATATGTGGGCACCAAGAGTAAGCAGAGGTTATGATGTTGACAGAACACTGAGATCTTCTCCACGGATGATCAAGGAGAAGTAGTTAAAGAGACTGTGCCTTTGGGATATGAAAAGAATAAGCTAAAACCTGATTGGGTTATTTCAAAATTCATTGTAATGGATTCTCTGTGGCCCAAGTCTTCTAACTCAGTAAAGTTTTAGTTTAAAGATGCAATATTTTACCCATAAAAATAAAGACATTTTAAGGTAAAACATTGTCAACAATGAAATGGACCAATAGATCCTCTACTGGTTCAATTGCTTTCCTAGTAATCCAACAAACTACTAAAGTAAAGTTCTTACATTTATTGAGACTCTCAAGAGATTTACTCTTGCCATTTTCCTAGTATGTTACCCCAAACTCAATTCTCACTTATGACTTGAGGCCTGCAATGAAACTCAGCTGTTAAAAAGACAACAGATGCATATCAAAAGAATACAATAGGTTTACAAGATGCATGATGATAATGAATTCAACAACATTACTATTAATAGCTTTAGACAAATCCCCTTCTATTGTTACAGTTTGTTGTCCATGTATTCTGTGGTCACATTTGAAAATGCAGATGTTCAAAACACTTGTAAAAATAAACTTTCAAATGAGAGTAGCAGTAAACCATTAGACCGTATAAAGCCAATGAGCCAAAATGGAAATTCAAGTCTCTCTGTGATAACATCATTGTTAACATTTTCAAATGAAAAGCAGGAGCAGTTAAAAAAAAAAAAAGATTCCCAAGAAAGAATGTCAATGTCCAACTTCCCCTTAATTCTTTGTGTCAATGTAGCTTTCCCAAGGTCTTTCTCTTGGTGTTTTCATGAGCAATATTCTCTTAAATGCAGCAAATAAACCTCAGAATTGTTTTTTCCTCAATGCACAGATAGCACAAGTGCTTTCAGTTTCTTAGCAGAACCCATGAGCAGTAAACCTGCTGTTCTTTCAATTTCATTAGTGCATTATTGCAGGGACTGTGTGACATACAGGGGAGCCAAGCTGGTCCTCAGTACAGAGAGGGTGTTTATATGTCCAGGCCTTCAGTTTGATTATGGTAAACTATGACTAGCATAGCCAGAGAGCCTGGCACTCCAGTGAACGGTCTCCTGGAAAGAAGGACAAGGTTTGTGCTCCCTGGACACAGACTGGGTCTGAGTCAGATGACCAAACCATAACTGTTCGTTCTCAATCCACTGCACCGCTAGATATTCCAACATCAACAGGAAACTTCCAGTACCTTATAAGCTCTATTTCAAATGATCTCACCCTCTATTCTTTTCATTCTTGTGCTTTTTGGTCTTTCCTCCGAAAAAGGACACAGAAGGAAATTGTTGCCAGTTACCACTGACTGAGCCTTAAGACAATAGCAAGAACAGCCAGCAAACTGCCCTGGGAAGACTGATAATGTCTTTCTCCCTTTTCCAGCCCACAGGATGCATCAGAAGTTTTCCCTCTGCGTGTTTGGGAAACTGTAATAAAAGATATGACTTTTTCACATTGCCTTAGGTCAAAGACAGTATGTCTAAAATCAAAGGCAAGTGAGTATGAGCCCCATCCAGCTTTTGCTGAACCAGAAATAAAACTTGCTTCTAAGCTTAATTTGGGCAATATTTCAAATTACCACGGAAGAATATCGCAAATAGATTATATTTAAGCACCAAATGTTCAGATGAAAGAATTTACACAAAGAAATGTTTGAAAAGATATAAATAGTGGCCTGGATGTAAACATGCAATGAATTAAAACCTTGCAAGACTTTTTGTCTTTTAGCTACACAGATATGAGGTTTAAGGTTCCCTTTCTCCTTGACTTTGATGTCTGCCTTCTTTCCCTGAACTCTCAGCTCTCAAGTACTCACTCTACCAGTCTCATCTGATAGATCACTTGTCTGATTTTCACAATCTTATTTGCTAGCTTATGATATTTTGCTTCTATATATTAGTGCATCCAGGACTCTCTCCTTGGCATTGCCATTTCCATTTTGTTCCTCTTGGGTAGTTTATTCTCTCACTCATTTTCCCAATTTTTCTTTCATCTCTTACTCTGATTTTACTCCTAATCTGAAAGTTACATGTGTACTGCACAGATGCAACTACAATACCTAAAACTATTTCCAAGGCAGTGGACTTGTCATCACTCAGCTCTGCCACCACCCATATTTCATAAATCAGTTAATTCATTATCAATCCTCTGCACTGAATCTAAAACACTTTTCTGCAGGCTTTATATCTAACCTGTCATTAAATCTCTTGTCAACCTCTGGAGTCACTCTCAAACCCATTCTCTTCTCTTTTCCCAGGATAATTGCCCTGTTTAGATTCAGGTCTCTTTTCTCTGAATGAATCTACAGCCTCTTACCTGATCTCCTTGGCTTTCCACATCCCCAGGTATTGCTATAGCACCGTCCTATGACAGAAAGCCGTATTTCATCAGCCACCATGTCATTTGCTCTACCTTCTTGCAAAATAAACTTCAAACTTCTTTTGACTCAAAGAATTTGTGCAACTTTATTTAGGTCTACTGCACATTTCAAAGTTCAAGAGTCTACATAAATGTAGTGAGCACACAATAACTATCTGAACTACTGAATCAATAAAAGATTTGATGTGTTGGTATTATAAAAAGTTCTTTTCTTCTCAACAACATGAAAGCAAACAAAAACAATCTAGACATATCTGTCCTGAAATTATATATTCACAGCCCATGTAGTTTCTAAAGTTTCTTTAAAAAGGGATCCTAAAAACACACTTTATGAGATTTACATTCTACTGGCCACCAGTACCAATGCTTTTTAGGGTTTTGTCACCTAACATGTTGGGAAAATGTAATACAGTGTATTACTTTTTCACATGGTCTTTGGTCAAGGATGTCAGCTAAAAAATCAAAGGCAAGGACAGGGCAGGCAAATACAAGTTACCCAAGTTTTTCACATTGTGTGACTAAGAGCCCAACCCTGGAGTTGTTATGACCATTGCTCTTTCTGCCCATTAACAGGAGCAGGGTTCTGTAATTCCTACCATCCAGGGACTACAGTTCCTAGCAGGGTCACAGAAATAGATGACAAATGTGTGATTGGTAAGGGAAACAGCAGGCTTGTGCACAGCGACTTACTGTTCCTGGCTGGGGAAGGGCCTGCTGACACTAAGTCCACAGCCTGGTGGATGCCTGTCTGCAACTGGATTGGGTCCCTGGAGGGACCACTGTGATGCTGCCCAAGCGAGGTCTGTGCCTGACGTGCTGTGACAGAAAGTCCCTTAGTGTCCCTGTGCTGTTAAGGTGGCTGCTTCAGAGTCTGACGCTGGAGAACCAGTATCTTTTCTTCTATATCTCTGAACAGAGAAGAAATGTCATTTAAAAAATGAGAAGAAAAGTAAACGGTTTATGTTTATGCTTTAGGATAATCAAGAGTGCAGTTTTCCAATCATCATAAAAGTGTCAAGCTATGGCCTACATTTTCAGTAAAGCAACTCTTCCTGAATTGGAAAGTTTATGAGTGGAGACTTACAGTGTGAACACAGAAAACACATCTCAGTGTCAGTGCTCTAAGCCATGATGCTCTGCCTTCTCTCCAGGCAAAGCCCTGACCGAGGGCTACTTCTGACAGAGAACTGCACAGCCAAGACCCTAGGATCCGCCGGCACAGGCAGTTTGTGTTCCCGGTGGCTTTCCTTCTTGTATGTTGCACTACTTGTCATGACAGACACTCAAAAGTTGTTTCAAATTCTCCTGACTCCAGTTTATAACAGCATTTTTAAAAAAACGTTTAAAAAGCAAATAATCACTTCTCTTGCTCTCTCTCCTCCCATAGAGAGAGAGACAGAGACACAGACAGAGACAGAAAGAATCCACGGGTCCATTCCATGGAGAGAGAGAGAGAGAGAGAGAGAGAGAGAGAGAGAGAGAGAGAGAGACTGTGAAAAGAGGAAGCTTGGTTCTTATCTAAAAATTTAGATGTTAGTATATGAAAAAACCATGAAAAGCCAGCTATCCAGTTACACACTGATGCCTTCCTGTAATTCAGCTGTGACCTGCAGAAGTAAACCATGCAGTAAATGCGTCTCGTAGCCCTGGAGGGAGGATCATGGGGCACTATGTAATTGTGTGATGATTCTTTTTTAACCAGAAATATTACTGTTTAGCCAAAGATTGAGATGCTTCCCTGAAGCCATGTTAGATGTGCTGCTCACTGCAGGGTGAATGTCTGTTTAATATTCCTGGCTTGCCTGCCACTAAGCTCCATCTGAATGGTCCATGGCGCTCTTTCCAGCAACTCAGTGCAGCAGTGTCCCCCACCCAGCCTTCCCTGATCCAGTGTGACCCTGGTAAACCTGGAGCCACTGAGGGCCATGTCCCTCTTTGGAGCAGCTTCCATGCTGTTCGCTCTAGACAAGATGATCTTCCTTCCCTCTCTGGGCTCAGCCTTGTGGAGTTAAATGCCGCATGAAACTCACTCAGTAAAATCATTCAAGTTTCTTTTAGATTATCCTGATTATTTTGTAGAAAAAAATTTTGCAAATAAATTTTTTATAGAATAAAAAAATCAGAAATGCCTGAAAAACAGAAGAACAAAAAACAATACTGGCTAGAGAAGCATTTTGTGTGGGTATGGAAACTATCGTTCTAGAAGTGATAGAGGGAGACAAGAGTCTCGACAAAGAGCTCCAGGGCCTGGGATATGTTTGAGTGAAGAGAGAAACAAAGGAGATCATCATCTTACTTTTCTCTTGTTGCTGAGACAAAATACCCAACACACAAAGTTAAAGGAAAAAAGGTTTATTTAGTTCACAGTTTGGAGATTTTCAGTTCATGATCAGCTGACTCCAAGGCCCAGCGGAACACAGCAGAGGGGCAATAGTTCATGGAGGCAGAAGATACCAAAAGCAACAAGAAAAAGAGACACATCTCTTTCTGTCCCTTATATTGTGTGCATGCTACCCTCCCTAGGGTGGATAAAACATTCACACTCTTAATTCCAGTACTGGACCATGAATCAATCACAAACTAGATTCAGCTGCTTCTGAAAATCCCTTCCCCCATGACCACATGAGGCTTTAGGAGGACATCTAGACACAAACCATAACATATATATTCCCAGGGGACAGAAGTTCAACTACATTATGGGCTACATGAGAGTTTCTGGGCTGGTTGGTGAGTGTGGGATGCTAACGATAATTCACAGCATATATATATATATATATATATATATATATATATATTCTGTGATTCAAATAAATGAGTTGTTCAATTGAAAGGAAACTGATTCATAAAGTACAGATTTTCTTCAACACAGGATTTTATTATATCCAACATTCCCTTGTATTCAAAGCATCTGATGAATTCTCTGATTAGCAGACACATTGTCATGTATCTTGCCAATTCATAAGAAGGTAGAACTAAAAATAAAACCTTGGTTATGTCTATCAGTTTCTGAATGGCTTTTTGTAAAGTTCTCTAGTAAATTTTCATTTTTTTAAATCAGTTATTAAATGAATGGACATTTTTCCAGTGCTGTAATGGGATGTTGATGCTAATTGATAGGGATTTGAAAATAAGTAAGATCTAGTCACTGCCCTCAAGAAGCTTATACTGGTAGCTGGGTTGATAAAAATAAACAGAGAATTAATGCAGACTGAAGTAAATCCAATGATTAGTTACTTTTCTCTTGTTGCTGAGATAAAATACCCAACACACAAAGTTAAAGGAAAAAAGGTTTATTTAGTTCACAGTTTGGAGATTTTCAGTTCATGATCAGCTGACTCCAAGGCACAGCAGAACACAGCAGAGGGGCAATTTATTTATTTATGGACATCTGTCTATACATACATATATCTATTTACCTGTCTGTCTATCTATCTACTATCTATCTCCATGGAAGATGGATACATAAGCCAACATGGGGAATTCTAAGAGCAAGTGTCCCTGAAACTTGAAGAGTGAATAGGACATGACTAGACAAATGGAGGCTGTAGGTAGACTCACACAGTGGCTCTCCACATCCAAAATTTCCATGACTCAACCAACTGCAAATTAAATATATTTGAAAAATACTACATCTGTACTGAACATGCATAGACATTTTTCTTATCTTTACCCCTCTTATGGTTTATACATTTTGTCACCTTGAGTAGTTTAGAAGTTTAAGTGAGAGACTCAGCAGGGAGCCAGGGTTCTTACTTTGTAAATATCATGCTGTGCAAAGGAGGGCAGGAGATTTTGTGAGTACTGCACCCGCCCAGGATGGGGGAGTGGTCTACATACATTATAAGGGAGGAGAAGAGTTTTGTTTCTTCCTTTTTGCTCTGGCTGCTGTCTTGAAGTGTTGCCCCTGTGCCATGCCACCCTGCTGTGGAGCCAGCTGACTATGGACTGAAACCTCCACAAACTGTGAGCTAAATAAACCTTTCCTTCCTTCATTTTGGATGCCAGATGTTCTGTCACAGCAATAAGAGAAGACATACCCTGAACAATACTACAACTACTTATAGTGGGTAAGGCGCTATAAGTAATCTAAAGATGATTTAAAATGTACAGAAGCATGTGTGGGGATTATATGCAAGTACTGTGGAATTATGCATAAGGCACTTGACCATCTGAGGATATGGCTGTCTCCAGTGGATCCTGGACCCAATCTTTCATGATACCAAGGGAAGAAGCCATATACCGAGGTGCTGCTAAGTACCAAGTATGAGACAGAATCTCAGTAGAGAACATTTGGATCATTAAGCAACATCCTCTAGGCAAAGAAAATAAAAGCTGAAGAATCTGAATAATCAATACAAAGTCAGGTAATGCATTTTTTATGGCAATAATCTGATGAATATTAGTATGAAAAGCACAAGAGGGTTTGGGTTTCTAGTTGACTACCCACAATCATTCAGAATTTTCTGTAATTGCCAGAGATATCCTTTATAGTTTTTCAAACAGAAATTACTATCTGGCAGGGCCTCTCTCCTGTCCCTTCTCAGATCTTTAGGGAGTGATTCCATTCTGGTCACTTCTCAACTTTGTCTCTGTAAATCCTGCATCCAGAAAATGCATACTCCACCCTCATCTGCGTCCTGTGCCTGTGGCTCATCATTACTCAACAGACTGCATGAGTCTTTGATTCTAGTGTCTAGTTTCAAAGAAGGACACAAAGTTAGATGGGAAATTATTTTCTAGTACAACTGAAGGCTACCATTTAAATAGAAACTCAGGCCCTTTTTCTAATCAGTCAAGAGCCAGACCTTCCCTAGAGCCATTTTGAAGTTGTCTTAAGCTAGCTCTTTCACTCTTGCTAGGACTAGGAAATCACTCTTCTATCTGTTGCCTAAGTTCTCTGTTCAAATTATACTTACTTGTTAAGTTATACACTTACTTCTTCCCTGTCTTTATTCTGAAAATACCATACCACAGAAACTTACACAGTGATTTTTCTCTAACCAATCATATTGAAGTATGAGAGCTAAAAATGAATTGTGTAAATTTAGAATACAAATAGTGTGATATGAATACACAGTCATGGTGTGGTGTGGCAAGAAAACATAAGACACTTTTGGGAGATAATCTCAGTGACATTTAAAGCTTAAAAGGAATTAAAGTCATTATAACAGGCTCTAGAGAAAAAAGGAGAGGTTGATCAAAGGATGTATATCTTCAGTTATAAAATGAGTAGGTCCTGGGCAGCTAATATACTATATGGTTGTTATGCATGATTGAATTTACATTTAAATTCTTATGAAAAAAATGTTTAAAAACAAAATATTATTTAAGAAAAAAATCTTTAATTTCAAGTAAAATCAAGATAATTCTAGAATACTCTGGGAAGATGCCAGGATGGGATCTTTCCCCCCTTGGCTTGCTTGCTTCCTGTTCTTTGACCTTTCTCCCTGTTTCCTCATTTATCTGTAATTCTACCTGGAGAAGAGACGGGCAGAAGCAGCAGGTTTCTGTTACAACTGAAGCTTAATTAACATCTTTAAACATGATTTACCTGTAGAAATTTACTGTGTCTCTGAAGGCTGAGATAGTCCTCCTTTTTCCTTCTGAGTCATAATTCTCAGGATTATTAAGAAAATAAACGTTTTGTCTACTGCCTTACCCTTCAGTAAGGCTCACTTCAACACACCCAGTAGGTCCACAACCTTCTCAGTCCTACTTGAGGTTCTCTCCCCTCAGAAACCAAACTGATTATTATGCTCAAGATTAAGGGTAATTTATTTGGGCCTGATTGTTGACCATCCTAATGTTACACAGGGTAGGCTTGGCCAGGAAGGTATGTAGTGGAGAGAACAGCATCTTTGGAAGCCATATCTGTTTCAAAGCCAGGTTTCACTCCTCAGAATCCGCATGAGTCTAAGCAACTTGATTCTATTCTGCATGACTTTCTTACCTATAAAATCAGGATAATAATTACTCACCTTACTCAATTATTTATTTAGTGGTTAAAAGAGCTTCTATATGTGTAACACCTGTTAGGGAACCTAACAGGTAATAATATGCAATAAACTACATTTGTGATAATTGTGGTAATGACAAAATTAATCAATAATTTCCCACTAAAATGTTTGTGTCTAGGAAAGAATCATCAGATTCCTCAAGTTTAGTGACTAGTAAGGATAACATTACATCTTACGGTCTCTTACGTGTTTCATGCCTGTGGGTGACACGATACATACTACAAAGAGAACAGTGGCTGAGAAAATCAAGTGGTAGAGGTGCTGCCCTTACCTGAAATCTGTGCAATAAAACTCTGCTGTGGGCTCTGCCTGGCACAGTGCTCTGTCCTGTCTGGCACCCTGCATGGCCTTTCCCGCACACTACCTCAGAGGTTCTGCTTATTTTAATGACTAATGAAATTAGCAAAAGTCACAGGGAAACAAAATCAAAACACAACAAGCAAACAACATCTATTTGGAGAAGTATTAAGAACAAGCCAGTTTTATATTTTTGTACTCTTTTAATTATTCTAATGCACTTACCTTTTCAAATTTAAGAACTCCATAGTTCAACTCCAGGAAAGTAATTCATCTTACCCTTGGTTCTGTAACTTTTACAGCTATGACAGTTCATTTAGGATCAGTGGATACACTTGGGGGTACTTCAATTTTCAATTTAAAATTCAAATTTTCTTTAGCAAAGACATTATTTGAATAAGATAGGGTTCATGAAATTAACAATTTCCTGTTCTTTAATTTCTCAACTATTATGGATGATCCAGATTACTTATCCTGAGAAAATACAAAAAACTGAGCAATATCAAACATTCTTAGTGAATTTTACCCTACTGAATTTGATATCACACAGTGCTATGAAAAACATAAAATATGAACCCAAATATTAGTCATTTTTATGATTCCTCTTTTTCTCAACTTTAGACATATACCCCTATGGGCTCTTTCTTTGTTGATTGTATTTCAATGGCTGTCACCATGATTGCTTCTGGTTTTTTCTGCTGAGTCCTTCTTTTCTATTTTCTTACTTTAAGTTTCTTTTTAGGTCTTGAAATCACATATCCCAGAAGTTTCCTTCATATAATAAAGCAAACAACCTTCTAGCAGCATGATTTCTATCAGCCAAGGAAACTCAATATACGCAAGTATAAAAGGAAGAGCCACAAGTACCGCCCTGGGAGGGAATTGTTTCCTGGACTCTGTGGCCAGGGAGAAAACCACAGCGCCCCGTGGGAGTCATAAAATCAATGAAACAAAGGCCTTAGCAGCTCTGGCTCACACAGAGAAACCTCACATCTGCCCATGCATCTTACTAGGTTACCATTCCTCCCTGTCAGTGAATGGGGGTATAGGCCATTGTCACTGTCCTTGGAAAAGGACTCAGAAAGATACAGGTTTATGACTGAGTGTGTGTTTGTGGGGAGGGAGTAAATGTGTGTAGATGTGGAAATCTTGGCCCTCATCCCAGCCCTAGCAAAGAGCCTGAATCCCACCTGGCTTACCTCTGTGCCCATTTTCCCACATGATTGATTCTCTACCATTTACAGCAGCTGTTACCTCCCTATCTCTCTGCAAGAACGTTTCCTGCAATGACTTCCCCTCTGCCCAGGAGATCTGTAACACTTCTCCCCAATTGCTCTTGTACCTTTCTTAAGTTCTCCCCAATCAAAGCTATGCTCACATTTATAGTCAAACTGTGTTTCTTTCCATCCCGAAGTCACAGTATTCTCTCTTGAGTCTCATGTCTCTGTTTTAATGTTAGAATCCATTTAAAAAGTCCTGTGATCCTATTAGATTGCCAGAGAAAAGCAAAATACTATTTCTGAGACAAGAAACAGAAATAAACAGATAGATAAAAAATAATAAATTTCCCACAAATGTATATGGAAGGGCACAAAGGCTGTCAGTCACTGAAGAAACCACAGACCCTAACTGCAGGGCGTGTATGTAACGCAACAATCCTTTTTAATTTTTACTTTATTAGAACGTGTCTGCAGCACATAATGAATACATTCATCATGGGGAGCTGTTACTTGTACATAACACAAATTAGTTATTTTTATGTCACTTTTTCCTCTCCCTCACCCTTCCCTCCCTCTCTGGGTCTCTTTCCCTGTTGCAACAATTCTTTAACAGCGAATAACACATGATTATAATCAGTGATCCCATTATAATAGTTTCAAAAATTTGCAAATTTACCTTTCTAAATTGTACTTGAATAGGATGAACACTTTACTGTCCTGCTACTCCCTTCACATTTCTCAGTGAGCACACCGTCCTGAAATAAACAGCCACGGTCATAAGGTTTAGGTCTGTTTACCTGTTCATGGGACAAAGAAGCAAAATGCTCAAAATTGGTCCTCATAGAACTGTAACCTGAAATTTCTAGCTATAAATAATAATCATCAATAATATTATAATAATGATGATAATAAATATATAGTGTAGAGTTACTATGTGCCAAGTATTATTCCAGTATATTTCCAAGTATTTTTTTTTTGTT
The DNA here is from genome assembly GCA_004027455.1 of Hydrochoerus hydrochaeris. Taxonomy (NCBI): domain Eukaryota; kingdom Metazoa; phylum Chordata; class Mammalia; order Rodentia; family Hydrochaeridae; genus Hydrochoerus; species Hydrochoerus hydrochaeris. The sequence continues at coordinate 251,021 of PVLA01001367.1, read as the reverse complement.
CTTTTGTTCCTTTTTCCATATTGAATCTTCTTTAGAATGGGGCAAGGGATATAAACATGTTCTCATGCTGCTTTTTCAACTCAAAATTCATTATGGTCATTGCTCTAGGTGCTATTACAGTATGCATTTTAAACTCATTGTGACTGACCTTGAATTAATGTTATGTATTTCCATTTGTAATGTAAAAATACCTTTTAATGTATCAGAGAGAAAGCAAGCTTTTATATTTACCCTTTTAGATTTTAATTATTGAGCTTCTTTACTCCTCATTGTCATTTTAAATTTGTATCTGATGTATTTATCCTCCCACTTGAAAATTTTCTAACATTTTTTTGGGAATCTCATTTTCTATTTATCTGAAAAATCTTAGTTAAGCTTAAGTTTTGAAAGATAGTTTTACTTTAGATAGAATATAGAGTTGACAATACTGGTTAAAATTTGTGTTTTAACACCATAAACACTATGTTTTATTTTCATTTTTCCTCCACTCCTTCTTTTCCTTTTTTGCTATTACACATTGTATTGCATAATGTTTTCATTCTTTGTGAGAAATGATACATGTATAATTACATCTTAATTCTATTCTTTCCCTTTTTCTCCCTTCTCATTCTCCCCTTCCATCTATCTCTTAGTTATCTTTCTATAGGTAATGATTTTTTTCTGTCTATAAATTTTCTATCCCAGGCCCCATTTTCTGCTTACTGAGCAAATCTCCCTGACAAGGAATCACTAGGCTCTTCAGATTCAAATGTAACATCTGTACAATTTGTTCAGGATTTGCTGGTTTGTTTGACGGAACAAAGATTGTTCATCTCTTGGGAGTGGCTTCCTCTGAGCTCCCTGTCCACAGTTTTCTAACTTCCATCACTTTGTCTTTCTGGCTTACAGTACTTTTAGATTCCTTTGTGCTTACAATTCTTCAGTGTCACTATGGTTTATTTATTTGTGTATCTGCCCAGTGATTTCTGGTTTTTTTTAAAGTTAATTTATTTATTTTACACATGAATAAGGACCCTCATGTCTTTCTGTGCCCTAACTGGAACTTCCAGGTGTTTCCAAAGAGTAAAATCTAATCGAAGATATATGAAAAAACTAGGTTGGAAATGCCAGCTTGAAAATAAATGATGAAGATAATAAATCTCACAAGAGTTCAGAGAAGCAAATAGACTGCAAGAAAAATATAATTTACCCATTAAACCTGAATTTCAGAGATACAAGAAGTAAACGCTTTATAAAATATATACCAAATATAGCATGTTAATAAGCTTTTCATTCCTGACATAAATCACTTATGAAAAATAAGATAATTTTGTTTTACATTTTTTGAGATTTCAGTCCACGATTTGTTAACACTGTCATTTTGGGGCCCATGGTGATGCCACATCTCATGGTAGGGAGGACGAGGTTCAGCAGAGCAGCTCGCATAGGCTGGCCAGGAAGAAAGAAGGATACAGGGTCTAATCCTGCAAGCCTATGTCCTAGTGATCAAAAGACCTCTTCCAGAGCTCATTATTAAAGTTCCTACCATCCCTAGGGGTTCCAAGCTGGTGAATAAAAGTTTAACACATGGCCTTCAGGGGAAAACATAAGGTCCAAACTAGCACATGGAATACAGAGACATTAAAAAATTATTACATTTGTAGCTGAAGTTTAAATTTACCTGAGCATCTTATGTTTTATTTGTCTAAATTTGTTCTTAGAAGGGAAAAATCATAAGTATGAAGGTTAAAAGGATTAGAAGAAAGTAGAAATTGAGTTAGTTCTAGAAAGTACTGCAACTATTAAAATTTGCCACATAAAGTATATGCAGATAAGCATAAGGAAAAATGATCAAAGAAACATGTTGAGTTGAAAATTCTTGAATTAGGATTCTGAATGTCATTTTAAGAGCAATGAACTTCATCTTACTGGCAAAGAGGAATAGGAAAGATTCTCTGTAAGTCTCCCATTTTTGACCTCTGCAAGGCTAGCAATTGCAATAAAAATCAATTTTATGATATAGGTCCTCTGTAGAAAAGCTCTTTTCAGACTTTACAGGGCTTTTTGCTTCAATAAGATCCCATTTTCCTTTTTATGGTTTTCTTCAGGTTTTTACAGCCTTCCTTTGTTCAGATATAAGAAATAATGTCGGGTCTACCTTCGGGAATGTGAAACTAGTAAGATTTTCTATTGCTCCCAAATAAATGAAAATCTAGATGGCACAGAAATTGACAAATGCCAAACAATAGACTTTTAACCACATTTATGTGAAGCAACTAGCTGTACTTCAGTGCAAACTACAAATCATCCTTTCAAGTTCTTTACAGTCTAAGACCTGCCAAGAGCTAATTAACTGCTCTGACAGCAGGAAGATGTAGCGACATAAGGCATTGTTTCTGAATGGCTGCAAGATATTTAATTTGAATAAAAGGAGAATTACAAAGCAGCGGTGAGCAAAAGCAGCAGATGACAGGGAATGCCTGTATTAGAGATTCCTATTTGTTTTTAAAATCCTCCACTGAAAATATAGATTGAGATGAATATTCTAAAGGGTCAGCCCAGCTTGTGGTGCAGAGGGCAGACATGAGTGAAAGCAGGAGTTGGTGTTAGCACAGCGCTCTCCTCAGAACCTTTCCTGCTCTTTCAATCAGTGCTCAGCTCATGAATGAGGATGCTTGGTGCTCGGTGTCATGGGCAGAACCACAAATGTGATTCTCCTAAATACGTGCAACTGAATCAAGTGGTTGCTGCCTCTCAGCTAATTTGAATAAATGCAAATTCAATAGGTCTGCTACTCATGCATTTGAAATAAAATCTTTGCGTAGACTTCACAGTGACCCCACTGCAGCAAGGCCTGGGGACTGACAATAGGGTTTTTCTTAGATTCCGCTGGAGGTGGGGCTCCAGATAACTTCAGCTAGAATCTGTTGATTCCTTTTTCCTTTCCTCTCTTTATTCCATTTCCAGCTTACTTTAATGAATAGAGATGAAACTCAGTTATTTTGATGCCAAGTCCTTTCTTAAGTTATTACATTTAATTTTCCTAGAAATATCAGTACAGTGGTGCTCCTCCTCTTTTGAGATAAAGAAGACTGAACATCTTAGGGATCATTAAAACCTACCTGCATTATCTTCCCAGTCTAATGCTCTTGCACTCTTTGTAGCTTAGCCCTAAATCAGTTCTGATTTCTTATGGAATTAAAAGGCTTCCTGCCCACCCAAGGATTCAGCTTCTTCCAGAATCCTGGCTGGCTTGTCCTTGTCAGTTTGGATCTGGGTTTGCTCCCTAAAGAGTCAGGACTTTAGGCACTTTTCAGCTCTGCCCGTGGCCATGTGAATCTTCTTGCTTTGTAAGGATCTGATCCATTTTCACAGCTGGCTCTCTAACTCTCCTCCTACAGGAGACAGCTGGATGTGTGCATAAAAGGCATTTTACCAATAACTTTAATGTTTTTACAGTGCAGACAAGATTTTCTTTTTAAATTAGCATCCCACAACTTTTCATAGAACTTAATTTTCAAGGAACATAAGAAATATTTCAAGCATATTTAAAAGTGTAGGGAAAATGCAGTGTCTGCAAAATCATCACCAAAACTGAACAGATGTTAACTTATTGCTATTTACTCCAGATCACTTTTTAAAGAAATAAACTGTGACAGATACCCAAGTCTTCTCTGGAAAAATCCACTCTACTGAAGGTAGTATGAACCATTTCCGTTCTTGGGTTTGAACTTTTATAGTATGAATAAATTCATCCATAAAACAATATTTCTTAGTTTTAAAGATTTATACAACAGGAATTCTAAAGCACATCTTTTTACAACTTGTTTTTTGCCTCCTTTTCATGGGTGGATACACTAGAGAAAATAGATGAGCACAAGGATATACGAGCTAGGATCTTCACTGAATCACTGTGTGTTCTAATAAAGCAATAATGGGAAGCAACCCTGTTGTCTGTCTGTTATATAGTGTACTCATTAATTTAATTTAATTTATTAATTTAGTGGAACACTATTAATGCTGTTATGGCTGTGTCTAGATGTCCCTGAAAGGTCTCATGTCATAGGTGGGGTTTTTGTCAGCTGGCTGGATCTAGAGTGTGTGATGCTGGGTTGAAGGGTTTCCCACCCTGGGTGTGAGCGCTGCCCACCCTCCGGGCAGTAGCTTGGATGGACTACAAGGGATCCAAAGAAAGCGGTGGCCATCGCTTGCTGCTGCTGCTTCTATTGATGCTGCTTGTCTGTCACTGTGTCCTGCCCCACTTTGCCATGGACTATTTCTCCTCTGCAGTACCACTCTGCCATTCCACCCTCATTTGACTATGGACTGAAGCTTCTACAAACTGCGAGCCACAATAAACCTTTCCCCCTTTAACTTTGTGTGTTGGCGTGTTTTGTCTTAACAATGAGAAAAATAACAGAAAAATCTTATCTAGGAGTTCTAAGGGATCAACAGTATCTGTATACATTCATAAGTCTTAAATATTTTAATCCCTTTGGGCTAAGAAACAATGAATATAAAGTGATTTTGTGAGGTAGGTTTTGTTTGCTTCTATTCAAAATTAATCTCCTGAGGATATAAAATATTGAATGATGTAGTATATAAACTTGTTCACATCGTAACTGGTGGAGGGGAATGTTTATCTTTATCTAAACTTCTGATCCACAGCTCACACATCAAATCTTATAATGCACTTAGCAAAAGATGCAGGGTTTAGATGGTGAATGTAGGCAATGTAAGTGCAAATTCTCACTCAGTCCCTGTCATTGACTCTACTAAAATCCTCAGGATAAAGGAGACATCTTAATCTTTCACTTGTAAGAAATTGTTATATTAGTGTATGGCTATCAGATCAGAATCACCTTTTAGAAGATGGTCTCTTTTGTTCTCTTGTCTCATCAAGTTATTTCACAAAAGACTTTAGCAGCTCATCTATATGCAGACCAGAATTTCCAAATTGGCAGCTCTAACTACTACAGCATTTGAACAGCCATCTACAGATGACAGTAAATTACTTTCATATCACCTCCAGACTATTAAAGCTATAGTGGTATGAGGATAATGCATGTGTCCATATTGCTACTGTCAGTGGAACTCAATCAATAAAACAGTACTGCTAAGTATTTCAGCAAAGCAGAGGTCTGATAGGTAACGGTAGTTTGAAATATGTTAATAAATATATTCAGTAAAATATCTATCAGTGAAAAGGGCTGCTGTGAACTTAGTGGTACAAAGTATTCCAGATCTATGCTATTCAAAGCTGGATTTCTGCTGAAGAAACTTTGTTGTGGTTGAACTTAGAAGGGAAGTGATAAGTGAATCAGACAAAAAGTATTGAGACATTCAGTTGAAGTGATAACAAAGCAATAATTCTTTGATCTGCCAGATAAGCTAGGTCATCTTGCAGTAGGATTTCACTGTGCACTGCAATCTGCTTTTGATAGAGCTTATCACAACTATAAATATGAAGTTTATTTAAAATTACATGATTAATGTTGCTTTTTGACTGCTACATACTAAGATATTTGCTAAGAACCATGGTAAGCAAAGCTCCACATAAATATTTCAAACTACTGTTAAAAATATTATAGTCCTTTTCTGTGGATTCACTTTCTGAGGATTCAGTGCTCTGAGGTAAAGCACAGTGTGAAAATATTAAATGGAAATTTCTACAAATAATTCCTAAGTTTTAGATTGCATGCTGTTCTAAACAGCATGATGAAATCTCATGCTCTCTGCTCTACTCCTCCCAGTTGTAAACACCTTTTGTCCAGTGCATCCAGACTATGTATGTGACACTCCATTAGTTACCACAGTTAGTAGTCACCACAGTTATTAGATCCACTGTCCTGTTATTGCAGTACTTGTGTTCAAGTAATCTTTATTTTAGTTCTTAACAGCCCTAAAGTGCGAGAGGAGTGATGCCAGCAATTTGAGTATGACAAAGACAAATCTTAAAGTGCTTCTTTTAAAAACATGTAAAAGTTCTCAATTTAAGGACAGAAAACATCATATTCTGAGATTGCTAAGAACTATAATAAAAACACAATATACAATAGGAGCCTGTACTATTCCACAGTTTTAAGCACATACTGGGGGTCTTGAGCATATAACTTAAGGATAAGGGGAGGCTACTTAAGTAAAAGGATATGAAATAGGAAGTCCCAATGCCAAATTGGGTGTTACTGAGCTCTGGTCTTCTCTATGTCTCCACTCAACCTTTGGCCAACCCAACAGAAGCAGAAAGTCACTGGATCCGGAATGAATCAGAAGACACAAGTTTGTGTGCAGATCGTTGGACTTGTACTCAGCTGCACTGTTCACCTGCTGGGTGACTTTGAACAAGCCGTTTAATTTTCCTAAACTTCCAATCTCTCAAATGCAAGATGAAAAGAGCTTTTAAATATTGTTTTAAAAGATATATAATGTGGATCTTGTCTACTAACAGGTGATATTTCTTCATCATATATTTTCTGTTATTATCATTATTAGTCACAATTTCAGTATATTTTGAAGGAACTTCTAAAGTCAGTAAATAAAATCCAGATGGCACAGCAATGAGTTCTATCTACAGGTACTGGCTTAAGGATTTCCGTCTCAGAGAAAAGAAGTTTCAAAATAATCAGATATTTAGATATTTCAGAAAACAAAGTAGATTTATGGCATGGACTGTCATGGAAAAGATATTGCAGGCAACAGTGGTAAATTCCTAGGCAGTTAGGGCTTTAGAAAAAAGAACAACAGAACATTGGGTTAGACAAGAATAACTGATTACTAGGAAGAATGCAGAAAGCCGACAGACTTCTACTTGCTAAAGGGATAAAGACTGCATTACTGAGAATAATTTGTTCCAATTCTGAGAAGCTAGCCAAGAAAGGAGAAATAAACCAGGAGTTGAAAAATTCATTCTGATGGTGCCAATCACTGTGGGAGAGTTAATCTGTAAAGATGAATATGACCTAAGCAGAACAAATTTTCTAAAGACATTGGAGAAGGGTAATAGCAGCCATATCACTACAATACATTTATTTAAACTAAATAGCAACTAAATAAAAATCAATAAATAGCAGATTTGATTATATTTTTTTACTGTAGAATGAGAAATTGTCAAAGACAGCGATCCTTCAAAATAATCGCTGATAACTAAAATCATGTCCACACATTTCCAATACACAGTAGAGCAGCTGCCATTTCCAAATTCCATAGCTTCAGTAGACCTCAAGGAACAATCTCCTTTCTTTGCTGGTGACCTTCTATGTGATTTCAGTGAGGTGCGGCTGTGAGACACCCTCTTCTACCCAAACCAGTTTGCAGAGGAGACCTGCTCCTCTTTCCTGATTAGATGAACCCTTAGCATTTAAGGGAGAAAACTAAGCCCTACCTAATGAGGCAAATACATTTTTCTCTTAAAATCTTACAGCTGGCCACTGTAGTCCTCTTGGTTAGGACACTGCCCCTTCTATTTTCATGATCCTCATTTCAATTCATATGGTGATTCAGTGACCACTACTGCTTTAGCAGATACATTTAGGCAAAATATCCACTATAATAAATAAATGAAAATATTCTTTTTTTGTTTAAGTCACATGAATAGTTACTCCTAGAATCAGGACTCTGATCAAACACTAAATTCTTGTACCTAACTCCATGTACAATGAAAGGAAAAAAAATGCTGAATTTAGTTAAAAATTTTTAAAAAATCTTTTCAGTAGGTCACAGTGACTCTTCTTGATGTAAACAAAGTCAATCAGAGAAAAATATATATGTACTATAAGGATTTTTAAGGGATTTGAATTTTCTAAATTATCTTCTCTCAAAATCTTATAAATTCTAATGTGTAGAAGTAAGAGTTGATTAAAAGATGCGATACTTTATTATGGCTTCCCTATTGACCTCAGATAATTTTAAAACAGAGAAAGTAGTTTTCCATGAAGTACATTTCACAATATACATTGATCAAACAAAGCACCAATTTCTAATGTTTCACAATAACTTACACTGGTGAGAGAGTAGATTGGGCCTACATTTGTTTTTGTAAGGTTGGATAGTGGCTGTGATTTCACTGATACAAAATCCTTGATTTGAATTTCGCCAATTTCTTCTTTTCTATGAAAGTATATATTTATTGTTTTCCAGTTTGTAGGAAACACAGAGAAGTACTACAAAGGAAACACTGTTTAGAATTTGATTTGTGTGGAGTTTGGGATTAGGGAGCAAGAATCAGTTTTGCAGACAGAAGAAACAAAAGCAAGTGCAAAGGTCCTGGGACAGAAATGAGTTAGGGCTTTTAGGAATGTAAGTATATTTCTATGGTTGTTGTGCAGCAGAGTTGAAGCGCAGGGACAAAGAGAGAGAGGTGTGAAATCACAAACAGGCCGTATAGTACCTTCTAAAAGCAAATCCTTATGATTAGGATTTCATTAGAATTTAAGCTCAATGAAGAGACATTTGAGAGATTTCAGCAGGCAAATCCATGACCCAATTAACACTCCTTAATGAGGGCATTTCTTAGTTTATTTTGAATTAGTGTTATTCCAATAAATAACCTGACTCCAGAGAGAAACCGGTTCTCTTGGGTTGCTGACACACTCTCTTCGTCCAGTTGATAACAAGGAGATGAGATATTTACTGGACAAAATAGTATGGACTAAGAAATAAAGACGTCACCACAGCAAAACCAAGGATACAGTTCAAAAGTTACTGGAGCAAATCTGTCCACATTTAAACCCTAAATGGTTAAGCAAAGATTTTTAAAGAGGGAAACTACCCTGTTAAACAAAATAGGTCAGACTTTGACAAATGTCACGTTTTCTTTCTTATGTGGAATCTCCAAACAGAGAGGAGGAGGAAGAGAAGAGAGGGAGGGAGGGAGGGAAAGAGGAACATAAAACTAGAAGGCAAATACTAGAGAAGAGGAAGGAAATCCAGGGAATGGGAGGAAAAGGGGCGGAGGGTTAAGGAGGTGTGTCCTGTGTGTGTGTGAATATGCCTAAGGAGGACCACAAGTTAGGGAACTAATATATAGTGACACGTGAATAAATAACTTTTAAATCATATAATATTTACAATTTATTGTGAAGGATGTGATTAGTCTCTGAACTTTTTTTTCCTTCAGAATTTGTTAATTTTGTAGTTGCTATCTTAACATTTTTGTTTAAGTGTTTTGTTGCTGAGTATCATATATATAAATAGGATAATTAGGCTGAATTACATCAATTTGAAAACATTAAATTATAATGTTTCCAAATATAATTTAAATGTAATTATATATTTATAATTTAAAATTACATATAAATCTGACATGGCATATTATTTGTAATGTACAAAATAAGGGCAATTTAAAAATATGTATAATTTAAGTTTCAGGATTTAAGGAAACCATTTAATCTATGAAAATGTTTGAGCTTGCATATTCTAAAAAGAGATAGTTATAAAATTATATCATTTCATTTTATAGTTGAAAATGGTTTATTGTATCTTTTTAAAAATTATTTTCAAAAAAAGAAGAACACCATTTAGATGATGACATGAAGCAAAAATTTCTTCATGTTAAATTCAGTATAGTTCAATACTGATTCTATCTTCATATATGAATGATAATCCCAGGTAATTCTGTAAGCATATTTTTAGATTCATTACCAATTAGATCCATGATACTATGAGTCAGCTTTCAATTACTATAACAAATACTGAAAATAAATCAGCCTCTAAGGAGAAAAGATTGAATTCTGGCCCTACTGCTTAGGACTATGGAGGCATATGATGATGAGAATGCATGGTAGAGCAACCATTCACTTTGGGGCCAAGACAAAAGACAGGAGTACGGTCCAGCATCCCCCAGTCCCTTGGAAGGTATGTCCGCCCACTATCACCTCTTAAAGTGACCATGTCCCAACATGACCAGCTTTAATACGTGGGTCTTTGGGAACCATTGGAGATACAGACTAGAGGAGAGAGATAATTCACATGTGGTATTAGTTACTTTTCTTATTGTTGAGACAAAACACCTGACACCCAAAGTTAAAGGATGGAAGATTTATTGTAGCTCATAATTTGTAGAGTTGGTTTCAGTTGGTAAGTGGCTGGCTCCAAGGCAGGGTGGCACCTGGCAGAGAGAAAATGGCAAAGGAGAAACAGTTCACTGCACTCGGAGGGCAGCAAAGCAGCAGCAGTTGGCTTCTCCCTTTAACCCTTGCAAGCTGCCTGCTCTTTGGTGGGTGCCACCCATACCCAAGGGGCCTTCCAGTATGAATATCCAGAGCTGTATCAGAGGATAGTTTTAATAATCATATGGCCTTAATCCTAGCATTACACACCCGAGATCCGGCTGCCTGTGAAAAGCCCCACCTCTGACTGCATGAGGCTTTGGGAGACATCTAGTCATGGGCCAGAACACATGAATATTTAAATGATCTGTTTTGTTATGTGGAATGTCACTAATATCAAGAAACATTCTACTTTTCACAGTGTTCAGTGTCAGAACTAGGCAACTGCATGTTTTCTCAACAATGAAGAACTATTTGCTTCCCAAAATACTAACCCTGAGGAACTTTCTGACACCAAGTGAGGGATTTTTCTTAATATTTTGCAGTGCATTGGATTAAGCTGAGGGCTTATGTATTTCAATAAGTTTAGTATATTTCTTCCTTTACTTCATTAATATATGTTTAGTTCCTCAAATGTTGGGCATATATACAGTTACAGTTTTTGTGTCCTCTTGCTGAACAGAGCCTGTGGTAAATCAACTAACGATCAGGTTAAGTGAGAATGCCAAATTGAACTGAGTCAGCGTGGTTCTGGGTGTGAAGAGAAACCTAAAGATTGTTGCCAAAGACATAAAAGGAGGACTGGAGGGGAAGTCTACAAGCTTGCCGTGGCTCGTTTTCCTGATAGTCACTCCTCTGTTCACATCAGAAGAGAACCTCTAGTCCTCACTGTCCCCAGGGATGGCTATGTTCTCCTAAAGACCTTGGTCTTCTTCTCGAGTACTGTCTCCTGGATCAGTTCCCATCTCTCAGCCTTCCTTCATCCCACTGGTGCAGAGTTTCTTGCTTTCACCACTGACCTTTGGGCCTTCCCTGGTACATATCCTTGATACAAATCTGCATGAAACATTGTCTTGGGCTCTAGGCCTTTGACTGGGACTGGGATCCAGGGCCTGGACTGGATTATTCAGTTTCTAGTGCAAGGACAAATCTCTTACACACTTCTGCATTTGGCTTTGTGCGTGATTATAAAATAACCCTATAAATTATGTGTCCTGTGTTAAGTCTATCCCCTTACAAACTGTGACAACAGATGCCTTTTTTTCATTAAATGACAGCCTCCTTTGTCTGTTGTGACAACTCTTGAAGTCTTTTTCTGACATAAATATATCTATCTCTGCCCTCATTTGGTTACCATTTGAGTGGAATATCTTTTTCTAAATCTTTACTTTCAGCCTATGTTTTTACTTAAGACTGAAATGAATCTCTTATAGTTGGAATTTTAAAAATTTACTCAGACCCAGTCCTTTGTCCTTTAATTTATTTCTATTCAAGTTACTTACTGATGGGCAAGGACTTCCCATGTCATTCTGTTGATTATTTCCCAGCTGTTTTGCAGAACATTTGTTCTTCCCTTCTTGTCTTATCCACTTTTGAAGTCTGGAATTTTCAGTTATAGAGAATTTGATTCTTTGGTATAGTAAGTACCTTGGGAATTCATTCAGCTTCCTGGGTATGTAGATTTTTACTTATCAGGTAATTTGATGCTTTCTGGCACTATTTTATTATTCTTTCACAGTTTCTTTGACTCTATCTTCCTTTTGTAATCCTTCATGAAATGAATATGGTCATCAAGGTAAAATGAATGTTGCTTTTTAGACAGTTTTATTCTTTGGTTTTCTCTTACTCTGTGTAACTGGTGAATTTGAATTGACCTATTTGCAAATGGCCAATGACTTTTCTGTCTGATCAAATTTGATCTTGTGAATGCTTCTTTTAGATTATTACACTTTTCAGTGTCAGAATTTCTGTTTTTATAATTCCAAACTCTACTGACTTCTATTTAGTGAAACATGGTTCTCGTTCTTTAGTTCTATAGAGAGGATTTACTTTAGTTCTTTGACCCTATCTAAGAGAGAAGATTTAAAGTCTTTTATATTAAGGTCAGTGTATGAAATGCTCAAAAAATAGTTCATTTTATTTTGGGGGAGAGTGTGTACTGGGTTATTATCTTCTTGTACCTTGGGAAGATTTGTCATTTTTAATAGAAAAGTGAGTATTGGGGCAGGGGGTTTAGCTCAGCGGCATAAGGGGCTGCCTGGCAAGCACGAGGTCGTGAGATGGGTCCCCGGAAAAAAAAAAAAAACCTGAGTATTTTATGCAATGTAAATTGTAAACTCTGGAATCCAATTGTGAGCTTCCCCAGAATTTGTCATTGGTAGTTGTTAGCATTTATTTTGGGATTATTTTGAAATAATTCTGTAAAGCATATGTTCTTTGTTATATGTGGTCAATGAAATTTATACTTGGTTGAATTAATGCTCAAACTAGTCTGATCATCCTGTGTTTGCTAAGGGACTCCATGTCTGTTGAGACAATTTATAGGGTGGAGAAACAATTTTCCTCTATTCCTCAGGCAGAAAAGCAATGTATCGGGAATACATAAGGAGCTCAGAAAAATTAGAACCCCACAGAAGAGACAAAACCACAAAACAGGCCAGTAAAATGAATAGAAACATCTCAGAAGAAAAAAAAAAGGGCAATAAATACATGAGAAAGCATTCAGCACCTCTCACCATTGGGGAAATGCAAATTAAAATAATAATGAAATTCCATCTTATTGCCCACAACATGGCCATCATCAAGAAATCAAATGAAACAAAGGTGAAGGCTGCTGGGAAATAGGGTTCCTTTTATACTGTGAGTGGCAATTAAACTATACAATCACTGCCAAAATCTGTACGGAGATTCCTCAGAACACTATAATTGCAAATTCTCTTGACTCAGCTCTTCCCCTTGTGGCTATCTTTCCATGATATTAGAATGATACATGCATACCCATGTCTATAGCAGCAGAATTCACAATAGCTAAACCTTGGAGGGGGCCTGGATGCTCATCAACAAATAGATAAAGAAAAAGTGGTATTTACATGCTGTGGAGCACTATGCTGTCATAAACAAGGATAAATTTCAGGAATTTATAGGAAAATGGATCCACCTTGAGACACTAATGCTAAGTGAAATAAATCATATGCACAAACTGAAACACTGCATGATCTCCCAAATATAAAGAACAAAATAAAATACAGATAATAGGAAGTAAGGAGATAAATCTTTGCAAGAAGAGAATCAAGAGCTTGGAGAATATTAAGGGAAAGGGGACAAAACAATTACATGTGTCACACACATGTACCAACTTCCCATGAGGAATGTGGTCATTATGAGATGCAAACATGTGCTAGTAAAAAATAAAGGAACTGATGAAGAAAAATATTCGTGTGAAACAAAAAAGAACTCTACTTTTCAAGGCTATTGTGAAGCTAATGATCAGGAAATGGGACAAGAGCAAGATAAACCTTATACAGCTTGCTGTGCCTGTGACCATTCTGCTGTAAGTATGCTATAGATAGATACTGAATAGGCGATCACTATCTGTAGGGGAACAGTGAACTTGTTTAGAATAATATGGTTTGGCCTAGGATTACTGTCATCTGAAGAATGCAGAAACTTCAGCAGTATGCAAGTGACTTGCAGATATTAATTACCATAAATACTTTGTTTTTCTCAGATATGCCCAGGTGACTCTAATCTCTGGGAACATCAGAAATTTCTGAGAGCAGAGTCCATTAAAATCACCCTGACTAGATTGACTTTTGACTCCAAATGGTAGCTAAAGTGCTACTCTAAATGTGAAGTCTGTGCTAGTTCAGGTCAAAATGTCACAAGATCAGGCCCTGCTGAAGCCAGGGCCCACTAGTTTGGAGTCCAACAGCACAAACCAATGACCACAAACCTTTGAGAGCTTTCAGTGATACAACCAGACCACAGCACGTGTGTGCCATGGGTTCACCACCACTGGCACAAACCCTCTAGGTTTTCTTGTCTGTAACAAAATCTTTTCCCCTTTCACTGAGTATGAAATTTGATCTTTCGTTCTATCAACTGAGACAGTTGAATATTTGCTACAACAGAGAGTTTGAGAATTCCACAGGAAAAACAAATTATTCTAAAATATACCAATGCAAAATTATGCTGTTTTGTCCCTCCTCTGTCCTTTTAGTGCAGAATGGGCACTTTGCAAAAAAAAAAAGCTACATACTTTTCTTTTCCTAATACCTGGCTCAGAGGCTTATGAATTCTAACTAAACTTTAGCAGTTGAAACTCTACCTTTTAACAATGGGCATTCATTAAATGTGTCTTGAATTTTGGTTAAGGTTATCCAGTCTTTATTTGTCAAATGTATGGAAACATGTTTAGAAAACATCACAGAGACCTTCTCTCTGACAAATAAATTATGTTCTATAAAAGCACATATTTGGCAAACTGTTTGCCTCAGCTGTTTTTCCAAACATGCCACAGAACATGCTTCCTGCCAGTCCTTCACAGTGACAGCTGATTCAGGACATTCCACTATTTTACCAGCCACCATTATTCACATTGTCTTAGGGCAAGTCAATCACTTCAGACTTGCCACACGTCATTTTCCACCCTTGTTTCTGAGGTCAGATATGTTCTGCATGTTTCTATTTTTTAAATGCCTAATCATTTTGTATAAACATTAATCCATTTTTACACGAGGTTTACACAAGCCTCCTCTCTGTAACTTTTTATGCTCCTTAGATTTGACAAATGTTTTGGGCAGAACTAGCAGTAACAGTAAAGAGCAAAGTCACAGGCTGAGATTTAAGACCTGGGCTCTTTCAGAAGCAACAGCATCAACTATGCAGCTGAGCAATAGAGAGCAATTAATCACGACAGAGTCAGATCTGCTGCTACTCACACAGGAAACTGATGGTACCCTTTGAGTTGTCCACTGTAGTGCTGTTGTTTTGTGCTTGAAGACTAGATAAAACTGAACTTTTCACTAGCCATTCCCCTTGGGAGATCCCACCTATAGACACAGTGCCAACAGGAGAAACAGCAATCTTCAGGTAATCAATAGTGAAACAATTGCAGCGTGGTGGCTTATGTAACTTTGACCAAACACATATTTTATCTTCTTAAACAATACTTGAACAAACTCTATATGAATGAAAATGAATTGAGCACAAGAAGATCCTACTGATCATGGCTAAAATAAGCAATTTACAGTATATGGAAAACTCAAATAGTTTCTGTTTAGATCTATATAGGCCTATGTGACAAATTGTGCTTAATTTGTGCTTCATTCAATACTTTTTTAAATCAGTCATTATCAGCCAAGGCAAAAGAACTTACAGATTAAAATAGGGGAAAATAGATTTTTATATAAAAGTAGAAAGTATTTTTAAAAGGAGGAAAATAAAACCAGACGTGGTTGAACACTACTGTAATCCCAGCACGCAGGAGTTGAGGCAGGAGGATCCTTGCAAGGTTGAGATCAGCCTGGGCTACAAAGTGAGCTCAAAGCCAGCCTGAACTGCATAGTGACACCCTTTCTCAAAAAGACGAAAGAAAGAAAGAAAGAAAGAAAGAAAGAAAGAAAGAAAGAAAGAAAGAAAGAAAGAAAGAAAGAGATTAAGAAATTACAGGCCATAAGTAGAAATCACCACGTGCTTAATACATTAAAGTCACACAATTACACATTATAGTTGGAGAAAAGACCAAAGTCAGCCCACCCTCTGATAGAGTAAAGGAATCTGTTCTGTCAACCACCACTGCAAGAGGATTATCTCACCTTTGACACCACTCATAGCAGAAACCTTTCTTCTCTGAGAAGTTGCTCTTATGTGATCATTCTAATTTACTTTGAAGTCCTGCAGTACCAAAACATTTATTGGTAGCTTTGATTCAGTAGCAAATCCTCATATTTCTCTGTGGAATAATGCAAAATTTAAAAATGCCTATTCCATTCAAAAGCCTTCAAAATATTCGAACATGAGATTTATCTTTCCCAGATGCAGTCCTGACTCCACACACAGTCATGCTCCAGCCACATGCACTTCATACAGGCCTGTTTATCAACATTTTATTTTGCTCAACTTCTTTATATTTTTAAGAGAAGTACTTATAGTACCCACTGCTCTTCAGACACTGGGGACAGGCTGATAAATAAGAAGACATACACCTGCATTCATGGGGCTTAAACTGTATTAAGAGAGTGAAATATTTCAAGCAAGATAATTTGAAATGTGATGAGTAGATAATGCCCACAACTGTTTGCAGAGCTCCAAGGATTTCTGTTTTGCTTCTGTTGTTGTTGTGCATGTGTGTTTTACCAGAGTACACAGGATTAGCTATCCCTTTGATCTAAGCATGACTCTTCTAATACGGCTAAGCTTTTATCAACTTTTAGTCATGTTACAATATGAAACACTGGAAGAGGTAAATGGAAAACTTAGGTATTGTTCACAGCATCTGATAACTCCTGTATGTACAACTTGCTGCCCTGAGTGAAAATCAAAAATTATCTGAAGGAAAATCCTTTGTTTCAGTGAATCAATAGGCAATTCAAATATGCATTTTCCTCATGGAAAATTAAGAAAGTTTTCCATTTCTTAAGACACATAATATATTCAAAACAATGAAGATAGCCCAAAAGAACCCCCAAATTGATGTTTTTATTGTTGGCAATCTACCATATTAGATCCATGTAAATACTAATGTATATATACCTATGTTCCTTGGGAATGTCCAACTTTCCCATAGCTTAATTTTACCCAGGTGTAAGATTCATCTTTTTCTGAATTTTCAAGACTTAGCCATGTTGAGAAATGAGGAAAACCCTCAGAATTTCACCTACATTGGCACCTGCCACCTTTACTTGAATGTTATCACAATGGTACTCATATAAATTCTGACCCGAGTATCAGGCTATTTCTGGACAGACAACTTCGGTACACAGTGTTGCTACTAGACACCTCGAGTTTTCATTGCATTGTGACTCAATATCTCAGCCTTTGTTATGGGGCTCGTTTTGCTTTGTTCAGTAGCATTTGACTATTTTCCCTAAGTATGTACCTAAAGACCAATTAAAGAAAGAGTTTCACATTTATGTAAGAAGTCTTGTGGTTTATTCTCTTTAATCACTATGGCAAACATCAGTATCAGAAGTGGTAGCTTACTATATTTTTCATGTTTCTAGATCTAAAGAAGTTGATAATTGAAGAATGGTCACAATATTTAAACCATAGAAATTCTTCCCTGGCTCATATGGGCACGAGTTCTGATTCAATTTATACTTCTCACTTCCTCTATGACTGATACTAAGCAAAGATTAGGAATCGTGGCTCTTTTCCGTCTTTGTGGCTGTCCTAAAGCCGCAAGTTTAACATGTAAACTGTGGCGATGTGCTGCTTTGGGATGGAGCCTCCAGTACTGGGTTTCAGGACAGTTCAGCACTTACAGGCTTGAAGCAAATCCTGGATTCCAGCCTCAGTTTCTCCATCTACACAATAAAAATATGGATTTGATGATCTATGAAGTCTTGATTTTGAAATACAGTCAAATTTTTAAATTTCGTAATTCTCTCTTTTGGAAAGTTCAATACTTGGTTTTAACTTAATGATATCTCAAAATATATAAAGTTGATAAAGTTTTTTTTTTTTCCCTTGGCATGGCAGGCAAGTAGAACTCAAACATTACACTTACTGGTTTAGAATGGCTTAACTTATTTTTAAGAAAATTTGAAATACTAAAACAAGTAAAGTAGATATATAGCAATTTTTATACAGTTTGCAAATACTTTGCATGATTCGGGGCATATATTCATAAAAAAGAACATTTTCCCTGATTATTTCAAATTTAATGAGCTTACCTTATCATGAATTTGTTGTGCTAGAAATGAATACTTATAAAAGTCATGCTGTTAGGAGATGTCAAACACAGAGCATAAGCCCAGCTTTAAGAATTCTAATCCTTAGTTTTTGAATACTCTAAATAGCACATGACATTTGCTATACCATCTAAATTATTTTCAAAACAAATATGTATTCAAATCATTTTAAGAAATTTTAAAACTGTGTTATCTACTAATTTAGTAAGAAGTCAAGAACATATGAAAATCAAGAATAAGAGGATGTGCCAAAAGACAGACCACTTGCCTATCATGGAGTTTGATCCTCATCAGAGAAAGAGAGGGAGAGGGAGAAAATAAATACTGATGGTATTATCTGGTGATATTGTCATTTTGTGTTTCTGGATTAGTTGTCCAACTAGCTAAGTCAACTGCTACTTGAGATATTCTGATAGTAATAATCAATGCAGGAAAACGCAGAGGACAAGTGTCGGTATTTCCTCATATATCACTTTGACATGTATTGTAAGTCAATTTTTGTTTTGCAAACTCAGTAACTTCTCTCAGCATCTTCTGTTTGCCTACTCTCAAGTATTTGTACATTTCTTTGTAAATACTCCAATATAGGTAGTGACCAAACTGGTCAAAGAAGAAAATTGCTAAAATCATTCTGAGTCTGGGAATGTAGATCAGATTGTAAATGAAATCTGATGAAGATGAGATTGATGAACAAAGACAAAACACTTGATTATTTTTTAAATGCTCTTTAAAACTGCTTATTTCAATTTATAAAATTTGTGCAAATTCTGAGTAAGAAAACATTACAATCTGAATACATTAGTTTGCTTCCCCCTTGAGGCTTTGGTCATAGATATTGTGGATACATCTTCTTGCTAAGATTTTTTTCAGCCAAAT
This sequence comes from Hydrochoerus hydrochaeris, assembly GCA_004027455.1. Lineage (NCBI taxonomy): Eukaryota > Metazoa > Chordata > Mammalia > Rodentia > Hydrochaeridae > Hydrochoerus > Hydrochoerus hydrochaeris. The sequence goes on along the minus strand of PVLA01001367.1, from coordinate 232,207 downwards.
ACATTTGTAACTGCTATTGACAGCAGTGCCAGTTGGAAGGCTTACATACTGTGGGCTTACCTGTGGTCGATGCCAAAGTATGATGTGTTTAATGTGGCTTATTAAATGTCCATAAAAACAACTTTGTCTTCTCAATAAAACAAATGCACCAGGAAATAAAGAAAAATGAGAAGCACTTGGTAGTTGTTATCTCTCTAAAGTATTTCAATTTTTAAAACTCATTCATTTTGATGAATTCTACCTTTCTCAATCAAGAGTATATGACCCAAAAGCCATAAAAGGAAAAAATAAAGAAAGAGGACTTCAAATTCATTTCCAAGCTTATTGTTAGTTTTATGATAAAACTCAATGAAATATAAAACAGAAATGGCAATTGTAGCTATTTCAGACACAAATGGACAAATGTGTCCCAAAAGCCCCCCGTAAAGCCATGTATATGAAATAAATCATGTTGACAGTCCTGAGTGCTTCCTAGGCTTTAAATATTTTATGCCTTTCCCATTTGCTAATGCTTCCAGTCAAACACAGAACAGAATACAGCAGGTTGATGGCCCAGCAATTCAGTCACAAATTTAACCGGCTACAGATAGTGTCTGACTTCTAAATTTAGGCTGTAAGAATCTCACAAAGTGTGGAAAGAACAACATGAAGCTGTGGGAAAGTGCAGAGCTGAGCCCTGGAGCTCAGACCCTTTTAAACTCCGCTGTTCTCCCTTCACTTCAATGAAGCTTTCTAAACCTAGATAAAAGCATCATTTTCAGATTTCTGGTGCATTTTAAATATTCATGCTTTCTTTCAAAAAACAAAAAAATATTGGAAACTTCCTCATACAGTAAACTGTTGAGTTACAAGTACAAACTGTTTAAAAATAAGAATTATAAACCATATACATTGGGCAACCTCAAATAACATCTGCTCCTCAATAGACATTGAAAAAGACAACATAAGCTCAAACAAAAGCCTATGTTCTTCTTAGCAATATCATCAAAGAAGAAATAAAGTCAGAAAGATAGATAAAAATGGAGTTTCAAGATTTTATATGCACTTTAAAATTCCATGCTACATTTTGTAAACCTCTTATCTTAAAAATTGATCCTGATTTAAATTCAATGACTCTGAAGGACTCCAAGTACCTAATGAAAATAGCCTTCTTCACCTGAAATCACGGATATGCAGCTGCTTCTTCCGGTTCTGCTGTCTTTCTCTTCAGTTTTTTAAATGTTTCTTTAAAATAAAACAGCCTTGTGAATGTCCATAGCTATGATATTAATAGATAAAGGAAGCAACACGACCACACGTATTAAACCATCTCAGTGTGTTAAACAGAAACACCAGAAGGCAGTAAGAAATGTTAAACTGAAAGGAGATATTAGAATTGGAAAGGAAGAGATGAGGCAATTCTGACTGACAAGTACAGTACATGCTAATCTACAGAGAAAACCTGACACAGTAAGAGGCAAAATCTTAGAATAAAATAATTCAGAAATATGGCCTCATATAGAATTAACCTTAAAACTCCATTTTCAATGAGCAAAAAACAAATAGGAACTAAAATAGGGAAGAAGCTACTCTTAAAAGTAGCAAGGAAATAACGTATGTAGGAATTACAGCGGAGGTTGTGGAAAGCACACACAAAACGTAAAATGCTAGACTTTCAATCTTTATTAATTCTACTTATGGATAGGAAGTTTGAATCAATGGATAATTACGCCTTATTCATTGATGGATATATTTGTAAAGATTTTAATTCTTTTCAAACACATAAATAATGGAGACTTGGGAGAAGTGATTGATCTAATCAGATATGGAAATGTGCTGAAAATAAAACCCACAACTATGTTAGAAAAATAGGATGGAAAGTAATTATGTCTTAATATCAGTGACAGTGTGTCCTGTTTCTTCAAAAAGAGTAAAAGCTTACTTCCTTGCTTGAGCCAATGATGCTTACGGTTCCTACATAATATTCCTCCTCAGAACAGCCAACGTGGTGACAGGCAAAGAATAAAACAAAGTAGACTCAGGATAGAAACCAAACAACGAAAGTAAGGGTTGACAACTATTAGACAAACCCTTAAAAACAGAGGACAGGCATGATAGCCTGAGACAGTTCAGCATTTTAAAGATGACCTCGAGAGTGAGACTTGACAAAATTATGAGAGTTGAAAAAACTCAACAATAGCATTTCTGTGCAAATGCTCATTGTATCTCACTAAATAAAGCCTTGTAACAGCCAAAAAAATAGTCTTCCAGCCTCTGGCACCCTATGGCCAAGTTCATCTTTCTGTAATGCTGTGTGTTAAGAAGATGAAAGTGTTTGAAAGCATCTAAAGGTAAAGATCTTTCAACTGGCCTATTTTTTTTCACCATCCTTAGTACATATACACTTTACTAGCTTTGTTTTCTTTTTAATTGACATAATAACCATGAAATTTATATAGTGTGATATTAAAATACACATCTATAATGTAAGATGATCAAATCAGAGTAATGAGCATTGATCTAATTTGTCTAGAGCCTTTGAGCTTCTGTCTTCTAGCTTTATAGAGAATTCATAGTGTTGTAACAAACTGCAGTCACTCCTCGGTGCTGAAGAACACTAGAAGCGTTTCCTCCTGCCTCTGGTTTTGGTGTCCATTGTTATTATAATTCCCATTCCCTAGGTTATCTCTTTAGGCCATTGACTGTGTCTTCTGCTATGCAGAAAGTTCTTAGCTTCATATAATTTCAGTGGTCTATTTTAGCTTTTCGAGTCCATAGCCAAAGAATAATTGCCTATACCGTTAATTTTAAAGTGTTTCCATTATATTTTTTTCTAGTAATTTCATGTCTTACATTTAGGCCATTGGTCTATTTTGAGTTAATTTTTGTATAAAGCTACAGAAAAGAATCACTTTCAGTTTTCTGTACGTGGACATCTAGTTTTTTGAGTACTTTATATTAAAATTAATAGCATTTTTATAAACTAATAGTGAACTTACAGAGAAAGCAATCATGGCAGCAACCTCATGGTTATATGGAATCTACTAACAGGCATTTCACTATGGAGAAGAGGTGATAAAAACGAAACTGCACAGAAAAGGAAGGGATGAAAAACGGGCTGGAGGTGAGAAGGAAAATGAGACAGAACCTTCCTTTCACAGGAAGGTGCTCTTGCCAATAAAATGGGTCCACTGACTCCTCCCACATCTGCTGACAAGAAAGGTACCTTGTGAGATTCAAATTTTGTCTGGATTTAAAAGTTTTTCATACTCAGTGAAGGACAAATCAGTATCCTTTGAATTTTAGTGATCTCTGAACAAGAATAAAATAATAAAATTCACACCTAATGGACATCTGTGGTTTGGGTTGGACTCTGGATGTTTTTCTTCTGGGTTCATTTTAGTGTTCAGTGTAGAAAATAAATGAGATTCCAACAAATCAATATTAGAAATAATGATGTTTTCGTAATTCAACACCTGTCAACATTGGGGTTCCTTTAAGGAGTAAAAAAAAATTGCGCAATTTAGAGCATCCAGACTTGGTTTTTTTAAAAAAGTGGCAGAATAAAATGAAAAGGTGGATTCAGACAATCTGTCCATTAAAACCAACATCCAAATGCAAATGAAAAATGTTTTCTCCTCACATTTTTATCTGCTTCCCAACTGATTATATAAGGCAACAAAAACACCAATCAAAAACTCATTATTGGAACAATAGTTGTTTCAATGAAGTAAAATGCTTCCTCAACACAAGCACATGTTCAGAACTTAACAGCAAACAAAAAGATCGCTTCTGCCTTGCTGCACCTCACGTCTAGTGGCAATGGTTGTTCTATGCAAATGAACTGAGGAAATTTGGAAAGAGAGCATCTTTGACAGCATCGGCCTGCAAATGTTCACAACACTCAGCATTTGAATCCATGTGGCTAAGTACAAATGTTAATGATACTGAATTAGACTGGATGGAGAGTGGGGGCTGCCAAGTGTGACATAGAGAGTCGCAGTAGAGGAAACGATCTGTGTGCTGGACACATTTCTTATTCTGAATGAATACTGAGGAGCAGAGACACTTGAAGGAAATATATTCCTTAGCCAAAATGATGCTGGTGTTTTTAATTTGCTTGCTTGCTTCCAGGCTCAAACACCTGCTAAGTTTGGTCTTTTTAAGAATTGAAAAGCATGGGTTGACTGGGATTAAAATTTACTAACATAGCAACTGCAGCAGCATGGTAATTGCCTTAACATCTCCTAAAAACATGACACCTCCTTCACAATTTGCAAACTATAACTTGTGCCCAAGTTAGATTTTCCTGTGGTTGCCGAAAAGGGCCTCACTTCATCATTCAACCTCTGGAGCATCACCTACCAGTCGTGCCAGTGTGGACCACATCCAGAATCATCATTTACCTTTCAGGTCAGATCAGATCACTCTTCCCTGCCTAAAATCTTTCAACAGCTTGCTAAAGACCTTGTGATAATCTAGCATCCCTAGAAGGTTTTGCATACTTTGCCCTCCCTACCTCTCTAGTCTAATCTCATGCCATGCCCAGCTTGCTTTCTAGAGTGTGGTTACACTGGCCTCGCAGTTTCCCAATACTTTGGCACCTAAATATCAGCAATTCTGAGCATATCAGAGCAGATATAAGCAGTTTCATAGTGGATTTTCCTCACAATGGCCTTGAGCAGAAACTTCTACAGGTGGGAACAGCGGTAAAAGGGAGATAACATGGCAAGTGAACTGAGATGATTCTGGGTGACAGATATGTGAGCTGAGATACAAATGCACCTATGAGCCATACAGAGAGGAAAGCAGACACTCATAGCAACAGGTCATTTGTAAACACAAGGGGTATTTGATTCCAGCACATTGATTTCCTGAAATATAATTAAAGGAACAGAAAATAAATTTCAGTTTTATTCTTTCCTCCAAGTATGGAGTTGATCTTACCTACCCAAATAAACAAAACTAAAAATGTAAAACTTGCAGAAACAAGCACAGAAAAAGAATCTGAAAGGAAGAAACAACAGGGGAGCTAGAGAAGGGATTGCAGAACACCCAAGGGCGAGGCATGGCCCAGATGTAGCCATTCTGTAGGGTGCAGCTTCCAGTCCACACACCTGCTCATGGCATTCCCCATATAATTGAAAATAAGGGGTTTGCATTACACAATGGGGGATTTGTAGTATCAATTATGTGAATAATTAATGCTTCTATAAAACCTCAAGGATCACATATAACATACTAAATAGCATTGCATCTCTGCAATGTTTTCTTCTAGCCATACTTTACACACTTTTAAAAATTCTTTCTAGGTTTTCACATAGTCAACAACTCATTCCTTTGAAGTATTTTCCCAAACTGTTATAAAATCTTTCTAAAATTTGCACTTAAATAACTACATGGATTTCGTGTAGAAAATATGCAAATTTCCTATTTGAATATTAAATTTATTTTCCATATAAGTATTTGCTGTGACAATTATTTTTGCCATCATACATTTGTAGGTTCACAGGTTCTTAGCATTGCCTGAAGAATTCCAAATTGTTGGCAAGTGTCACTCTCAAGGGCATCCAAAACTTAAAATTTCACACAGCCTTTCTTGCTCACAGCAAGGAAAGGTCTTATCTCTACAGCCTCTATAAGTCACTGGTAGATGTGACAGCGTAACACTGGCTCACCATCAGTCAACCCTGTAGGATGCGCCTGTGCCCAGCTAAAAGGGAGGGTAGTAAAGAAAACATCTAAATTCTGTGCTGCTTGGGCATATCTGTAAGCCTGGGGCATGCATTCTGTAAAGCAAATTCAATTTCCTTCCTTTAAGTCTGACTTCAGGCTTTATGCTTCCATTAGGGGAAATTTTATGGTGAATTCTTAATACAAATTTGAATGAGATAGTCCTACTTCTGTTTTTGTTTTGGTGGTTATTTTGACTGATTTTATAGGTCATTAACAGTCTCATGTGTTTTTCATAAGTTTTTAGCCTGCCTGTGTCAAAAAAGTTCTTTTTCTTCTTACTCATTGATAGCATTGAAAGAGTTACAACTAATAATTAGCAATATGTAATCAATACAGATCTCTTCTTTAATTTATTTGCCTATATTCAAATAGAATGAAAAGAAATAAAGTGATTATAAACTAATACATTGAATAATTTAAAACAATATTTCACTTAGATTTTTTTAGAATTACTTAAATTTAAAGATTTGTTCATTTTAATATATAATTGTACTTCTGGTGTTAAAATTACATTTCTTTCACTTTCTAATGATGTTAATTCTGGAAATTTTTGATAAAAAGTTTGGAATAAAGAAAGATCAAAAATGTGCATTGCCAAGTATGATGGTTAATTTGTCAACATGATTGGCTTGAGAAGTGCCTCAGAAATCCCTGAAGTGCAGTCCTGGGTGTCCTGGGGTGCCATGAGAGTGTGACTGACTTGCCTGCACTGTATTCTAGGTGCAGTGGAAAAATATGGTGAATTTTTAAATTAAAAAATTATTACAAGAAAAGACATTACTATTAACCACCTATCAAAATACTCTTATCCTATTATTACTTCAAATTCCTGAATAAGGTTCTCTTTTGTGAGTATCTTCAGTTGTGGTGTTGTGACTATTTCAGTGTCCTAAATCAGTTCAAAATATTAATTTTCATGGTCATTTTGCCTGTAGGGGAGAACCGGAAGTCACACGGTGCATTGGTGGCACACAGAGTGAGTACGTACACACAGTAAAGTTTTTATGACCCCATCTTCCCATTGGTTGGCATTTGACAGCAGTGTTCACAATATCTGTGATCACATTTAATAAAAAATAATAGCTGACTTATATAACTGCTTCAGAAAGTGGCAAAAGATGGAATAAGTGCATCAAAAGTGAAGGAATTATTTTGAAGTTGATAAATGGCAATATAGCATTTGACAACAGTATTCACCATATTTGTGATCACACCTCACAATACATGAGAGAGGACTTCCAGAATTGCTTCACAAAGTGGCAAGAGGATGGGATAAGCATGCCAAAAGTAGGGGAACTATTTTGAATTGGATAAATGTCAATATGTATTTTACTATAGCAACATTTAAATATTTACCACATATTTCAACAGCCCTTGTATACATAGTCCCTCACACCTCCTTTCCCGGCTCTTCCCTTACTCTCTGTTCCCCTGACACCAGGAGGAGAGCAGTTTTCTTCTGCCATGCCCTTCTGCTGTGAATTTTGGCCATGGAGACAGCTAGCCCTGGACTGCTTCCTCTGAAAACAGTTAGTCAAATGAAACCTCTCCTCCTTTAAATCATGTCAGGTTTTGAGGCTCAGTAATGGAAAGTTAACTGACAGATTATGTCAATTGTCATATTCTCAAGAACCTGAGATACTACATTCACTCCACAACAAAATGAAGTTTTGGTTATATGCCATTTCTATTAAAAATCATTTGGCATTCATACCATTATTATTTTAGGAAATTGGCCAATATGTAGGAATTCCTCGTTCTGGAAGAGAAGATGCTTTCCAATTTCCATGAACAAAACTGTTTTTCAAGTAGTTAGTGAATCATGACAAAAATGAGGACAGGAATCTATTGATACTGAAGTAAAACCTCTACATACATTAATACAGTTCTCACAGCTATTTTATAACCAATTAATCTGAAAAGAAAGAATGTGAAGCTTATTATGCCTCATTCAAATTTGTCAAATTAAATATTTTTAAATTTTAAAAAATGTTGGAATACTTAGACTTTTCCAAAAAAGGTAGTTTTATGTAAAATTCTTAACCATAAGTTTAACCTTAGTCACAAGCAGACTTCTCCTTGTTACTTACTATAATTTTGGTATGTACAAATGAATGACTTTCAAAGAATTTTTTGAGAATTTTAAGGCCCTCATAAATTAGTGAAGATTGGGAGATGCTGTCACTTCCATAAACCCACTTATGCTTTTCTGAAACACATGTCTTAAAGCCCACTTGAAAACTCAGAGTTTTAAAAATGTTCATATACCATGATCTAGTAATTTGGAATTTACTTTGATGAAAAAGGAATGTATTTAGAAGAAAAAACGAAATAAAAACAATTCACATGTAAGAATATTCTTTTCAGTGTTTATGCTATTAAACATAAAAAATAAGAGGACAAGTACATGAATTACGATATACTTGTATCATGGCATATTATGTATAACATATAATGAGCAGAGAAAGTACCACAATTGCATTTTTTTAATAAAGCAAGCCAAAAAACTTTGTGGTATGATATGACATTTGTAAAACATATGCATACTTAGATATATACCTTAGAGAAAGACTGATGAAAGATAAACCTTTAATATTATGCATCATCACAGAAAAATTTTCTATATTCTCAATATTTTTATATATTTTGATACATGTATAGTACTTCATAATCTTTGATAACTTACATATTAATTTGTAAGCACTGTAAGGGGGCTAAAAGCAGAATTTATTCTTGAAACACTTGAATGTTTATGTACACAATAAAAAATTAGTGTGGTGATTTTTGGCAACAACTTGCTTTCATAAAATTTGTGAATAAGATTATTTTGGACTACATCTATTTAAATTACTAAATAGTTTTAGTTTTTACATGGACTGTTCAGATATCTATCTTCTTGCTCCCATATCATAATCCTGTCAGTGTGCATGCTTTTTATTTAAGAGTACAAATAAAAGAAATCTGTACTAGAGAGATTTTATTGTGTTTACAACCTTCAGGTGTCAGCATCTGATGTTACTGTGAATCAGAGAGTGGCTATTCGTCCCTGGGGAGGAAATGCCTTAACCACTGAGGAGTACATGGGAATCTTCTAAATTCCTCACACTTCCAGGGACTAAGTGTGACCACAAAGGACAGTAGATCTTAGGTCTGCACTTCAGGATCTGAATGATTTTCCCTTTGCCAGACAAGGGTGTCAGAGATGACTGGCAAATTGTCCATTTATGCAGAAACACTGACCCATCTTCACCTATTCTTCTCTCCTCCATTTTCTTCCCTGTTTCTATCCTCTGTTCCTCTAACTTCTGCTCAGGTCTCAGTGTTTTCCAGGAGTCTCCTGGCTCAAACCCATTCTGCAAAAACGGAGCTTATCTTACTGTGTAAAAACAATTGCTCTGTCTCCAGGCTTTTCAGTGTTAAGAGATATTCTTTCTGGGAAATAGAGATATTCAGTCATCAGGTAATTTTTAATCATAGTATTTCTAAATTCCCTCGTACACATGTGTGGTTAATTTACAAAGAAGAGCGATAGATTAGAATGTTTTTCAAACTTAATTATTATGAAACATATTCAGGGCTCATGCTTTTTAAAGGACATTTGGAAAGCTGTGGCTGAAATGCAGCAGTATTTCTTTCTTCATAGAGTTGAAAGTCTTTATGGGAAGGACTGACTTGCTCATGATGTAACGTCCTCCACTATCTGTTTCAGGAATAGGAGCAACAACTGGGGAGGGAAGTAGCACTGCTCTTACATAAACCTCAAATCCTAAATCACCAGTTCCCTTACACGGTGGTTTATGTTAATATATATACTAGTCCAAAAAAATCCTCAATCCAGTCCTCCTGAGCCTAAGTAAAGCAAATCTCCAAACCAGTAAGATTTATTCAGGCTTGAAAAGTCCCCTAACTATGTTAACCATTACTTGAAAGGCCACTGCACCCAGGAATTTTTCCCTGACTTCTTTAATGGGAGTAAAGTTCCCACTTTTAAATTTTCACCCCTGGTTTTTGCTGATCATCTTCTCTTTTAACGTTCTCTCTCACTGTGTGGTATAAGCAAGGTCCCTGACTGACTCAGCATGGCAGCATTCACACAAACCTAAAAAATGTCCTGAGATCATTGTAAGAAATTTTTGGATGAAGAAAAAGTGACAAACAAGGGTGAAATTTTCATGCCTCAATGATAGCAGCAGGGGTTCTAAATTCTTCTCAACCTTGAGACTCAGCTCAAACACCACCTCCTGAAGGATGCTTCTTGCCTTCTTAAGAAGGATTGCCTTCTTAAGAGCAGTTGAGATCTTCCCTGCAGACAACAATGCTCATCACAGTACTTACACCAGGTAACAGTGACTAGCTTATGTTCACTTCTTCACTAGATCTTGCCCTTTCACTTTGGAATGTTCACAAACAACCTCTCAAAGAACATAAACACCTGAGGACAGATGGTGTAGCTGTATTCCTAGGCCTCAGCAGAGGCCTTTGATTTGATATTCACGCAATAAAAGATACTCTGCATGAATGGATTTTTTTTTATTTTAAAGAGAAAAAGGGTAAAAACAGTGAATACAGTTCCGAAACAGGATAATAGGACAGTTACAATGATTAATACATTGTGTATTGTCTTCATAGTAGTTATACAGTATACAAGATGTGGGCATGATATCTTGTTCAAATAATATTAGCACAAACCTTCCTTTTTAATGAACTAAGAGAAACTACCTGTTTAACTATGTAGGTCGGAGGCACAGTGGCTTCCTTAATGAATGGTTTGAAGATCGAAAAAGCAAAGACACGTAAGGCTGACAAAATAGTAAGGAACTAGTTGCATGCCCTTGTCTGACTTTCATATTCAATAAAAAGTTATTTCTAAAAACCACAAAAGAGAGAAGGTGTGGATATTTTTATTAGGTAAGTTTTAAACTCTTCACAATATAATTAATTTAACACATTAAATTTAATGTCTAATGATTTTGAGGGCAACTATAAGCCAGAAATTTGAGACTTGCTTAAAAATAACAACAGCAACAACAACAATGATCTGATACAGAAAAAAACATAATATATATCTAAAGTCCCATTCCTGATAAAGATTTTTAAGTTTCATTACTCAAAGTAATTTAATAAGAGCAATTTCATTTGGAGTTGAAACCTCCACAAACTACAAATAGTTTGCGTACACTCCCATGCCACTTCCCTGGTTCAGAATGTGTCAAGTCATCAGTGGATGCACAGGGACTCAGATGCAGCCAGTACTGAGGAGCTCTAATCAATTTTGAAAGCTTTGCTTTGGGAGCAACAGAACTGAGATTGTGTGAAATTCATGGCAATTTTCTCACTGACATCTCAGATACTGAGGGACAAATAAGGCTCCTGTTCTTGGAATTACTACTGTATGCTCAACTACTGTTGAGAGATAAGCAAATGCTTGGAACAAATGCCAAATCCACAGTCAAAATTCAGTTCACATGGTGCAGGCCAAGGGGTTTATCCTGGGGTGCATTCTCTCTGCAGTAGTGCAGTACACTTGGGATAAATTAGTTCCCTTGACATGGCTTTTCAAAAAGATCAAAGACAGTACAAAAGAAGATAATGCACCATATTTTGACATAGTCCAAATATCATATTAATGCATAATTTCAGAGGGTCATCTGGGTCACAAATGTGAACCATTCTATGTAGTTCTCTGCTAATACAGACATTATTCATTAAATTAGTTCCCTAGTTGTAAGAACATAATTTGGGTTGGAAGAGATATTTCCCTACTTCTTGAAGTTCCTCTTAGGTTAAGTTTTTCATTGACAGGAAAGGCAGTACTCAGGAGATTAAATAAAACCATTTGGAAGAGATCTTTACTCTCTGATGATTGTAAATTCAAGAAGATTTAACATAAAGATTCCACTTTTGCTTGATATTTTTGCAACACCAAAGAACTTTTCTTTAAATTGCTTTGGGTTATTTTGAGTGATTTCCCTGTCTTTTAAGGAGAAACAAATTGAGTACCTTATAAAAGGAGCGATCAAATTAGGAACTTTTTAAAGTGAAACCTATGTAGTTAACAATTTGCATCTTCATTATTTTCCTACTGTTTATTTCATTTCCTGAAAAGTGTTTCATATTGACTTAAAAATTTAAAGGGTTATGACAATGAGATATCTCTAAATTAGTTATATTTAAATGGATAAAATTATCAAAATAAGTTAATTATTTTTCCTTTTTATAAGGCATTCTTCAGTTGTTCTTAGACCATCTCAAAAGAGAATTAAACATTCTGTAAAGCACTTTTACAGTCCTTGTTAGCATTGATTGGTAACAAGACTGAGCAGAAAATAAATCACCTTCCATTTTTCAGGTTACCTGAAACATTTTTTAAAAACCCTTTGTTATTTTAGAATACAAGAAAATCAATTGCTACAGCAGTAATAGTTTTCATCTACAAGCCTTGAGTAAGAACACAAGATGTTATTTGTTTCATTTTGTGATAGATTTGTCAAATATACTATATACCCAAAATTGATTGTTTCTCTACCATTCACATTTTTGCATTCATAATTTCAAATACAATATTGATTTATTCTTGGAAATATATTTTAGTCAATTTTTCATAAATCATTTTATTCAGAACTCCATGGAAATAAAAGCTTGTATTCAACAGGGAAATGATACAAATATGTTTATTTTGACCATAAGCTATATTTAAACAAAAAATCAGATATATGAAGTGAATTGTGGGGTGTTCCTTAATTCTTCAATAAGTTCCTTGTTAAATGAGTGTTCTTTGTTAAATATATTTATCTAATTCAGTTTTCATGTATTTTGAAAATATACTGTCAAAAAATAAAGCCTGATTAAAGGAATCTAACCAGGAATCATTATTTGATTTGGTCTTTGGATGTGATGTAAGAAAACTCACTTAATGAAGGGGAAAAAAGTGGCCATAATATTAATATAAAACTCAATTGCTAATGTATTTATCAATTCTTATAAATTATCCCTCTAATAACTTCTTTTTCTCAAGTTCAGCTGCTGTGCCATTCTCAGTACCCTAACCTGATTTCATCCCCCTGCACTCACTCTGCACCTTATGCCAGCTTGTTTGCCAGCATCTTCGGGCTCTGCAAGAACTCTGTGAATTATTTACCATCCACAGGAACCTTCGTCTTCTACATGCTATGTTGTTGGCTGCTCCTTCCCAAATACAACCTATTGTGTTGTCATGTTAACATATACTTAAAGCTTCTGCCAAAAATGTGGAATCTTCTCACATATAATGCTATCACACTGTACCTTAATTGTCTTTGTTGATTTTCATAATAATCCATTTATGGCATTATTCTCATATTCACATTTAAGCTAATTTTTACATCTACCCTCTTACTTCAGAAACATGCCTACACTTAAGTGCAAAGTTTCTATTTTGATTTTCTTTTCTTTCAGGGCTCCTAGGTGTGGAACCTGGGACCTCACACGACCTGGGGCAAGCACTCTACCACAGAGCTATATCCCCAGACCTATTTTGATTTTATTTTCTTTGGTGACAAGTTAAGAAATGGGTGCACAAGGACCTAGAGAAACTAGAATTTCTGTGTAAAATAGTACAGTCATTGCAGAAAACATTATTATATTTTCACCAAAGATTAAAAACCAAATCATCATATATAACCTGGCAATTCTTCTGGGAATACTTCCCAAAACAAAAACAACCCAAGTGTCCATCAGTAAATAAATGGATAGCCCAAAAGTGGTATGTCCATACAAAACTATTATTCACACTTTAAAAGGAAAGAAATTCTGTTGTATGCCACAATGTGGGTGAGCCTTGAGGAAATTCAAGTAAAATAACAGTCACAAAATAAGTGGATTAGCAGTCACACAAAAGATACACAAAAGACAGGCTCTGCAATGCTACTTACATGAATCATTTAACCTAGTTACTCATAGATAAAAAGCAAACTGATGCTGTCCAACAATTGAGGGTAGAGAAATGGGGGAATTTTTCTTCAATGAATATAATTTTACAAAATAAAAAGGAATACAAAAATGTATGTTGGTAACTATTACACAGCATTGTGAATAAATTTAATACTAATGAAGTGTATACTTTTTAAAATGATGAAGTTGGTAAATTTTACTTTATGTATACTTTATCACATATACAATAGAAAATTAAAAAAGAGTGGGTCCAGTTACCAGTTCAGCCCCAGCACACAGGCTGGCGTGTACTGGGTACACAAAACATGCTAATGTGGAGCATTCTGCTCTCGGCTCCGGAGGGGACACTAACACAGAGGCGGTGGCACTGTGTCCTCACCGCTAAATGCATCCCCTCGAGGAAATGATGTGGGCAGTACAACCCTGTGGGAGAGCATCTAAAGCAGGAAGCCTGCACAGTCACATACCTATGAACAGAAACCCTAGGGAGTCATCCCTGTTATTCATAAAGTGATTAGCTAGTAGCTACTGTGCATGTAGTAATTGTTAATAACATGATACACATTGGGTCATTCTTTTGCAGAACACTTTTGAAACTGCTATTATATACTTCTTGGATGAGGAAATTGGAGGTGACATTGATGGCAAAGATGTTAACAGTCATGGACTCATACAGCCAGAAGCTGAGTCCATACCGCATGGCCTCTGAGTCTTTGCTCACCAACTATGGTGTCTCTTAGCTGGTCCTCAGCTCATGGACAGGGGAGCCCCATACACAAGTGGGGAAGTCCGAAACAACTCTTTTGGTATTTTGTTTTAAACTTATATTTAATATATTAATAATTTTAAAGTAAGCAATCTCATTTCCAGGCAGTATCAAAAGTTTACATTCACAGCCCCTCCTCAGTTGAGATACAAGCCAAGTGGCCGTCTTTATATCCTTCTGACAGGCCTCAATGGACAGCTCCACTGCCAGCAGCTCCCATCTAACACGAAGGTACAGCTTATAGAAAGTCCATGGTAAGCGAGCACCCTTGTGACCTATAAGTGCTTGCAACAAGACAATTCCTACATTTCCATCTAGTCTACATAGTGGCAAAGCTAACATATATGGGAGACCTAAAGTGTTTTTCTTGCTGATGACTAACATGAATAAATTTCATAAAAAAGAAAGCAAAACAACAAACTAAATGGCAAACCAAGGAATTTCTTCACCATTATTCCTAGAGAACTTGTCTCTTTGATATTTTTCTCTCAGACTTTTTTGGCTGAAGGTCCTAATCAAGGAAATGTGTTCAATAGTAATCAAGGGGAAAATGGAGCAAGTTTGAGAAACCCCTGCAGTTACACATCTCTGGCAACATTAAATGCTTAATCAGAAGCACTTTGTTTCATAAAAAATGTTTTTGGAAAATAATATCCTCATATGTAAGGGACCACTTTAAATATATTCTCAGCATCTTGATGACTAATACCACCGCTGATTTTTCACAAATAGACCCTCTAGTTTATGTTATTTGACCACCAAACAACCAGATTCTAGTTCATACTAAAAATAACAATCTTTTCTAGATGTCTTTCATAGACCATTGAACCCAGATAACAGATGTACCTGAAGTGTTAAACTGTTTTTGCAATGAGCACTGCCTCACTTGCAGGACCTTACTTAAAGGCAAGAAAATGATTAATCATGATATACACATGGAATTCTGACATGTAGTGGCCTAAAGCAGCCTAAGGATGAATGGCATGGCTTACCATAGTCTCTCAACAGTACAAGTTTAAAATTAGTACTTTGTGAAGACAGGGTATTGACTCCAGTAGCCAGTCAACAGACCTATATCCCAATTTTCTTGATTTCTTGGGTCTTGAATCCAGAGTATAATTTGGGCTTTCCCTTTCTGCCCTCTCTGTCAGTAATACAATTATGGAATACATTCCTATCATCCTTGAAACACTGGCAAAAACCTGCTGTGGAACATGAACTTGCAGTTGCACTGCACCCTCGTTCACACAGTGGTCCCCTTCATGCCAACAGATCTCAAGCAAATAAATGATCTGTGGTGCTGGTTGATGTAAATACCCATAATGACCATGAAGTCAGGGTAGCTGCTAAACAATGGAACCCACAAGATCAAGCCTAAGACTCAAATAATTGAACAGACATCATGAGGTGTTTCTATGTTCAGTTATGAGAGCAACGTAAAGAATACAGTAAGCATTATCCACAAACACCAAAAAAAAAAAAAACTAAGGATTTACACAACACTTCAACAAATATTTCAACTTCTTTACTGAGGTAAGTCATTTGTTCCATCTAAAGTAATAGCTAAATATGAGGAAAATTGAAATGAGCAGTGGTAATATGAAACACAGCCCCAGAATCAGACAGTCACTAAGACTATAGCTGATCTCATTAGCTCACTTTCTAAGCTTTTCAAAGGGTACAGATGAACTACTACCTTCAAGGAAATTCTCTGCATGATAGAGTTATTCCATATCTCCCAGAGAAGTAGCAAGGGCTTTTTTCATTTTACTAGGACTTTCTGGTATAATGGAAGATGCTGCAGTAGCTGAATAATGCAAGGAATAGATTATATACCTCTTAGCTACCACTACACATCTCCTGAGATTCACACTTACTTCTTTCCCAGGCTTATTTGACCTCTGATTATCTCTCTGAAGGTTCACATAAGTGTGCCTCACAACTCATGTTCACACACGCACAACTTAAAAGCAGAGGTGTTAGTAACTGGAATGAAATGCAAAGTAGGGAAATTAGAAGATTGTTGACACTTGCTTTTCCTCATTTCTTACTGGTGAGTGATTCCAGGACTCTGCCTACACACTACCGGGGAAAATAGTTCTCAGATCACTCACTGCACTTGCTGGCAACTAGCTTGATAATTCATCTCATGGGCCGTTGTTACTGGAGTGAAATGTATTTGGTACTTGAATGAAGAAGCTGAGTGAGCATCGACATCTTAGTAGTCAAGGCAAAGAATATTTTACATAGTATTTTAATCACACTTAATTTAAAAATCCATGATATACAAAATATAAAAATGTTGTATAAAAACAGATTCAGATACCATACTGCCTTTTTCTTCTGTCCTTTCATATCCTTGTTTTCATCTTTTCTGTCTGAATTATATTTATTAATAAAATAACAGCCTGTTTGTCAAGATTTACTCTCTGGAAAGAATAGGCTAACATAGTTCTTATAAATGTTCTATGTCCAAAGGGAAGCATATTGGAGGATTACTTAGAGCAAAATGATAATATAATACCTTTGGAGGAGAAAAGAAATGAGCTAAGGCAAGAGAAGAAGATAATGACGCAAGAGAAAGCATTTAAGGAGTAATTTTACACTCATATTGATGAACTTGTCCTCCATTTCATCTTAACCTTGGGTTCTGTCATTGGCTAGCTATGATTTGTGATAATGATGTGCTGCAGGTGCTAGGGATTCCCATCAGCCCCCATCGCCCTCACAACACTGGACAGAGAAGCAAAATCTGGAATTACTGAATCCTTGGTAGACTTGAGCTTTAGCTCTAGAAAGGAAAAATTTGGTTTCATGAATCCCAAATATTCCACAAATGCTGAAGACACATTGCAAACAAAAGACTTGAGACACAGGGAAAGGGATTAATCTCTTCAAAAGATTTCCAAAAGAGTAATTATTTTTAACAAATTAGACTACTAGGGTGGGTAAAAGGAGAAAGGACAGTGGGGAAAAGGGAAAAAATTCAAGTCAGTTATCCTATCAGTGTCTCTTAGTTCATTAAAAAGGAAGGTTTGTGTTAATATCAACTAGAGAAATTTTTATGCCCATACATTGTACTCTGAGCAGCTACTTTAAAAATAACAACATGTAATATACTAGCAATTGTTATGCTATCATTTTGTTATGAAATTTTGTTTTATCTTTTTTACCCAAAATGGAAAATATTTTTTTCAAAAAAACTATTTTACTGAACCATCTGTATCAGCAAAAGGGGAAAAAAAGGAATTTTTCATAGTTTATAAGAGATTATACACAAAATGACCTTGCAAATATACAATAACATTCTACACTTACTTCATCAATATTGGAACTCCTTTTACTTATCCAGTATGCAGAGAATAGCACTGCAACAGAAATAATGTACATAAAAAGAAAATTATGTCATAGTTTTAAATAAAGCAGTGTATTTCAAATATAGTCTGCAATGAAGTTGGGAATTTGAGTACACAGTAAAGAACAGAGTGCCCTTATTCATTCTGAGCAGCATTCAGGTGATTTAATTTGATGGAAACTCTCATATCAAAGATATCTGTATACAAATACAAGCAGAAAGAGATACTTCCAAGTTTATCAATATTTATTTCAGAGTTGAGCAGTGTTGATTCACTCAGTGATGAATTGATATTTCATTGTGCATATATAAGGACATACACTAGTTACTTTCATGTATAATATTAATGAGCAAAAGATTAATAAGTAAATTGCAAAAAGGTTTCTATATAAACATACAATGAAACTAATTATTTTTAATGTTCTTTAGACTAAGAAGTCATAATATTAATAACTTATGTTATTAAATCATCTTATTACATTACATTTGACAGTACATAATGTTGGCCTCTGTCTAAAGTAAGTATAGCAACATATATATTCTCATATCACAGTATATTTTCATTTGCTAAATCATACACACCCTGACACTATAGCACATTTTATTTCACTAAGCAAAACAAGCTTAGTCCAAACTTCTTGATTTAAATTTTATACTTTAGTTTTCTCTTTCGATGTGCTTTAGTATTTCAATAATCAAGTTGTTGCATTAGTCTAAATTTATCTAGGTCTTGGTTAAAATGCAACTGGGGACACAAAATTATAGACGGTATATGGAATTTATTGATCTGTGAACACTCTCTACACATCAAAACCACTTATTCACTGAACAATTCCTATCAAGGCAGAAACAATAAAGAATGTGAGGCTCAAGAAAAAAACAGAGCATAAGTCTAAGGATAAGAATCAGAATAGTGAACAAGTGGACTGGCATTCAGGCTGCATCTTGATGGTACATTTGAGGGGACACCAACCCTAGAGAGGGCAAAAAACTAGAACTTACAATCCTAAAAGACTTTCAGACTGTGTAACACAATATAGAACTTCATAAATTTTCATTATGTCAAATAAATGATTTAACAAACTGAAAAGAAGTCACTAATTTTAATAAAAGCTTAAACTGTATATTTCTCTTCTTACCATTAGGAAACAACAAAATAAACAAACAATCCTATAGGCAAAATAGAATTTAAAGTGAAAGTAAAATTTTAAAAGAATTCTAGAATGACATCTTAATGAATATACATTAAGGAATACAGCTACTATTATAAGAGCAATAAAAATTTTTATCATAGATACTCTATCATGTAAGCTGTAAAATTCCATAAATGAAACATAGTATAAACAAAATACTTAAAATGAATATGAAAGATAATAGTTAACACAGACTATATCCAAAATGCCTTACCCAAAACAAACAAACAAAAACATGAAATTAATGGGGAAATACTAGACAGGACAATAATATATAAGTTCTAGAAGAAAAATATGTAAACTTAAAACAAAAAGGTTAACATCATCAACATTCAAATACATTGTAAATTTAAGATCCTCTGCAAAGTAAGAATGAAAACCCTTCAAAGCCATTTTTATTCCCCCTAATCATTAGTTATCGACATTCTGAGAGGCCTAGATATCTTAAAGAAAATATAATGAATACCAATTTTTGTAATAATTAAGTCTGGCTAAGTGACACCATTTTTATTAAGGTATGAGCACAAGCTTTCTGAATGAATTCACAAGGTTCTGTAAATAGGTCACTGCACTGTTTCCTTAAAGAAATGGTGTATTACACACATACTGCCACTTCCCTTGTTCACTTTTCTTCATGATGCTACTTGGAACATAGATCACTTCTGCTTACCTCTGGACTATTAAATGAGAGGAAGATAATCTACAGCTGACCCCTCTGTGAATAGAAGTGTAAACATCTAAGTATGCAATCAGCTGTGAAGCTACTATGCTGAGCATGGACAACTCTACCCTTATAGCACAACAATTATTTATATAGCACTTATAGTGTACAAGGTATTAAAAGTAATCTAGAAATAATTTGTAGTATACAAGAGGATGTGTGTAAGCTACATGCAAATATTACATTATTTGATAAAAGGACTAAACATCTGTGGATTTTGGTATCCATGAAGATTCTAGTAATAATTCCCTGTAAATATGAAATATTTTGTTCTTTCCACATGTTCTGAGAATCTAAGTGCAGTTCAACTTTGACAGATGTTAGTTAAAAAAGGTTTGTTTGACCTTTCAGCATAGCCACTGTATTTAATGTTATGGAAAATGAGATGGGTTCATTCACTCTATGGCTGAGAAGAACACCACTAATACAGTTGTTGGGTTGTACAACATACAACATATATTTGCTTTGGACATAAAAATTCATATAATTTTTAAGAAAATATTTTACAAGCATTAATCAAGAGCATCAGAAGATTATAATTCCAGTAGAAATCCATTGTGATGAAAATATAATGACTAGAGCAATATTCAAAACATTGTGTTCAAAGTTTAACTAAATTTTAAAAATAAGAAAATACCAGTTGAAATAGATCATGAAAAATACATTACATATAAGTACAATATGCAAATATAATTACAAAATCTTTAATTTTTGAAAAGTATGGGTTTTAAAACCTTTTATATACACTAGACCCCTAAGATGCTTTTAAGGATGAAGGATGCGAGTATATACTCATATATAAAACAGTTGAGAAATATTCAAAATTATTAATATGTTTATCATCAATTGGTAGATGTTACAGCTTGCACAGACAATCCCCAAAAGCCTCATGCAGTCATAGGTGGGGCTTTTTCAGAGGTGGTCAGATCTAGAATGCATTATACTGGGACAGACTCATGGTGCAATGCTAGATAAAGGACACCAGGATTAAGGGTGTGAGTGCTACTGGTACTAAGCAGCCTGGGTAAGATATAAGGGATAAAAGAGCTGTGGCAACTCTTGTTGCTTTGCTATCTTCTGCCCACCATTAGTTTCTCTTCTGTGATGTTGATCTGCCTTGACACCATGGTTTGGATCCCATCAGGTATAGTGTGGAACTTCTACAAACTCCAGAATAAAATAATAAATAAATAAATAAATAAATAAATAAATAAATAAATCTTTCCTCCTTTAGCTTTGGATGTCAGGTATTTTGTCTCAGCAATGAGAAAAGTAGCTAAGACAGTAGCTCTGTAAAGCACTGCTTCTTTTGTTATTTCTTCCCATTATTTTACTCTGCAATCTGCATGTACTATATTGAAAATCAATTAAAATAATTATTTAAATCCTTGGTCCAGTTGACTCCAAATAGAAAATTGGTACAATTTTCATGGTCATATTTCTAGTTTATCATTAGCTGACTTAGTCAATTGTCACAGAATCAATATGCCTCTAGAAAATGCTATAGGAAAGTATTTCTTAGAAATAATCTTACTCAAAGCAAATATACTTATTAAAGTTTTCCGAGGAAATTACATATAACAGCGACCAGGATATGTGGAAGACAACTTCTCTGTCTTTGGATTTGGGTACTTCATAATTTAGAGTAGCAGAAATTATAATCCTAATAAAAGTCACACATATTATTTTATTATCATGTCCCAATCAAATCTATACTAATAATTTGAGTTCTAATATTGTATTAAAGCCACTGAGGAATATGCAAATATATCCTAGAAGTGGCAGCCTAACTTAATTAACAATAGGTTGAGACGATGAACAGACAATCTGGTCAGAGAAATGAAACACGACTGATAGAAACAACAAGGCCCATAGCAAAATATACGGCAAATGCAAAAGAACAAAAAAGCCACATTTAAATTTGATAGTAGTTTTAGGAAATAAAAAAGAGACTGGAAAATTATTAGTTGTCTGTGAACGATCAAAAATTATTAACTGTGACAGTCAGATATTCAAATGATTTCTGGCATTCAAAAATTTCATCAAAAATTTTTACCATCTCTTTTTCTTGATGATAGACTGGACAAGAGTTTTAACAAATAAAATATGGCAAAAGTGATGAAATAGCACTTTTGCATTAGGATACGTTAGACTGTAACGTCTATCTTACTAAAAGATTCTTTCTTATTGGCTTTGATATTGAAAACTCTTCCTTTCCGACCTTGATAAAACAAGTTGCCACGTTAGGCATGTTAAGGCAGATTATTCTTTAAGGGCTGGAGGCAGCCCTCTGGTCATCTAGAGACCAAGACCTCAGTTCTTTAGACGAAACCTCAGCCCTGGATGACACATACCCTTGTGACCCACAGTCTATAATTAAAAAAAGAAGAGAAATGCCTGTTGGTTTATGTTGCCATCTCAAAACTTGAATTGCTTTGTTGATTTCTGGTAAATCACATAATTTTTACCAACCACTAAAATTATATCCTGTGTAGTTTTCACCACGGGCACCTCTCTTAGGACTTACAACTTACGACATCATGACACCATGCACACCTCCCCCAAGGCTTATGACACCAATAAGGGAACTAATACATCCCCAGTCCTCTCTGTGGCATTAGCTGCAAGTAAAGTAAGTGCTGGTTAATGCCATTATTTGCTGTTAACCTTCATCTTTAAAGGGTTTCTAAGATTTTCATCTTCCCAGAGGTACAGGACAGTGGCACAGGACTAGAGTTGCTTTCAACTTACTCAAATTGCTTTCTAATTCACTCAGTTCCCAAGATGCCTCCATGATGAACTGGGAAGGAAAACAAGTGATAAAATCCCTGGTGAATTCAAAGCTAAGACTAGAGCAGCCACTGGGTAAAGCCTTCCTACTGAGGACTCCTATGTGTCAGTCTGGGGCTTAAAGAAATAAACAACAGAGCTCATAGGATATGACAATTTTAAATGAATAAAAGATTCAGATTTTCAAGAGTTGGAAAACAATTTTCATAAGCCTACCACTATGTTTTGCCCATATATGATAATGACAAGAAGCAGGCTTTGTTCACACAAGGCAAACATCATACCACTGTACCACACTCCCCTTGAGCCCTTATTATATGCTGTGTCTAAATTCTGTACATATATTAACTCATTCCATTCCTGTAGCAGCATAAAAAATGTTTTATTAGCTCAATTTTATACATGGAGAGAGAGGCAAAGTGATGCTCACAATGCTGTGGTTCCCAAGGACCAAATGTAGGTTACAAACATGAGCAGTTTAATTTCAGAGTCCTTGTTCTCAGTCAATAGTACTAAGTATTGATTACCTCTCCCACAGGTAGAGCTATTCGCAAGTTGATATACACTAATGGAACTTAAATACTGAGTGCTTGAAGGTTTTAAGCATTATTTCAAATATTATCATCTCTCTTACAGTTGTCGCAAATATAATTATGACTAACAGAATATCTTTAGAAGTACTAAAACCAAAGATTTTTATTTTTGTGTGATTCACTTATTTAAACAGTGAAATTCAATTAAACAAATATTTATAGTCTGTTTTTTTCTGTCAAACTTCTCTTTCAATTGGCTAGTAATGAATCTTGCCAGAGTTGTACTTAGCACAGCCCTTTCTCATTGTGTGAATGCCAGTTAGGGCTGCTGCCTCAGCATTTCTTCAACTATTAACTTACAGCTTTTCTCCTCTATTTTTCATTCTTCAATAACAAGGTGGTTTTATTAAAGCCTAAAGCAGATCATGTTCAAAATTCTCTAAGGCCATCTAAAAGTAATTCACACAATTGGAAAAATTACATTATGACTTACAGTTTCCCATAAGTACTATCTCTTCCCCTCTCTCTTCCTTTTTTTTAAATTTTATTTAAAGAGAAAAAAAACAGAAAAAGAGTAGAAATAATACAGAATTTCAAAAAAAAGATACAGTAAGAAATCATTAGTTGATAAATTACATATTGTCCTCTTAGAAATAGTTGTTCAAGTTACAAAATTAAAGCATACAAAGTGGACAGTGAGAGTGCAAACAGATCTGTTCAATGATCCAACAAAAACTTAGTAATATGGTTATCAATCCTACACACTTAAACATACATGCAGTTATGACTTTTATAGCATTTGCTTTTCCTCTCTTTTTTACAATAGCAATTACACATTTTGGGTTTTGTTACTCCTACATATATTACTTTTTGCACTAGAGACATAATGTGATATTTATAAATTTGATTCTTACTTATTTCACTAATGAGGATAGTCTCAAGTTGTCTCCATTTACCTATGAAGACCTCAAGATCATCCTTTTTTATAGCTGAGTAATACTCCATTATATAAAACTACTAAATCTTTTTCATCCACTCTGCAGTTGATGGGCTTTGTGGTTGTTTCCAAGATTTAGCTATTACAAATTGTGCTGCTATGAACATGGGTGCACATATATCACTGTGATATGAACTTTTCAGTTCTTTGGGGAAAATACCCAGGAGAGGAATAGCTGGATTGAATGGGGCTTCCAATCCTAGTCTTCTGAGAATTCTCCATATGGATTTCCTTAATGGTTGCACCAGTCTACATTCTCACCAACAGTGGAGCAGTGTTCCTTTTTTCCCCACAGCCTCACCAACATTTGTTATCAACATTTCTTGATAGCAGCTATTCTTCCTGGAGTGAGATGAAATCTCAATGTTGTTTTAATTTGCATTTCTTGAATGACCAGTGATGGTGAACAATTCTTCATGTATTTATTTGCCATTTGTATATCTTTCTCTGAGAACTGTGTGTTCATCTCAGATGCCCATTTTTGGAGAGAGTCTTTGAATTTGGGGGGCTTGGTGTTTTTCAATTCTTTATATGTTCTGGACACAAGTCCTTTGTCTGAGGGGTTGCTGGCTAAAATCCTTTCCTACTCTGTGGGTTTTCTTTTCACTCTGTTGGTGATTTCTTTTGAAGTACAGAAACTTTTCAATAATATGAGATCCCAGTTGTTGATTTTTTGAAGTGTTTCCTGTGCAGTTTGCATTTTTGTTCATGAACTCTCTGCCTACTCCTATGTCTCCAAGACTTCTGCCTACCTTGTCTTCCAGTAGATTTAGTGTTTCTGTTTTAATATTTAGGTCTTTGATCCTTTCAGACTTTAGCTTTGTGCATGGTGATAGGCATGAATCTGGTTTCAGTCTTTGGCATGTGGAGAGCCAATTTTTCCAGCATCATTTATTAAAGAGGCTATCCTTCTTCCAGTAGACATGTTTAGCCCCTTTATCAAATATAAGGTGGCTGAGTGTCTTTGTAGTTGTGTTTGCATCTTCTAATCTGTTCCATTGATCCTCAGGTCTATTTCTTTGCCAGAACCATGCTGATTTTATTACTGTGGCTCTGTAGTATAGTTTCAAATCAGGATTGAGATGCCTCCTGTCTTGCCTTTGTTGCCCAGAATTGCCTTTGCCATTCTAGGTTTCTTCTGTTCCCAAATGAATTTTAGTAGTGTTTTCTCTAGATCTGTGAGGTATGTTAATGGTATTTTGATTGGGATTGCATTAAATCTGTATAACAGTTTTAGGAGTATGGACATTTTCACAATGTTGGTTCTTCCTAGCCAAGAGCAAGGAATAGCCTTCCATTTTCTAATGTCCTTTTCAATCTCCTTTTTTAGCATAGTACAATTTTCATTATACTAATTTTCATCATATAGGTCTTTTACATTCTTAGGTTAATTCCTAAGTATTTCATTTTTTTAGATGCTATTGTGAAGGGTGATATTTCCATTTCTCTCTTGGTGAGTTTTTTGTTTGTGTACAGGAATGCTATTGATTTTTGAGCATTGACTTGTATCCAGCTACACTGCTGATCTTATTACCTCTAGTATTCTTTTAATGGAGTTTTTAGGGTCTTCTATATAGAGTTTCATGTCATTTGCAAATAGTGATAATTTAGCTTCTTCCTTTCCTATCTTTATTCCTTTTATTTCTCTCTCGTCTGATTGCCCTGGCTAGTGTTTCCAGAACTATATTGAATTCTCTCTCTTCTCAAAAACTATCATTCCATACTTGAAAACTTTTGTAACTATAATACCTTTTATTTTCTTCTTTGACTATACTTAGCTCATCTGTTCTTGGGGCCTTTGCATATGCTATTACCTCTCATTGGAACACTCTATCCTTAGGGCATTACATGTCTGTCTTCTTTACATATTTAAATGTTGTGTTAAATGATGCCCTGAGGATATCTTATCATCTCTGTGATTTACTCTCTTCACAAAAATTAATTCACTCTGTCTTACTAGGTTCCTGAGGAAGGAACTTTATGTACTTTACTATTCTACTTCACAGCCCAAGAAGAAAGCCTGTCTTTTAGGAACAGTTCAATATTATTGGAAGAGTCAATCAGTTAGTGAGTAGATGAGTGAGTGAGTGAATGAATAAGTGAGTAAATACCATAGAAGTGTTAGAGTGCTGGAGATTCATAAGTAAGATGCAATGCCTATCCTAAACTCTTGGGTTCTGTTTTAACTTTTCCTTTGCAAGAAAGTAAAATATGACTGGAGAAATGAAAATCAGAAGTCAAACAGGTGAAGAATAGTGGGAAAAGTCTTTAGGAAGCGCTATCAGAATCAAGGCGGAGAGTTCAGAGGCAGCTGTGAACTTGTCAGAGGCAAACTTGTAGAGATAGGTTCATGGGGACAGAGGCTGCAGGTGGAAAGCAACAAGGAACCTACGGTGCACACCTAGCTCTTATTAAGACTTTGCCATGAGGAAAGACAGAGATCTAAAGTTCTAGAGGAAGAACTTTGAATATTTTAAATACAGCAATTATATAATCACATTAAATAGTGACCAAAGTTTGCACCCTAGTTTGAATCAGCTACAAATAAGATATATTGTAGTAAAAGGGGAAACATAGCTCTGTGAGCTAATGGTATCCACTAAAGGTAAGAAAGGTTGGCGATGAAAGGCAGCTTGCTAGGCACATGCATAGCTGTGAGTCTACAATTAATACATCGTTAGGACAAATGCTATGACACTTGTCAAAGAGGAAAGTGATGGGTCAAATGGCATTCTTCCTCTGTGTATCTAATACTGTTTTCCATATTTCTTTTTACAAAGCTCTGAAGCACTATTTCATTTATGAGTTGCTACTGATTTTTGTATCTTTCTTCTATAGAAAAACTTTGGTATAATTTTTCCTATTTTTCAAGAGCAATATAACTTATACATGCTAAAGTGTATCAAGATAGTCCTTTGACATGATTATGACAGATCATTCCTTTGAGTAAGGATTTACAGGAATCCTGTTTTATTCTTGGATATTTCTGCATGGTGTACATATTTGTACTTTAACCTTGCTTTGCAGAGTACCATATGTCTCTGAGGTAGACATTTTATCACATAGATATTTACTGTTTGCACAATCTTAATTGTGTTTCCTGACTTTTTAAAAGATATTCATGGAACTTCTACCATATAGAAAGTGTTGCTGTAGTCTTAGGTATATGAAATATGGATATTATTTCACAATAAAATAATAACTAAGATTTTGTGTAGGCAACTGATCTATATTGTTGACATCATTTTTAAAGTGTGTTTAATCCAAAAATCAACTCAAAATGCATCAGAGACACAAATGTAAGGCCTGAAATTATGAAACTACTAAAAAAACTACAGGAGAAATATTTCAAGCCATCAGTAAATACAATTATTTTTTACATGAGTACCCAAAATTTCAGGCAAAAAGAAGAAAAATACAAAAATGAGATTATAAGAAGCTTCTGCATAATAGAGGGAAAAAATTAAGAGAGGGAAGTAACAACCTATAGAAAAAGAAAATATTTTTAAACTATCCAACAAAAGGTTGATTTTCAAAATAAACAAGAAAATCAAACAGCTCAACAATAATGTATAAACAAATAATCCAATTAAAAATGAGCAAATGATTTGAATAGGCATATCTCAAAAGAAGATATGCCAATGTCCAACAAGTATCTGAAAAACATCATTAATCATCAGGAAAATGCAAATCAAGATCCCAATAATAATCACCCCATAGTGACTTTTAACCAAAAAATGTGGAAAATAATGTAGAGAAAGGGGAGTTCTTTTACAGTGTTGACGGAGATATGAATTAGTACAGTCAGTGTGGAAAACATATGGAGATTTTTCAAAAAATAGAAAGCACAGCAGTGCTGGACAAATACACAAATAAAATGAACTGTATCAAAGATACCGCTGCACTGCCATGGAGGTTGCAGCACTTTTCACACCAGCAAGAAAAGGAATCAAACTGGTGTACTCTAATAGAAGAATGGATAAAGGAAATGTTGTATATACCCTCAATGGGATGTTATTGAGCCATAGCAAGGGATGAAATCCTGTGATTCTCAGCAACATGGATGAAACTGAAGACATTATGCTAAGTAAAACAAACCAAGTACAGAAAAGCAAAGACCTCATGGTCTACTCATGCAGAAGCTAAAAGTTTTGTCTCCACAGAAGTATAGAGCAGAACAATGGTTCCTAGAACTTAAGAAGGAAAGGAAGAAAAATGGCAGAAATGAATACTAGGTACCAAAAGACAATTGAATAAAAGGAGTAAGTCCTAATGTTTAATGGCAAAGTAGGTTGACCACAATTCATAAATATATATTACATATTTTATAATGAATTAGAAGAGAGGAGTTGTAAGGTTTCCAACACAAAGAAATAATACTTGTTGAAGATGATTGAGATGTTAATTACCCAGATTTGATCATCACATATTGAATTATCACACTGTATCTCACAAGCACACAATTCTTATATGTCAAAAGAGTGTACACAATCACATCTCTTGAAGTATATTAATCAAATAACACGATAATTTTCTTCATTTTCAGTTGCATGAACTAGGTTCACTAACACAGTATGTGTTTACATAGGTCAGGGAGTAGAAGCTCACCTATATGCTTGTCTACTTGAAGGCAGAAGCACTATCTTGTGACTCGTTATATTATCAGCAGTGTTTCTATGTGAATAATTTATTCACAACATGTTCTGCCCACCAATTTTACTGACATTGAAATATAGTACAATTTAAAGCATATTATTATTATTAAAACCATGTACAAGTAGGGCAGAAGACAATTTTGCATTAATAAATATCCTTATCAATGCAAGATATTTATGCATTATGAAAATTAGCAATGCACAAATGACAATATGATTCTTCAAGGATTCTTGGAAAGTAGGTATTCCTGGTACTCTTGTAAGACCTTTATTGAATATACTGATCTAACAGATTTGTAAATTTCTGGCTTAAGAAATATAAAAATTAAATCACACTTGAAAATACAGAAAATGTGTAGAATTTTCTTCTTTCTTGTCCATAAATAATTGAATAACAAACCAAGTAGAAGCTATATTTGCAAGGGTAATATCATAGTGCTATTAAAAATGAGTAGTCAAAATAACATTTAATATTTACTATTTTTTCACAAGGGCTTTAAAGAAATAATAAAAGTAAATTTTGACAAATCACTCAGCATACATATGCATAATCATTTATTTCATAAAACAGTAAAGTAGTTAATTAGATTAAGTGATCTAAACTTGTAAAAAATCTTTTTGTACAATTAACTACACCTTAAGTCTTTTCTTCATTTGACAGCCCATGACTACGTCCTTAGAAATATTTTTGTTTCTTTTTGTTCATCTGCCTACATTTAGTAGACTAAAATGACAATAATTACAATCAAGAAAACATAAAAGTAGATTCACTACAGTTTTAACAAATTTTAGTGGTCTCTGACATATTTTGTGTGAATATTTATTTTATGTTGAGTCTATATACTATTTATACCCTGGGTTTATTGATTTTCTTTATCGGTGTTGAACACCCTCCCTGCCGTTGCCCTAATTCAGTGAAGGCTCTACTGTTGCGGAAGGGTCATTCTCCCCACTCACATTCTCCAGTCCACTGGGTGATATCAGTGGTTGTCCAATAACTAACCAACACTAAAACTGCATGGACGACCTCTCAGCCACCTTCCTTGTTCTCCTTCTCCCCATGTAAACCTCTGATGACTGCCACTAAGAACTCATCCTCATGTCTTCAAACCAGAACAAATAGTCTGGTACTACAAAGCACATCTCTTGTTCATACCTTCCCCATATACCTGCAGCACACACATGAACAGAAGAAATGTCCATCTCTCACAGGAGCCAAATCCTTGACTTCTGTTTCAAGATCCAGTTTCATAACTGTTCAGGAGCTTTGTCTTATCTCAGTCCTTTTCCTTCCTCCTCTTCTGCCTACTCTTAATTAGGCTTTGCTTCTCAGCTATTAACCATATTAGGAAACTTTAGCTACCAAACAAACCCATTTCTTCCTCCTGCTAAGCATGGCAGCAGACATTGCAAAGCTCACTTCCTCCATCTCACCCCTCCTTGGCATCGTGTAACTCACTGAAACACTGCTTTTGGTTTGTCTTCATGGAGATAGATACCAGCATCCCTGATTAGACACCAGGTGTCTCTCAGGCACTGGAAATACGGCCATTGATGATACATATGCACTTCAAAATCATAAAGAATCTTACCAGAATCATCTCTCAGAGATTACCAAAGTCATTTATATTTCCTCCATGATTTATTATTTTCATGCAGCTGTCCACTTTATGCAGTTTTGTATAATGTTCATTAACATAAATAAAAATTTAAAGTAAATATATACTTTGCATGCCTTAAATTTATCTTCTGAAAAAGTTTTAGTATCTGCAAGTTGTGGAAACAAAACAGAAATTTGTGTACCCTAAATAAACTAAGACTATTATGTCTTATATTTCATTGTACAACCTACTCTGACCTCAAGAAGAAAAACTAGAAATCACTGAGAAATGGAAATAACAATAAATAAAACAACACATTTGCTGGCAATAAGCACGCTTCACTTTATGTCTCCAAGCTACTATGACCAAAGAACTCCTTAGATCAAATTTAAACCCTTGGAACAATCTCCCTGTTGCGCCTTGAGATATATTTGTTTAACCGTCATCATTCCAATTTGCAAGTCCTTAAACTGTGCTCATACACTTCTCGTTATGCTGTTCTTTTGATATTAAAGATTCAGCAGCTCCCATAAAATGTGTCTGTGCCCTGAAAGGGCAAGATCCTTGCAGAAATGGGAAAGCTCTAGCTTCAAATGCTGCTTACTTCGTGGGTTAGATTTGCCCCCATATTTACTCATTACCATGTTTGTAGAAAGTGATATGTAATTCCATCTATATTCATATCCACCTGAACAAACAGGATATATAATCTCTTGTTTAACTTTGTAACTGTTACCCACCCCCAACTGTGTGTGTGTATCTCACACCCAAGGTCCTTTCACTTCTTTTTCAGTTTCCTAGTGCCTTTCTTCCTGCCTTTCATAGCAGCAAGAAGACTGCTGGCCCGATGGACATTGTGGACACCCCTGGCTGACAGGGGAACAATGATAGAATGCAAACCAGAAGTATAGATGCCCACTCTACACCACAGGTAACTGAGAGTTAGGCTTATATAAAATTTATCATCTGGTTTTCAAGGACTGAAGAGCAGGGAATGTGACCTAGGACAGAGAGCTGATTGGCTCAGCAAACCCAGATTCCATTGTGACTTCCATCATAGCTGTGCTCTGTAACTCCCAGCAGTTCCAGGAATCACTCTATTTTTATTGCCTTTCCTGTAAATTGGATATACTACTTATCACCTACCACTCTCCATAGAATGAGAAGATTCAAGGGAGTTACTACCTAGAGGGTTATGTTCCTGAAGCAAAAAATTGCATAGTTCATGATAGAATTGTTTCAGTTTAAACCAAAATAAATAATTCTTACATCCTCACAATTTTGTTCTGCCAAACAACAAAGGGAATTTTAGAACCTCTGCATTTTTTTTTCATTTTCTGACTTTCAGACATGGGCAATGAAAGGAACAAAAGGGATAGCAAATTTACTCTCTGTTCAATTCAGGATAGTAGCAAAGAACATTGTCTATATAGTAATGAAGCCGGTGGCATCCCTACTGAAACCTAAAAAACACAGACATCTCTAAAAGATTTGACTAATATCAGTCCTTCCAGATTTAATATGATTCATCTGTATCATTCCCAAATGAGTCCTAAAATCCCAATAACCAAAACAATATCTAGTTGATGTCTTTTGTACACACCATTAGATTACTAAAAACTACATGTATCTCACTGCCTGTTTGAGGGCTCATTCTCTTTCTGTTAATGATTAAATAGAGGTAAAGACATTATAAATTTCACAGTCACTTGTCATACTAAGCAAGTCATTATCATCTGGGGCCTGGGAAACAAAATTGCATGAAGAAATGTCTCTGAAGTGGTGAGGCATTTTCTAATGGTGCTCAGCATAAATCACAAAGACAAAATCAAGAACTTCATCTGGAGTAAAGTGCAAGCTAATTTAGTTTAGCTTTCTGTGGAATAGAAACAGGCAGATGATTAGATGGTAAAAATTTCACATATACCATACTTATTTTGGTATATACTGGGGGGACATCATTGTTTAAGCAACAAGTGAAATGAAAATACTGTGATAAAGATATTAGTATCTTAAGTTAGGGTTTGTTCAGAAAATGTCACACTTCAAATACAGGGCATGTTTGACAATTAATTCTCTTATATTCATTTACATCTAGTGTAAATTGCTTTTGTAAGAAAATCCGAAGATTGTCAGTGAGTAATTGTCTTCAGGAATATGCTAGAGTAAGGAGAAAATGTATGTAAGTACCAGCTCATGGTTAAGCCATGAAAGAGCTAGGATTTCAAAGGGCTTCTATAAAACTGATTCCACAGACTGAACAAGGAAAATAATCACGAGTGAAGCTTCTGATAAAGAAACAATTATCCTTGTGTGCAACAGTGTTGCGAGGATAGAAATAAAAGAGTTCTAACAGTAAGGTTTTTCTAATTAACATTAGTCCTTATACTGAAGAGTTATTAATGCTACTCTTCTAAGCACTAATCTCTGCACAGAGTACTAGTAAAATGACATAATAGTATATTCTTAAAAATCTGCTTTTTCTCAAAATAATTATAGGACCTCATAAATAAATACATTAGGAGACTTCAGTCTTGCTGTATCTGTACTTTAATATATATTTAAAATTTTACTACTGTGAAAATCAATTAGCTTCTTTGAGGATAACTGACATTCAAAAATATGTATCTACAGAAATCATTCTGAATTTGTCTGTTTTATTGGTATATTGAAATGAATCTTCTAAAATATTAGCAAATGTTATTACGGTTTTTATCCAGATGTTCCCCAAAGCATCACGCACTCATGGGCTGATGAAGGTGATGGGATCGATGGCTGTGACTCTTATCAGTAGATTGGTCCACATGTGAGTTTGTGGCTGAATGTGAGGTTGGGAGGTGAACCTCGAGGCTGGGAGAAGGGAGGTGCACACCTTCTAGGCCGTGCTCTCAGTGTGGGTCCTAGAGGGTGTGCACCTCCCTTCTTCCTCCTTCCTCACTCTCTCTGCCCCTCACCACCACACCATAAGCTTTTTCTCCTGGGTCATGCTGCCTTGCTCCGAGCTGACTACGGATTGAAAATTCTATAAACTGTGATCCAAACTAATAAAATTCTACAAACTGTGATCCAAAATAATAAATGTTTCATCTTTTAACCTGTGAATATTGGGCATATATATATATATATATATATATATATATATATATATATATTATATTGTGCACATATATAGGTCATCATATATATGTATATATAGTAAGTCCCAAGAACAAATGAATTCTTTCCATGATCTCACAGTTAGTTTGACAGTCAATGATCAATTAATATATTATCTAAATGCCAAGAAGAAGAAAAAGTATTTCATGAGATTTAACACCATTCATAGCAAAAATAAAAAAAGAAAATCAGCAAATTAGGAGTAAAAGGAAAACTTTTCAAGTTATTACAAGATATCTGTAAAAAGCATTAACATGATATTTAAATAGTGAAAGTCAATATATTTTCTTTTGAAGTTGAGAAAAAGA
Source organism: Hydrochoerus hydrochaeris (assembly GCA_004027455.1). Classification (NCBI taxonomy): domain Eukaryota; kingdom Metazoa; phylum Chordata; class Mammalia; order Rodentia; family Hydrochaeridae; genus Hydrochoerus; species Hydrochoerus hydrochaeris. The sequence goes on along the minus strand of PVLA01001367.1, from coordinate 198,488 downwards.
CAAGCATGTATATTCTCACAACTAATGATCTTAGAAGAGGAAGGCAAAAAAGAAACAAATGAAAGACTTACAATGGAGACAGCAATAATATATTTATCTGCATATGACATGTTATGTATATAGGAAATTCTAATAAATCTATTAAAAAGCTATTTAAAACAATTTAACAATATCCTAGGGCATGAGATCAATATGAAAACATCAATTTTTATATATTATCACTGAACAAGTTTAAAATGAATTAAAGTTTGAGTCACAACACCAAAAAAATTAAATATACAATATTTAGGAATTAATTTAATAAAATATTTGCAATGCCTGTTGGCTGAAATTTTCAGAACATTGCTGAAAAAACTCTAAGATAGCCTAATGGAATTTTTTTCATGTATTTAATATTGTTAAGCAGATATTTCTTCTAAAATTAGCTTTATATTCAATATAGTCAGAATAAAAATCCTAAGTCTTTATTGAAGAATTTGGTAAGTTAATGCTAATATTTGTACAGAAAGGGAAAATATTTACATCAATTTTTAAAATGAATAATAAAACCAAACTAGCTGATATCTAAGACTTAACAACACTTATTAAAGAGAATGGGGATGACATAAGAATAGACATGTAGATCAAGAGAAAAGAATTCTGAATCCAAAAATATATACACAGCTAACATACTGTAAATTCATTTTCAATAAAGATGCCATGGAAAGTTAATCCTGTTGAACTGTCTTTTCAATAAATAAAAGCAGAGTACTGTAGCTGAGTATGTGTGTGGAATACAAAATAAAAATGGTCCTTTTCCCACCTCATGCATAAAAAATAATACAAAACTGATCATCAACCTAAATATAGCAAATAAAGTCATAAATCTTTATGAACTTTAGCACCAACCATATAATATTTTATTGTATTTGACATTGGTTCTCTAAGAAACAGTGAATGTACAGTAGACAACAATGCTTAATTTATACTTTCTGTGAACTGATTTTACCCTTTATTCTTCATCTGCACCACTGCCCCAAAACTTCTACACACGTTAGTATGAAGCTGGTGCTGCTGTTATATTTCAGGAAACTGAGAGTGCTGAATATAAAATCAATCTTCCTTGTGTCTTAGTCATATCATTTATTTCTAATGTTTCTAGGAAAGATATTTAGGCCCTTTTTACTTGAATCTAATCTGTAGCTTTTAAAAATGACAATGCACATGAATTATAAGGATAAAGTGAAAGATAATTACAAAAAAATAGTTGCTTCTCTGTTCATCTTGACAAGCAGATGCAACACTCTGACAGCTAATCAACGTAGGCTTTATTTTTTCTTGCTATATCTATCCTCTTCCTGCATGACCTACTAATTTTAATGGCTTGCTGAACTCCCATTGAATGGTTCAGTGAATATATTAAATTTGTGCTTTTCTCTGCATAACAAAGTGGCCAAGTAAGCAAGCTAACTTTGTGAAGTCAAAATAAGCAGAGGTTCCTATAACAGTATTTCAAATTCTTATTTAATCTTACTACTAAGACTTCTGAATCCTATCCTTAAACTCATGAACCAGCTCAGAAAGTGATCTTCCTTGCAAACGCACCTTCAACTCACACACACTTTTAAAAGTCTACAGTTAGCAAAATGCTCTTTATGCTAGTGCAGTAAATTTATTTCTATGTTACATGTTTATTCAGCTTTTCATTATAGTGGGGTTAAGTAATTGCCCAAACACATGGGTGTTCTGAGTAAGAGAGCCAAGGGTGGTGGGGCACACCTCTGAGTCTGGCCTCTGGAGGATGAGGCAGGACGAGGGCACTGAATTCAAGCCCAGCCATGGCTACATAGTGAATGCGAGGCCAGCCCGAGTTCCACATTGAAATCCTGTCTCAAAAAGCCAAAAAAGAAACACACACACACGCACACACACAGTAGGACAACCTATGACAATTTTCAAAATTACACACTTTATACTAATCTTTATTTTCTTTTTCTATCACAATGCTGAATTACTTAGAAGTTGATATTTTATCAGTATTCCATTTTTCCAGTAAGTATATTTTTAGAGTTTTAACTAAAACTTTCTCAAGTTGCATGACTGTTTTGTTTCTGAAAGAAGCTCAGACATTTATGCTCCCAACAGAAATTATTATACTTAGGGCAAAATGAGTGAGATACCACTTCAATCTGTGCAATATGAGAAAATGCTAATGACATTTTGACATTATATACATTTTCTACATGAATCTAATATTTTTTACATTCATTCAGGTACACACAGGCCCATTTATCTTCATATTGCATTAAACAATGTAAAACTTGAAAAACTTACCTACCATTTTATATTCTCAATCATATTCTCAAGCTGTGTCCCAAAGATTACCATTTACTCTTTTCTCTTATTGCTTTATTTTCACTAAAATTTATCTTTAAATCATATTGATATGCATTTTATCTTTATCCATAGGATTTCATAACTGTTCTACTTTCACTTTCTGTGTATCTCTTTTCTTCATCTTCATTATTTCTGCTACTGTTCTTCATTTAAATGCTGGCCTTTCATTGCTTGTCTCTTACCTATTTGCTTCTCTTTCGTCTGTTTTCTAACTCCTGATATCATCTTAAATGCTCACCCTTTAATGCTATCTCATGGCATTGACCTTATTTCAAAGCTTGAATTAGAACTTTATTTTTGTCAACCAAATTAGTTTCATTTCATTTAAACACTCTTTGTGAAGTTGTGTTTTAAATATTTGCAGTAACAAAAAAAACTTGCCTTCCACGTAGTAGCTGAGCAAGGTTCCTAGGATGCCAAACAAAACAAAAAGAGCTGCATGAGCATGTACAGTGGACTGCTCGTTACTGGAGCAATCAGAGAGGTAAATCATACTCTCCTTAGCCTGAAGTGAATGAAAGCAAATTTGTAATTCTCAAATGCAAACAAACAAGCAATCTACTAAAAACATCAGGCACACCAAGTATCTTTTGTGCACTTAAAAAGAAGGTCGCTCAAAGAATTCCTTCTGTTGTCCTAGGACAGACATACAATCATTATATTATATTCTACAAATATGCACAATTATTTTCCAACTAAAAATAAAGCCATGCAAGGTGCATGTTTTCACATTACAGTTTTTACTTTCCGGTGCTTGACGTTATGCTCAAGTTGGAGCCTGATGTTTCCAGTTTCCATGTCATAATCCTCCGTCCTCTGGGCCAGGCATCTGCCTGTCACAATTACCCCACTTGCTGAGCTGCTGAAGTTAGTAGCAGGTGGGTTCTGAGAGACTGCTCTCATCTTTGCAGTTAGACCATGGAAGCCGGTACTTGAGAGTACAGTATAAGGGACTGACTTGCACCATCGATAAACCTGATAATTCAATGGTTCGCCTGACCATAAGGTTTTTGGTCACCGAGACAATTTTATGACACCAGGTTAAACTTCGGTAAACAATGGTCCACCTTAGCATAATGGTCTCACAGAATAAAGAACAAGCAGGAGCTTGAGGGCAGTCAGCGTGGGCTTCAATCCCACCTGGGGCTAAGGTAATTAGGAAGGCTGTACAGTCTCACCAAGCTCTTGCCTACTAAATTTAAAAAGGTTAATGCAACCTTAATGGTTGCTTTAAAAATTAATTTAATCATAATTATGAAGTTCCAGAAGTAGCAGGTAGTCCGCAATATAATAGCCAGGTAAAAAGTAGCCAATTAGGTATGAACTGGTAACCTATTATGCTCAAAGATTTTCCCCAATACTTGGGTTTGTTACCACTTATCTGTTAGGACCTAAGTGGGAAATGGCAGTGATCTAGTATTTCAAACATATCTTTTCTTAGTTTTTTTTTAATAATGGAATAAATTTATTCTTTAACTTTTTTTTTTTTTGAGACAGACTCATGCTATACAGTTCAGGTTGACCTTGAACTCAGCAATCCTCCTGCCTCAGCCTTCTAAGTGTTGGGATTACAGGTGCATACCACCACACTTAGCCTATGTTCCACTTCTAATCTTTGGCTATTACACTGGATGAAGATAAATTTTAAGTGAACAAAAATAAGGCAAAAGACTATATGTTAGGAATAATAAAATATAACTTGCTAATCTGAAAAAAGAAAACAATTTTGCAGGTCCCAGAATACTTTTATAAAAAATCAGTGTATTTAATTCAACATGTAGAATCTTTATAGCAACATTTGGATATAAATACTGATTCATAAGAAAGAGATACTACATTTTTTGATGTCAAATGAATAAACAAAGTTCTATTACTATTTAAAATCAAACATTTTGAAATTTATTTAAATATATTAAAATCAGTACTTTATAGTACAAGATGATTTACAAGGATACCACACAATGTTATGAAGACCTAAATTTACCCATGGCTTTAAAATGCCATGACATATAGGAAAAAATGTTTTTTCCCCATACTGGGAATTTAACTCAGGACCTTATGTTTGCCAGGGAGGCTCTGTGACACTGGGCGATATACCTGACCTGAGGAAGCATGTTTTTAGGATTTACCTTTATGTGGATCTTTTTAGTCCATATAAAAGGTAAGTCCTTATGTTGCCAGGTATTTAACTATAAAACAAAAAGGTTTCAAGACAATCAAGATAAGAAAGAAAAGCACACTGAGTAGTAGGTATAAAATTATAACCACTGACAATCTCACTATAGACTCATGAAATATTACAGGTGGAAGCCTGTAAACTTACTCTAATCTTCACCTTGAAGAATAGGAAAGTGGTTAAGTGATACTTTCCAAGCAACAGAGCATGACCAGAGCACATATCAAAGTAGGGGAATATTATCACAATGAAAAGCTTAGTTATTTCTTCTTCAAATTTCAATGAAATCTTATGGGGAACAAAGATGATGAACCAATGTGACCATTTATTATTAAGTGTCCTTCAAAGATTTGGGTCCTCACTTTATGTAAATGTCAATGCTGAAGATAAGATGAGCTACAGATCTTGTGTCACTTAGCAGGTGCCATGTGGAATGTGTGTTTAATAACATGACAGTGGCTTCCTTCATTAGGTGCCCAAGATGGCAGCCTGACTACAGAATCTACATGGGAATGTTTTTATGAGTTCCACATTTGGCACAGGAATCTTACAAAATAAACCTATGGTCCCACAGAGCAAGATTTAGCTCATTAAGCTAAGTAATAGCTGATGATTTCATTTTTTGGTTCCAAAAAATCCCCCACTTACCAGAGAATCCAACATTTCCTGTTGACTTGCTCGCAGTTCATGTATGTCACTTGCTTAATTGGTGTAGGTGGATACCTGTATCCATAGGTGAAAATAAAGTAGTAAAATATTTTAATGTGGTCAGTATGATGATCCATTTGCTGAATATAATTGAGAAATGTAATTTTGATCATGTGCCGACGTGTGATTTATTGTGTCTTTCTTTTTCTCACACCCACCTGTAAGTCCTTCATATGAATTGTACATACTACATCTACAGATGGGGAAACTGATACTTTGGTCAATTAACAGATTCGAGGCGACACATGTGTGATGAAACTGGTACTCAGTCTGGTCTTTTAGAACCAACTGCCTTAAAGTATGCATCATGCTGCCTCCTATCAGCCACTCATCCCAAGAACCATGTTCGGTCAGAAAGCAAGATATATCTACTTATATGTACTCATTACTTTTATTGTTCATATTTACAAAATAGTTTTAAAATTCTGCATGAGTCAAATAGTTAATTCAAAAATCCCACATTGAGGGGGTCAGTCAGAAAGTAGTATTCTTATCAAGAGATCCTTATGTTTTATCCTAGTGTTTACCTAACAGTGTCCCTTGCAGAGATACTCTAGGGATAACTCTCATTGCTTTTATCAAGAGACTGCCTTATCAGAAGTTTTCCATTTAAAAAAATTAATTTTCAAGATAATTCTATTGGGATTATTGTAACTACTATTATAACTAAAAAGGAGGTAAAATCGTGCCAAATAAATCTATTTTATTTTGTAGACTGAGATTTGAAGAGAATAATAAGCCAATTACCGCATTCTATACAATTTGCAATGAGATCTTACCATATGTAGTTTAAAAAGTGCAGACTCTTCCCACACCATATCTTTGGGGCTTGGTCATATTAGAAGTAAGCAGAGTATGAAAAAAGTCTTTGTATTATTTCCAGCCACTTGAACACTGAGCTTCTCATGTGGATGAGCCCGAGCTACCATTGTGGAGCACACATGGAGTGGCAGACTGTGGAATGGCCAAACTAACTGCAATACATTTGCGGACACATTTCATTCATATAGATATACATGGTCACATGTATATATCTGACACATATTATGAGATATGATAAGTGACAGAAACCAGAACAAGGTATCTATATACTGTTGATCCCATTTATAGGTCACTCTGCAGAAAGAAAATTTGCAGGAACAAAGAGGACATTAGTGTTTGCAGGAATAGGAGAGGTTTTGAGAGACATCATGAAGAAATTCTGGGGAGAAATGGAACTGTGCTGTATACTTAATGTGTATGAATGTGGCTGTGGCTATACATTATGTATTTGCCAAAATCTATAGAACTGCAACCAAATGAAAGGAACTGTGCTGTATATATGTTAAAACAAAATTTAAAAATCAAGCTTCATCTTACCCCATGTTAATTGTGTAATTGTGCAGAGCTGATGAAGTTACAGTTAGAAGGAACCAATTCTGGAACCACTGTTACCTATTTGAGCAGTTTAAATAAATAACACAATTTCTCTGAGTTTTAGTTTATACTCTGAAGAACAGAGATAGTGTGTGAGTTACCTTAAATGTCAAGAATTTTATCTGGTGAGAGGAGAAAAATGATATCCATAATTCTGGTTGTAAGTTAAGTGGGATAATCACTGTCAATGATATGACACAAAAGTAAACACTCAAAAAGGAAAAGGATGATATTGTAAATGACTATGATGAAGTAGTGATGACTTCCATTAACAGAACTCTAATTCGGGAGAATTTATGCATCTAGGAAACCATCTCCTGATCTTCTGATTTTACATTTTATCATGCCTTACAGTTTTTCCACAGACCCTTGCAATCTATGGAAAATGAGTCTTTTAACAAAGGAAAGCTTCCAGGATGAGTGGATTATGCAGCCATTCAGGTAGTATTATAAGAAAACCACTGATAAATAAATAGTTCCCTTGGTTGTGGGTTATTGTTAAGGTGTTTAACAAAACATTTACCTTTAGGTATTCAATGGAGTAATTTAAATTGCAACATCCAATAAATCTTTTAAAACAGTAACTGTTGGATCTTTGGTTTACTCTTGATTAGGAGATACCACTGTAATCCTCCCTGTCATTTTCATGTCATCCTTTGAGATTTGCATGTCATGAGTCAGAGCTCTCCATGGAATTCTGTAATCTCTGCACCTATAATTCTGATTTTTAAATGAAAACAGTTTACTTTGGTTTTATTGCCTTCATCACATTCTTAGCATGGAGAAAATTATCTGAAGACAGTGAATCTTGGATGCTTAATGCTCCAGATACTACAACAAGGTCCTAGCCCACATCATGCAGCCCCTAGTGATGGAGGAGGCCACTCCACTGGATTCAGCAGAAGGAGAATCCAGCTCTAATCCTCACTACCAAAAGATTTCTACACATACAATTGGAGTTCAAACAGAGGAAGAAGAGGAATGGGGCAACAGGCTGAGGTAGATTATTCAAAATTTAAGATGGCCGTGCCTATGGTAGTATTCATGGATTTGCACAGATTCACTAATATCCAGCTGTTTTATATTACAAAAAAAGCACTGTGATAAAAGTTAGAAGAGCTGTACTCTGGCTGTAAATTGGCCTCTTCATTCCAGCTTTAAAGGTGTCAGACTGGAGTCACCTCACTCAACTATTTATGTAACTGGTAATTTTACTTACTTTGGAGCAGTTATAGTGAAAATGTGTACTTCTGTATATACAAACATCTCTCCACTTCCTAGTATTTTGTACACACATGCACACAGACACATGCATGCATGTACACAACACACACACACACACACACACACACATATTCTAATTAAAGGAAAGCACCATCTACTTAACCTACTGTGTAAACTTAAGGCACTGGATGTTTGACTCAAGAGACAGAGAAGAGTCAAAGGCATCCTCATGTAATGTAATTTTAAGCACAATTAAAGTTTTAGGCTACCAGTAAGATTTTAGCTTGAATTTGATTCACAAGATGAAAATGTCCTGCTGAATAAGAAAGAAAACAGACCTTCAGTATTCTAAAATGTTCTCATACAAAGAAAAATTAGGTAAAAACCTTAAGTACAGGAGTGATTGTCAATGCCAAGGGGAATAAATGCAAACTAATTAAATTTCTACACATTCAGAAATAACAAAAGGTCTTGGGAAGTATGGAAATAGTACTTTACTCACCTTTCTGATTCTAGGAAATGTAATATAGAATAAAGCATTGTTAATTTATGTTTTAATTGCAGAAACAAGTAATTGATATCTTGCAAAACAAGGACAGTCAGTAGATCACAATTTTTTTTTTCCAATAGGCCCCATAAGAAGTAAATTAGAAAGTCTCTATTTGGGCCTCATAGGAGGAAAAAAAATTCATTACATTTGCTCTTTATTGGCATAATAGTTCTTCAGAACAGCTTACAACCGAGCTTCACACATGAGTGTTTGATTGAGATCACCTGTTGTGATCTGCTCTAAGTGCCCACATTTCAGTAGTAGCATTTCACTGCCAAAACCAGGGCTTTTAGAATGTTTTAGAGCAATGCAGAGAGCTTTTCTTCTGTTTTGTTCTCACTTGAACATTAAACAGAAATTATTCAGGTTTGGAAACTCACAGTAATAATAGGCACTTTCCTATCTATTTTAGATCTACTTTCTTGCCACTTCCTAGGGAGAAGCTTTCCCAAGGCCAGCACAGGGGCTACCGAACCCAATTCACCATCACCTCTGCCAAAGCCCTGGCAGATGCTGGTAGCTGGGGTGCTTAGGGATTTGTACTAGCAAGAGAGCTCTGTCCAGTAAGCCAAAAGATGTTGCCATCTCAAGAATGCTTTAGGCCTTATTCCTATTGCCACTGGCCCAATAGAAAAATATGATGGAAAAGTGCAATATCTTATATTATATTATACTATATTATACATTACATACATACAGACACATGAACATATATGCAAGTAGTATCCAAAGGGAATGGTGACAACTACTTTAAGGCTAAAGAGAGAGCCCAGAGGTCTAAGTGCTTTTCTTAATTATACTATTGCAGCATGAGGATCAGTTCATTTAACCTTTGACAATGCAAGATATTTATTAATTTAAAAATCTTTTCATGATATCCAAGCTTACATAAGATTACCTTGTCTATTTTTCATTCTTTAGGCTCACATCTAGTGAAGTAATTATAATTTTTTACCATATCATTAAATGATATTAAAGTATAGATATTAAAGTTATTCTCTCAAATGGGAAGGTGATCAAACGATTGTGGGAGGTAGAGGAGAGGGAGGGAGGGAGATGGGAATTAAGATGTCTTAATATGTACCAACTCCATACAAGATGTAAACATGATATACTGCAAACATGTACTAATAAAAAATTATTTACAATCTAAGTTTACTATTTAACAACCTAGTTACAAGATAATTTTCCCCAAAATATACTAAATTTCCTCCACCAATGACAAATAATGGCAGGGAGATCCATATATATTCAACTTGGTGAGCCCTATCTGAGCCCAAATCTTCATCTTCAATATGAGAATGTAAACAATGCTTGTCATTTAAAGTCAGTTTAAGAAGACAACTTTGTAAGAGTCCTTTGTGGAGAATCATGCTGAAAGAAATGCAAATTATTTTTCCCACGATATATTCAGCGTCCATCATTTTTTTTATTTTTTGCTCTCTAAAAGCAGTAACAGAATAGCACATCACCACCCGCCAGGTCCTGATCACGACTGTCATTTCAGCCTTAGCCTTCCTGATCCCTCTTACTGCATATATATAATATAGAATCTAGTAAAAGCCAAAACATCATGTGCTCAACAATTGAACAAAGGTTTAAAAGAAGAAACAAAAGCTACATTGAACATAGTTCTGAGAAACAAACCACTAAGAGGAAAAATAAATCTTAATAAAAGTCTAAATAAAATTTCACTTAGAATGAATATAGGGTAGACGAAAATTGTGTTTATTTATATGAAACTATGCATTTCAGTGGGCGGGGTATGTGTGTACAAAAGACAGGATGTTTTAAAAAGATAAGTACTTTTTCAGCAATTAACTTTTTCATAGAAGAAATGAAAATCTGTCTTCATTCAATGCTAGTTAAGCAGTAAAGTGTGTTTTATTCTATTGCTAATTTTCCATTACATTAACCTCATCAAAACTTAAGTTAACATTGTAAAGTTGCTAATGATTGAACATCACAAAAACAGTGTAGAATGCTTTATCTGCATAAAAGGTAGGTCTTCCAACAGAACTATTATTTTGTATTCTATAGAGAAAATGTACATAAAATCAGTATAAAAGGAGTTGTTACAACTTTGTACTTTTCATGGTAGGTTGATTCTAGATAAGAGATTAAAATTGTACAAATTTACTACCTAAAGAAAAATATTTTATATTTCCTATATAAATTATCCCAGAACAGCATAAAGAGCTCTTGTTAACCTAACGAAGAACACCTGAACTATTAGTAATTTCAAGCCCCCAAATGGGATCCCTCTTACTTTCCTTATGTAACTTCCAACTTGTCTGCTAGTTTCTGAGAAACAGAGATTGTGTTAGTCACCTCTATACTCCAAGTTTTGAGCAAGGGCTGGGTACAAGATGGGCACTTGGTAAATGTGTCCTAATACCAATGGATCATAGAGTCCCTCTGTTCTCAAGGGCAATCTATATGCTTCTTCTCAGTACTGTGTGCCCAAGATTTTACCAATTATAAAACCCTTCCTCCTCTTTTTTGCTTATTTCAACTGAATCGGCTTTTAAGGACCAACTCAAACATAACCTTCTTTGTAAAGCTGAGCATTGATCACCTACAAAATATCTACTGTGGACAGGAACTGTCCCGATCTGTATGAGCGCAGTGCTGTAGGACAGGGCAGGGAGATCAGGACCCTCCCAGGTCCTTCAAGGTGAACCCTGGACCAGACACTTGAGTATAACAGCAATTCTAAGAATCATTCACCACAGCTTTGAATACAGAAACATATGTCTATACCCAGATCAACCCCCAGGAAGAATGGGAAAATGTCAGACAGGCCAAGCTGTAGCACAGTTCCAGACAATTCAGAAGGAGAGTAACTTTCAAGTCCTTGTTGCACAAAACCTGGCTTCAAAAGGTGAAGGTTATTGTGCCAGGAAAACTGGCTGACTACAGATGGCACTGTAGTGTGAAACGCCCAGGATTGTCAATGGAGAGGAGCAAGCAGGCCTGCGCCCAAGGGAAACGTTATCGAAATGCTGAAATTCAGGGTGAAGGCTGGCAACGAAAGGCATAAAACTGCAGATCGTCAGGGAACGGTTTTGGTCAACATGATTTTTTAAAAATTCTGTATTAAGAGTTAATTTTACTTCTCATGCCAAGAGCAATTGTAAAGGTAGTGTGTGTAGACTGGGAGGGAAACAAGCACACCTGCCTGCTCCCGAGGACACCCTCTTCAGTAGGAAAAGCCTGACGGCCTGGTGGCACGCTTCGTCAAAGCTCCTAACACAGTTGTAGCCGTATGGTGTGTATTAAAGTGAAGTGACTTCCATTAGCGGCTTGCTGTGAGAAATGTTTGGGGAGGTACAGTGTCCAGTGGTCTGTTCTTTGTTCTGTTCTCACCACTCAGCATCACACTAAGTAAAAGCTCCCTGAGTCAAGAAGCAAACACAATGTAAGGAAAGGATAGGAGAAAGCAATCACAGACAAAAGTAACCCAGAAGGGCAGCAACGACATATATAGACTAAAGTTATCCTGAGAATTTGTTTATATATATATATATATATATATATATATATATATATATATATAATAGATAGATAGATATAGATAGATATAGATATGTAAATATAGATACTGTATATACATGTAATTATTTTATATAAACAATGTTTACATATATAAACTACATATGCATATACAAACAGTACACATAATTGTATGAACACATACAATTTTGTATAGAGTTTTATGTGAGTTAAGCACTTTGGCATTATTGAAGACTCTGTAACAAGCTGTGCTTTATGCCAAATAGCCCAACCAGGCAAAAGGAAAATACTACAAATACTCACGAAATAGCACTTTGTGTGTCTGGTCAGAAAATTCAGCAGTAAGGTTAACATTACACAGTCCTAACCATAGACAGCATTATTATTTATTCTTAAGAACTGAAAACCAGCAAAATTTTAAAATAGCTAAAGAAATGACCTGTGGGCCCAGAGCTACTAAGAGGTCTGGACCATGCCTCCTTCAGTGCTACCTGACACTGCCCAGACGCCTGCTATGGCCCGTGGCTCAGATTCACTAATTTCCGGGGCATTCCAGTGGTGGTTTTCACACACATTTTCAAAGCTGAACTATTTTTCAGTAGTGACACGAATATTGTGTAGCTCTTGTATATAGACAGATACAGAAATATATACATAGATGTTTCAGGTGTGATTATTTTTCCTTTGGTTTGATGCCTTGTGTTCAAATAATTAACTTCATTCCAAATAAATGAAAAATGACAAATGATATGTATCAAAGTTAAATTAGTCCTTTTAAAGACACATCTGGTGAGTCTCCATTTACTTGAGCCCTTTAATCCTCCCCTACACTCTATAGAATTGCTTAATAGCCCATATTTCCTTTAATAGCTAAAAACTGTAAAGTTATACAGGTAAACCATGAAAACTGACTTCACCAATGTACCATTTGCCATTGGGAAGTCCTTCTTTCATGGCTCAGTCACAGCTGTAAACTACAAACAAGCTTCACAGCATGAAGAATATATTCTTTGCTGAAAGCTGCCAAAACATCCTTTGTAGCCTGGATTCCTAAATTCTTAGAAACATGATACAGTGGATCTCTTTTCCAGAAGCCAGAACAAAATTTTTACTTCATCTACTGACTTAAGCTAATGAGTTGTGCTGTGATTTCAAGTAGTAATAAGCATATTAATTCCCCTCACAAGGTCTGTGGGTAGTAGTGAAAATACATAGAATGGAATTTAGTGAATAGCATTAACCAAAAGTGGTTTCATTCCAAAGATGGCCAGAAATACCATCGTCATTTTGAAAACTGTATTTTCAGGATGGCATGTCAAGGTCAAGAAGTATAATTTCTCCAGAGGGCATCGAATTCAAGCCTATTAACCAAAGTGTCAATGAATACTTTTGTGATATGAACATGCCTTTGTGGATGGACTGTGGCAATTAATGGTACCTCATAGAAATAAAAGTCTAACTTAAATCTACATTGAAATAGTTTTGGGCTTGCTTTGCTTATTTTGCAAATTGTCTTTATTTCAACTGCAAAGGTTTTTCATGGGAACTTACCTATAAATCTGAAATAACTTATCCAAAATCCTTGGTTTAGAAGGATTCTAAATTTTCAAACTGGCAGGATACAGTAAAACATAGGAATAAAACAGGTCAGTGTAACTTCCACCTTCTCACTAGAAGTAAGAGAAGCCTAAAGTGTTGGTAGGTGGGCAAGATGTTGATATTCATGCTAAGAACTCTCTTTGTACTTAAGGTTCATATTAATCTTAAAAATGAACTGAAAATAATTTCAGTATAGAAAGTTTCCCAATCTATATTCTATTTATTTAATGACAATTATCATCATAAAACACTCTTTATTTTTCTAAATTCATGTAAAATTTGATAGTCCTACAGCATAACCATTACCTAGACCAAAAAGGGGATAATATTGGTGATAGAGCTATAGAACCATCTCAGGATTCTAGAAAGTAACTCATAAATAACTTCATATTTCCTCTCTCTCCTGCTCTCTCTCTCCCTCTTCCTCTCCCTCTACCTCCTCTCTCTTAATGTTTTTCAAAAACTCAAGATCATTTTTAAGTTCATTTTCTCCAAACAAATTTTCTGAATCAAAGGAAATGCATGAATTCAACAACACATTAAAAATGTTTTCTAAATTGCTTTCCAGAATGTGCTCATCTTACCAGCAGGTATAAAAATATTTTTCCCCTAAATAAAAACCAGTAATGGGAAATAGAAATTTTGAAAATGTCACCAAGAGAAAAATGTTCAAAGACTTTCTTAATATTTAAAAATGAAGATCAGTAAAGGCAAAGAGAAAATAAAAAGTCGTATTTATTCTTTAGAACTGATTTTCTGTTTTCTTTACCTTTTAATTATAAAATAAGTAAAGATAATTCAGTCAAGTAATGATAAAGTTCTGGAATTTTTCCATTATATTTTAACCAAATTTCAAGATTACTTAATGAATTAATGTCTTGGGGTACTTTTAAATCATGCATCACTAGAAAAATCATTTAAGTACTTAGCAACCCAAAACACAATTGAAACCTACATGAGCTTAACAATTATGCAAGAATATTGAGAAATGTGTGAGGAAAAATAACACATGCACAAAAATGGGAAGGGAAAGGAAAGAACAAAATGCATGGTATTATTAAATTCTTGTTTTGTAACTTAGAATCCTTTTCAAGTGTTAAAGACCTCTGGATCATTTCATATTTTAATTTTAAGACCGGGTTTTTTGGGCGGAATTCAAATATTTTTATTCATATTCAAATAAAATTATAACTAACCCACTTTGAGAAGCAAATAACGTACCTTGAAGACTATCAAGGGCATTCAGGATAGCTGGGAATGCAACTTACTTTAGCAATTTCTGAGATTTGGGGCTTTTATTCTTTGCTCATTGGAGGAGAATTTTCAGACTGGATTACACTAAAATAGATCACATCTAAACCCATTCAATTGTCCTTTCCAAAAGCCTCAGTCTAGCATTCTGCCCCTGGTCTTATCTCTTCCTTCTTGCCACTGATTCTATCCTCTTTGGGTTTAGATGGACTAGAAATTGAAGGAAATATAAGTCTCAGCATTTACTACTTACTCAGTGTCATTCAATTTGATCTATCAGTAATGACTGTTGAAAAGATTAACCCTCACACACAGGCTCTATTTATACTCACACAACGAACTGACATTCTCTTTCATTTTTGTACCACTCCTTTTGTTACTTTAAATTCCCTTTGAAGGTATGTATGTTTCCACTTTAAAATGTATAGCATAATTAATATAATAGTAAAATCAACCCATTTTGGTGTAATCCTGCATGCTATGCTAGGTGCATAGTCAAACACCAGCGTTAGAACACATAAAACATCTCCATTCCCCCCATATCCTTTCCTGTTCCTTTGTAGTCAACTCTTCTTCCTTATAGAACCTGGAAGCCACTTTCAATTACAGGTTTTCCTCCTTTAGGCTATTACATAAATAAAATACTATAAAATGCATGTCGCTTTTTGGGCCTCGCTTCTTTTATTTAACAAATTTCACTTACAATTTATCTACATCATACACATCAACAGACTGTTCCTTTGAATGCTGAACAGTATCCCACTGTGTTGACATAATCTTTACTTATCCATTCTAAAATTAAAGGACATTTGAGTCATAAAATTGTATTTCCATATCTTTTTCTTTATTAAGAAAATTTGAGACAGCATGGCCATATTTCCACTCTTAGATCTTTGGCTCAGTCTTTTCATGTTTTAATTTTTTATTAGCACATGTTTGCAACACATGTAGTTATTACACTGGTCGTAGAGAGCAGGCTCAGGTACTGTCTGCATCTCCACTCTCGCCATTTCTCTTCCCTCCCCTTCGTCTCTGCCTCTCTCCATCTTTAGATCCCCTTCCCATCTGCAAAGGATCTGTCTACCTGGTTTATACCAGGTCATTCTTATGTTACCTTTTAGCATCTGCGATTATACTTACCTTATCTCCAAATTTTTTTTAAAAATCTATCATTTTTATTTCTTTTTTTGTTGTTGTTGTTGCCATGAACTTGAAGGTGCACAGTGGATGGTGCAAACCTTTCTCAAGTTACCATTATTTCCACATTTAAAAATATATTTATTTTAAAAAATGGACATGTTACTCACATCAGAACTTACTTAAATCTATTACATCATCAAACAACCAGGAACTAGTAAATTGACAGATGTCTGACTTTACCTCTGTCAGTGGAAGCGAGTTTAAGTTGTGTCTTTCACAGAGGATAGCTATTTTCAGTCTCCCTTTACTACTGAAAATGTCCTGTGCCATAAGAGTAACATTAGATTGTATCAAAATGAAATGTCTTCCTGCAAATTGGATTTAATGAAATATTAACTAGAGCTCACACTTGACAGAAACAGTTATGTTTTAACTATGCCTTAATGTACATTCTGCTTTTTGTAAATACTTCATAAAGTTGTGATTTTATGAGATTGTAATTGGCTACCATCTTCAAAAAATAACCTCAAAACAGGAATTAAAAATGGAACAATTCTAGAATTAAGTCAGTATATAAATAAGTATCCAAACTCAAATTATGTCTATCAAAACTATGAGCAAGTCTACCCCCCAAAATTTCTATTTCTCTAGCTACTTATGACACAAAATATGGGCTGCGAATAACCACAACCAGAGAAATTGCCAAAGACACTCATTCTTCTGACAGTTTTTTCTTCCTTGAAGCAGAAAATTGTACATTTTCGTAGAAAGATGACAGAGAAATATATTGCTATAAAAATTCAGAGAAATAATTAACTATATTCTCCCCATTTAAGAAAAATATTGACAAGATATTTCTTGGTTTCTATTTATTTTTTATGTATTTATTTATTTTTTGAGTCAGGGTCTAAGTATGCAGTTAAGGTTGGTCTTGGGCTCACTTTGTAGCCCAGGCTGCAATGATCCTCCTACCTCAGCCTCCTGAGTGCTGGAATTCCAGGAGTTGCCACCAGGCATGGCGAGAAAACAATGTTTCTATTCATGACATTTTATGTCTTTTTTGAGAAATAATAGTAAAAAATATGTAACCCAGGCTGGACTCGAACCTGCAATGATCCTCCTACCTCAGCCTCCTGAGTGCTGGAATTCCAGGAGTTGCCACCAGGCATGGCGAGAAAACAATGTTTCTATTCGTGACATTTTATGTCTTTTTTGAGAAATAATAGTAAAAAATATGTAATGTTACTTCTGCATATAACTAAATCCTAAATGTTATTTAAGGAGTGAATATATGATACAAAATACATTTTTCTTTTTAATGTAAACTCACATACAGAAGGAGAAAAGAGTCATATGTGTGTCAATTGGACTTATCAATTTTTCATTACAATGCTCTCTAGTGCCAAAACTAATCAATATGGGTTTTTCAACCCAAGAAAACCAGATCACAATGAAAGTTATTCTAAGTAGAAGTGAGATATGTCTCCAGCATGATTTTGTACTGTCAAACTTTAGAAACTAGGAAAAGAGCAAAATAGAAAAGCAATGGTGTATTGATAATTCCTTAGCAAAGAAGCTAAGGAAAGTATAGTCTATAAAAAACTGGGGCTTGGTGTTAGGAAAACCACTGAAAATAATTTATCACAGAAATCAGGGGAATATTTCAGAAACTTTTTTGGCATTTTCACTGTGCATGGAGAGAATACACAGAGTTAAAAGCAAGAACATGAAAAAGAAAATGCATATATTTAAAATAATGAGTGAATTCAAACATGTCAAAATTACTACCAAACTGAAAGGCAGAATTACAGTTCATGCAGGACAGCAGAAATATAAGATATTCTAATTTCCCTGATTGTTGGTCACACTGAATACTTGTTGGCCAGTTGCATGTCTTTGTTTTAAGAAATGCCTATTGCTCATTTTGCAAATCAATTTGTTTTCTTACCAGTGAGTTGAATTCCTTTTACATTTTGGATATTAACCCATTTCCACACATACAAAATTTTCTCCCATTCCATAAACTGTTCCACCACTGTTCACTCTGTTTCCATTTTTGTGTAGAATTTTAGTTTGATGCAATGGCATTTGTTTATTTTTGTTTTTGTTGCCTGTGCTTGGAATGGGGGGGAGGGTCATATCCAAAATCTCCCTGCTCAGATGATGTTAAGAATACTTTCATATAAATTTTTTCTTATAGTCATATAGTTTTGGATCTCACATTTAAGTATTATGTAGAAAGACCAGAGTTCCATTTCATTCTGTCTGGCAAATATACAGTAGTCCCCATACCATTTATCATCTCTATGTGCTTTTCTATTATGTGATCTTGACACCTTTGTCAAAGATCAATTGACTGTAAATGTAAACATTTATTTCCAGTCCCTCAATTGATCTATTTATTTTTATACCATCTCTGTGTTGTTTTGGTTACTAAAACTTTGTAGTTTATATTGAAATCAAGTACTGTAATGCCCTCAGATTTTTTTTGTTGCTGTTCCTTTTGCTCAAGATTACACTGGCTAGTTGGAGGAGGGTTGTTTTTTTTTTTCAGTACCACATGGATTATAGGATCTTTTTCTGTTTCTGTGGAAAAAATGTCATTGGAATTTTAAGAAGGATTACATTGAATTTGTAGATCTCTTTGGGCATTATGGAAATTTTAATAATAACAATTCTTCAATCCATGAACATTTAAGATATTTCCATTTATTTTTGTGCTTCTGTTTCTCTTACCAGTGTATTATAACTTCTAACATACAGGTCTTTCATTATTTCGGTTAAATTTATCTTAAGTATTCTATTTTATTTTTCTATGGGTATTGTAATTTGCATATTCTTGATTTCTTTTTCATATAATTTTTGTTAACATGTAGAAAAGCTTCTGAATTTTCTTTGTTGATTTTTATATCCTATAGCTTTACTGAATTTATTAGTACTATCTATATTTTTATGGAACCTTTAAAGTTTCCTACATATACAAGTTCAGGCCGTGTACAAAAAGAAACAACTTCTTTCTTTTCAAATAGATGATTTTACTTATTTTTCTTCTCCAAATACTCTGGCCAGAGCTTCCAATATTATTTACAAAAGAAGTGCTGAGAGTAGGCATTATTTTTCCTGATCTTAGAGAGAAAATTCTCAGTTCTTACCTGATGTCAGCTGTAGACTTGTAACACCCTTGTTTCCAAGGATGAACCCCACTTGGTCATTGTATATGATTTTTTCAGCGTGCTTCTGAATTCAAGTTTGCTAGTACTTTGTTGAGTATTTTCATGTCTATGTTTAACGAGATTTATGTTATAATTTTATTTTGTTGCAGTGTCCTTATCTGGCTTTGGCACTGGGGAAATATTAGTATTATTTATTATCAGTGTAATGCTAACAAACATATACAAAACATTCCATCTAACTGTGGCCTGACACATATTATTCTTAAGTACCTGTAAAATGTCCCCCTGGATAAATTAGTATATTTTCTGCTCATAATGACATAAAACTAGAAATAAAAAGGGGTTAATTTGTACAATTAACAAGTCTGTAGAAATTAAACATATGCTTCTAAACTATCAAGAGGTCAAAGAAATAAAAAGAGAAGTACAGAAACATCTTGAGATAAATTAAAACAGGAACACAACACAACAGCCTTTGTATGATGCAGCAAAACAAGTTCTCCACTGTTATAAATCACTATAAGCTGTTAAAAATGCCTACGTTAAGGAAAAAATTCAAGTAAACAATCAACTCTTACAATTCAGTTAACTAGAAAAAGAACCAATTCAATCTAAAGTTAGTAGAAGAAAGGGAACAGTAAAATTAAACAAAATAAAATAGAGATTAAGAATAATTGAAAATATCAATAAAACTAAAAATTATTTTTTCATTAAAAAGGTAAATAACATTGACAAAACTTTAGTTAGACTAAGAAAAAAAAGAATAGAAAATTAAAATACATTCAACAATGAAAGAGGAGACATTACAATTGATGCCACAGAAATACAAAAGGTCAAAAGAGATAACAATAAACTACATGTCAACAAAATGATCAACATAGAATAAAAGGATAAATTCCTCAAAAATAAATAAATAAATAAATAAATAAAGCCAACCAAAACTGAAACATAAGAAAACACAGTCAAAAAGTAATCCAAAGTTTTCCATTAAATAAAATCCTAATACTAGATGGCTTCAGGGCAGAACTCTACTCAACACTGGAATAATTAATACAAAAGCTTCATAAACTATTTCAAAAAGTGGAAAAATAGGAAGGACTTCTAAACCTATAAGGCCTAGACTACATCGAGTAGTAAACACACATGCCCATACATACACGCATACACACAAACACACAAGCACAAAATTTTCAAAAGATGCAGAGGAGGACAAATAAAGTCGAACAATTAGATACAACTTCATACTCCAAAGATAAGAAGAATTTACATTAAGGAAGCTCTGAGTGATGGCAGTGCACATGTGGCCTATACACTTCAATAAGGAAAGAAAATGAAAGATTTAGAAACTGGTGAAGTTCAAGATGTGCTGTAAATTTACAGAAATTCTTGTAGCATGGATACAAAACTCATTCCAAGAATTTTTAGAATAAAAATTGAAAATAACAAAATGTCCATTCATTTCTACAGAATACCATACAGAAGTTAAAATAAGTAGCACCTGCACCAATATGGATAAATCTCAAAAACATGTTCAGCATAAAAAGCAGTAACAGTGCCATATTCCAAATACTTAAATGTCATATAATAATATTCAAATAAAGACTAAATGTGTAAAGTGTCATACTGCTTATGACTCCCATAAAATAGACTATGGGCTAAAAAGATTATTGGAAGAATAAATACCAAATGCCGCGATGTGGAGGCCGGCGAGGATGCAGTTGATGAGACATACAGCAGTATTTGAGATATTTCTCTCTATGTTTCTGAACGTTTAATATGTATGAAGCTAATGGTGCATTTTAAATCATTTTAATTTGTAAAATGAAAATGAAGTATCTTCTCAACTATGAATGGAGACAACACTGAGAAAAAGGTATGTAGAGGGTATTCATTTTAATTCCTCACTTCATAAAATATTTAGAAAATCTGAAATCATTTTAGCAAATCACTTTCAAGTTCTTCTACTTTGCTTTAAAAGATAGTTTGGATAATGACTTTGCCAATAAAGGCTTTTAAAGCATGACACTTTTATTTTAAATTACTGTACTATAGAACTGAAATAGTCCAGAAATAAAAATAAAATTATTACTAGAGGAAGCAGAGAAGGATAGTATTTCCTACAATGGTTTTTGAAATTTCATAAAGGATAGAAATCATTGTGCAAAAATTTTGAAGGCTGTCATGAAAATTGTTTCATTTAAAAACAAAGAAAATCAAAACTGATTCTATTCAACAGCTAAATGTAGTTCCAAAATGTTCAGTAAAAATGATCACTAGCTTTGCAAAGTTCTTGACTGGAGCCTATAATTTTATAAAATTTCTAAATTAAAGAATGTTGAATGATTTGGGGAAAATATCTTTTATAAAAGTTTTATTATCACCTTTAAAGTACTGCAGTAAATCTTTATTTGATGATTGACTTTTTGTATGTTAATTGGCCTGAACCAATTAATACATACATGAAGAATACCCTAATTTGTTTTAATGCTTTCATTTAATGGACTTATGACAGAACACATAAAGAAAATCATGCATTTACTCATTAACATTTCCAATAAAAATTCACTTTTCCTTACACTCCATTGAGTTTTAAAGAAAAGTATACCAGAAAAGTTTTAAACTCACATAAACCTCTGTACAGAGGGGGAAAACCAGATAAGAGAAGTCCTTGGGTTACCCATTTGTATCTTCATGCTACAGTGTCATCCTACATAGATCTTTAAAAGCTATCTTGAATCTTATTGCAAAATGGAAACAAAACAAGAGCTGATTAAATACTTTTCTAACTTTAAACCAGCAATTCATATCTTCTGTCTGAATAAAAGAAATTACCTCCCTTAAATAGAACTAGTTATTGGTCCACCAATGATTTGTGATAATTGTTGAATTGCTCACAACTTACTGAACAGACATAAATTGTTACTTTCATTCTTTCAAATTGCTCTAGGATAAAAGTCATTTCTCCAATCTCCAGAAATTTAAGTCACTGATAAATACAGTTTCAATTTGAAATTTTACAAGAATATATTTTATCTATTCCAATAATAATCTTTTAATACCATCACAGAGCCAACGAAATGTAGAGCTGCAGTGTCCCTCAGAGAACCACAGCAGGCAGTGTATCTAGGGCCAGTGTGCTGAGGAGAAAGATTAATGCTCGTGGTTCCGAATCCTATCAGGGAGCCAAGCCCAGTGATCATTACGAGGGTTTAGGCAAGATGAAATCTGAGCTGCAGATAACAAAGCGAGAAGAAGACACATTTCAGTAAGCACAGACCAGTGACAAGAATCTAGGTATCATCATGCTGACACATTACTAAGAGAATGCAAGGTCCCGGGTGATGTCTTAGGTGTGCACAAAGACAAATCAACAGTAATAGCATCACCAGGTAAGTATCACAGACAACTCATTCTGTGTGCAGTAGTGCAGAGTTCTATTACAACCGGCTCTTCTTTTCTGCTTTCTCTACAGAATACTGTTCTTATACTTTGTTCTCTGTGTGATTGCTTTATCTCCTTCTACCTTGTGGTAGTTTTCACTTTGTTACATTACTGTCTTTCCTCTGCATGACTTCTGTTCTGAAGTCACTCATGCCTGCTATTCTTGCATTTTCTTTAGGCACCTGGGAAAAATTCTCTGCATTCATCAGACTGGATCTGCAACTTCTGTTTCCTCATCTAGCATTAATCATACATTTTTCCTATTGTTATGGTCCATTCTACTTGTTCCTGGCATTGCCAAATAAGGAGTTATCTGGCATGGCTGACAAACAATGTCCAGTTCTGCAAAAGCCAGAACCCTTTATGAACACTGAGCCATCTAGAGCACTTTCAGTACATCATTCCAATTCCTGCCTCTGGTTCCTACTCTGTTTTCCAAATTCAAGACTGGCTGAAAACAATTCCTATAGCGTACCTCCTAGTCCACCCCAGGACAGCCATTCGCATACTCAATGTGTGGCAAAATGGCTTGCTATGGAAAACTGTCAGAGGTGGTACTTCAGCACGTGGTCTAGTCGAGGGGAACAGATCACAAGTTCAATAATTACAGTGTATTACAAAGGGAGCCAGAATAGGTAGCTCAGAATGTCTGCCTGGCATGTATTAAAAGGCCTCTGAAAGTTTTCTGAAAGAAGGAAAGTGGAATACAAAGCTAGAGGAAAGAAGAAAAAGAGGCAGAAATGAACACTGCAGACAAAAGAAAACATGGATAAGGTCGAATGGCAAAATGAAACATTCATAAGACTGTATGCCGATGCCTGGCAGAGATTTCATACTTACACATTTAACTCTTCAGTGATTACTTTACATCACTTAGAAATAAACAAGTACATGCTTGTGTTAAGAATATAAATCATTAAGCATACAGTAGTATTATGAATGTGAGTCATTAAGTATATTTTATTTAATAAGATCATAGACCTGCAGGATTTTTAATAATTCATATGGCACATCTTCCTAAAAAGTTGCATGATTAATGGTTATTCTCTGCTGAAAGGTATGCAATAAAGACAATGGGCCATTAAAGACTAAACAATTTACTTTTTAATTTCATTTATTTAATCATTGTACAAATACTTAACAAAATGCAACCATCTTCGTCACATCTTATACAGTGCTTACTCTGTTGGTGAAAGGAAGAAAACGCCAACACACAAAAAAAGTAAAACAATCAACTGTGTAACTCTTCAAATAGAAACATCAAAGTCAAAGCACAGCAAATGATCCACAAACGGAAGAAAATCAAGCCATATAAAAATGTCTATTTAGTAAACATACTGCTGAAATCAAACCAATACTTAAAATTCATGTCAATGAGTAGCACCAGTTAAGTTTCCTTTACAAACTCCTAAATAGCCACAAGTCTCTGATTGACAATTTTCTAGAATTGGACCAGGTTTGCCAGTACAGTCTGTGATTCTGGCACCCTGGTGGAAAGCAGTTTAATGTCAGGCTTTGTGCTCGGGCCACAGAGATGAGCCACATCCTCTTTCTGTCATTTAATATTAAACAGAGAATTCACTTAGGTCATTTAACCTTTTAAGGACCTCACTACTTCTTTCCTGATAAGGAGATAAAAATTATAATAATGGTCATGCCCAACCTGGGATGTTTGGGGTCCAGATGAGTTAATGCAGTGTAAATTAGTAATGGGCTCCTAGAACAGTTTTTGGCACTTTCTAAGTGTATTACCTATCCGCACTCCGTTAATTGGAAGGACTTTTGTTCAGAAGTACCATGTGTTTTGTGAACTACTTTCATTTCTAATGCCCTATTTTGAAAGCTATTTATTGATAAACTGCAGCAGACTTCTAATGATAAAAAGCTAATTTCTTCTTTAAAACATCCTGCCTGTTTATTACAGTAACAGCCATTTTCTTTGATATTAGACTCTCATGAGATATTCATAGAAAGAATCACGACTTCCACTAAGATAGCTGCCCAGCACCTTAGTAATCAAGGCAGACACTTCCTCCCTGTTTCTGGCAGTACCCTGCCCCTCAGTTTGGCTCATAGTGTGCACCCTGAAACGGGCTGCAAAACCAGCCCATGTGGAATGAGACTGCTTCATACTCAAGTAGGTTTTCTGAAATGGGCAGTTCTCAATAGGTCACAGAGAGACACAGCTGAAGACACTGGACAGAGGAAATTTATATCATGAGCACCTGAAACTTATGTCATGATAACTTTGGAAACAAATTCTGTCCCTTCAACCAGAAGTGTTACCATTAGGTTTCATGTATAAATACATTCCTTTGTATCCCATGTGTACTTTAAGACAATTTAGGACAGTGGTACCTTCAGGATTCAGGGTCTGTACCCTCACCATAACCTGTTTGTGTTATGTGCAGGAGGTTTAGTAAGAGTTTATAACCATAGGAGTTGTTTTCTGTCATGCCTCCGATTTCCAGAAGATCTGTCTGTGGACTTTCCCCATCCAAACTGCTCCACCCAGCAGTGCAGAGAGCCGCCTGTTGGTGGATGACAGCATTTGTTCTCTCAACTGGATGGTGCACAAGGCACCTGGTCTCCAGATGCAGCACGTGGACACTGAGTACATACTTGTATCTAAAAATCAAAACCTGTCATAGAAGCAGAAAGTAGTGACCCATTGTGTAGCCTGGGAATCAGGAATCATGGGTAGGTGCACTTAACTTGCTCTAAGATACAAAATCTATTAGCTGCTTATCAGGTAAAAAAAAAAAAAAATTTCACTCTCCACCTGACTGTGGCTATGTCTCCATTGTTTCTAAACCAAGTAAGTAGAAAGAGTATTTATTTACTGATCTATTCTAATCTCAATGCTTAGCTCTTTAAAAAAATAGCTTTAAAAATAACAAACTTATCTGAAATACATGGGACTTAGAAGATTTTAAGATCATTGAGAAAATGGAACCCTGCCAAGGACCACTTTTTTGCACTATTATTTTTGTTTCTGTTTGTTGATCTTTAAAAGTTTATGAAATCTTTAATCCTGATGTTAGACAACTGACAAAGATGTTATTTTGTATTTAATAATAAATGTTAAAAGTAAATGGAATAAGTCATTTATACAAGCAATGAACCTTAAAGCTTCAAGTGTGATTCTTCAGTCACGTAAATGCTGAGGACATCTTCCTGTTAATGATCTGTCCATGGAGGACCCTGAGGTGCACACTGTGAGGAAGTGTGGACTCAGCGGTGCTCACTCCTCACAGATTAGAATTTCCACTTCAAAAATCTAAGAGAAAATGTTAAATTTGGGGAATGAATGCATAAAAATGCAAATGTAAGTTCATTTCTATCTATACTTAGCATATAGTGAAGTTTTTTCATTTGGCTGACATAGCAGTTTGTACCTTATCAACCACCATTAAAATGCATTAAATGATTTCAACAATGATGAGAAATTGACCTGCCCAGTGCTCCAGTGCTCCTAATCATGTCTAATTTCTTTGTGAAAATGAAGAACAGCTTAATTATCAAACTACTAACCTCAGATCTTCTAAGCCTTTTTTAAAAAAGATAACATTAATTAACTTCCACTCTTAATCCTATAAATGCCTGTATTTCTTGGTGAACAATCAGTGACATATTCGGGCTTTTCCTACACATGTAGGCCTGAGGTATGAGCAGTCACTGGGATGGATAACATCTTATGTTCCTTTTTCATCCATTAGCTCCACAGGAGAAATCTGCAATGCTTTCCAGTATCCTTCATCTTATAATGTCAACCAAAGCTAGAAACCTAGTGTTTAGTCAAGCTCTTTAAAATCTATGTGCTATATAACTCCAAAGAAAAATACTTTGATATCTACATGGATCCTTAAATAAAGTGACAAATAAATTTGCAGTGACAAACTTTTCATAACATTAAGAATTTAGATTGTATCTTACATTTGAGAAAAATCAAACCTATTTCTTGCTAACAGTGTGAACATTTGCCAGACTATAAGAAATGGGCCACAGGGCAGGCCCCGGTCACAGAGGGAAGGCCTCTGTGCTAGGAAGGAGGAAACTTTATATTACAGGTTTGTGTTTTGACATATGCCTTTGTCCAAGTAATAAAACATGTTTTGAAATAAAATACTTTTGTTTGAGAATACTGAATTATTTGGGAAAACTGAGAGATATCCATCTTCTCCACTCCAAGAGTAATTAATGTGCAACTCAGCATTTTTCACCAATAATTTCAAACATACTGCTCTTCAGAACTGCTAATTTACTTTTGGGTATGGAATAATTCACTAAGTGGACATTTCTTTATAGAACTTAGCATTACAGAATATCCTTTGAATGTGTCTCGGTAAATAGTAGGCATTTGGAGATTTTTCAATCTTAAGAGCGAACTAGTTTGATTTGCATTAAAGGTGGATTACTCTGAAGGCCGGGTGGAAAGCGTCTCTTGGATGATCATAGAGCTTGTCAAGACAACATGAGTCAGGACTGAACAGATATTAAGCAAAGGGGATCAAAACACAAAGAGAAAATTTGGCAGAAATTAGAGAGTAAGTCAAAGATGCATCCCATGTCTGAAGCTTGGGTGACCGGGTATTTGTGAGTGCCAACAATCCAGACAGGAGAATAATGGGGGGAAATGTATAAATACACAAATACATGGAAATTATGGTTTGTAAAGTTCTTTCATATTTCTTATGCAATAGTCATAACAATTCTCACTGGTATTATGGTGTTTCTTATTTTATTTCATTGTATTTTGCAGTAATATGTATTAAACTCAAAGTTTTCATGCTGAGGTACCTCTCCATTTTTATTTTTATCTTTTATTTTGACACATGTTCTCACTAATTTGCTTCATTACCTGCATTTGGCTTGACCTTGTGATCCTTCTGCCTCAGCCTCCCAGAGTGTGGGAATTACAGGTATATCCATAGCTAGTTGGTTTTCCTTATTTTAATGGTTAAAAAAAATGATATTAGAACCATACATTTCTCAACTAAAGTAAAAAAAAACATATATATATATATATATATATATATATATATATATATATATATATATACAAAGATTTCCCACCACCCTCTAATCTTTTTTGAGTAAAGTGGGAATTTGCTTATGTTTAAATTCAAACATGTTATAGTCCATGGCATGTTCTGATATTTTTATAAAGAATTAACTGAAATATCTTTTGTCAATTGTAGCTGAAGTTGTTCTGGAGTCAGATGAGCAAAATGATGGAAAAAGAAGTCAAGAAACTTACCTGCCACCATTACTGTTCAAAAAAGTTAAATATCAACTTGAAAAGCCCTAGATGATACTGTTGATCATGGGATAAAACACAAATATAAAATAGAAACTTCCCCGAGTTTATGACTTAAAATTAAATATGTGGTGGCGACATGAGACACAGAAGCAAAAACTGCTGATACCAGAAGAAAGGAGGCAGGATGACCATCTGGGTTTTCAGTGACACTGACTACCACCTAAATCCTGTCAAGATTTTGAAGTTTGCTTCTTCACCTGGGAACCTAATAAGGTTTCCAAAAACTAAGAATCTATACATAATGAAAACACTGTTGAGACATAAGGTATTCATGGGGATAAAACATGCAGAAGTGAAACAGCCTGGCTGTGAAGACAGCTGTGTGTCATTCTGATGGAGACAATTCTCCACAGAACTCTCACAGTTCTGCATATCTTGGCAGTGAGGTGCCCAACCCCCCTCTGCTATAAATTATATCTTCAAGGATGTTTGTCTAGAAAATAGCCTTGGAAGACAGGGATCATATCTCTTTAGAGAGAGAAAAGGCTGGCATATTTGCCATGCAGTATAAAAAAGATACATCTCCCTGGAGGGGAAGGGGCAGAATGGTTTCTTGCCCATTGAAAAAGATCCAAATCTCCAAGCACAGTGCCCTTCTGCAGTTCCCACTGCTTGTGAATGTGTCACACCCCCTTTTGCGTCCCCTGGATGCAGAGATGCTGATCCACTAGCCTCTATCATGCCTGTGGGCAGTAAACTTTCATCTTTTAGCTTTGAATCTTCCATCAGCACTCATAAAGCTGCGACAAGAAGCAGTCATAAAATCTCAACACATTCTTGTAGCCTTCTTACAATTCTTGCAAATGTCTAAATCCCTTTCTTTACTTTTTTAGAAAAAAAGTAGACAAGCTACATGATTTTTGGTTCAGTTTCCAGCTTAATAATCTTACATAATTCATTCTGGGAATATCAATACCCATGGCAAGATCAGTTTACACTTTGCAAGTTGTTAAATACCTTCTCAAATTGTTTTTCCAAAAGAATTCTATGTGTTCCAAGCTTTGAGGTATCTGTGGTCCCTGTTTCCTAAAAAGTAAATACCTGTATGTTTCCCATTTACTTTTTAAAACATAACCTTCTCTGTTCAGTTAAAATTTCTACACTTAAGCATTTCAGACAGAGTTGAAATACAGTCTTCTCAAAACTAAAATGTGTTTTCTTTAAGGAGTCCTTCAAACAAGCTTTAATTTTGAAAGTTTTCCTAGTTTGTAGACTACATCTACTTGTAATGTCTTAAACCAATTAATCTATTTTATCTCTAACTTTTGTTTGTTGCTTCTTCAGTTCCAATGATGTTAGCCATATCCACTAACCAAAATTAGACACTCATATTTGACAAATATTCTCTATAAAACTGCTATTCACTAATAAGTATTTATTGAGCTCCTACTATGTACTAGCAACTGTAATAAATGATAAAGATTAGTAAAACATGATTAGTGCCTTCATAAAATTTTCAACTACATAGAAAGAATTCTATAATCTACTGATATATGCCATAGCTTTAATTTCCTTAAAATGATAATATACAACTCCCAGAGTAATGAAAGTTTTGAATGACAAATAAGTAGATAGATGAATAATGAGTAAATAATTAAAACTATTCAAATTGAGGAGAATCCACACTGTTTCAGGTATGTGTTTTGGCAGCCTGAGAATTTCTAAAATAATTTCAGATCCCTAACGCTAATAAAAACTTATTTCTTGTAAGATATGAGTTTAAATTCTAATTGTGTTAAAATCCTTAGGCTAATACTTCTTACTAGCAATGTATATAAAAGTATTAAACTGCACTTAAAATAACACTGTCAACACTGACAGTTTTCATTTTGTGAAACAGTAAAGTGTTTGCTCAGGCAGATGCAGTCATTCCTTGATATCTGTTCAAGATCATTTCCATGAATGCCTCAGAAAAAAAATCCCTAAATGCTCCAGTCCCTCATAGAAAACTGTAGTATTTGCAAATAACCTAGGCACATCTACCTGTAGACTTTAAATCATCTAATGATAACAGGTAATACCTGATGCAATGTAAATACTATAAATATTTGTCATGCTGTATTGTTTTAGGAATAACGACAACAAAATTTCTCTGTATGTTTAACAGAGAACCATCCACCATGGGCTTAACTATCTCGTACATAACTGAAACTCCAGTGGGGTCATACTCAAGCACCAAGTGCTGGAGTAAGACTAAGAACTTGTGAACAGGCAGGTGGCTGTGGTGGGGTAGCATTTCATTTAAGAGGACCTGCTATCGTGCTAGGCATGCAGCAACTTCAAGTTTGTTGGGAACTTTGTGGAGTTTCTTTCTTCCCCAAAGTGTTCAATCTGTAGTTAGTTTAATCACAGAAGAAGAACCCAGAGAAAGTACTATATGCCAACACATTGCTAACCTTGCCCTGGATCTCTTATAGCTAAGTCTTCTACACTGATACCACAAGCCTATTGACATGGGGCTGCACAACAGAGACTCTGTAGTTTTGGAACTTAAGGCAAAGCCTACACATTATCAGAGTTGTATGCCATTTGGTTTGATCAAGGAATGAGAAAGCAGATGGACTGTCGTTCTTTCCCCTGGTACAGGTCCCCAAATCATCAGTCTTCCTTCTGCACTGAGAATAGGAAGCCTGATTTCCTGGAGCTAAAATGAGGTTTATATTACACAGTGATTGTTGTAAAGGACTGAATTTTTGAGATTTTTTTTATCAACAATTCATTAATTCCATAACTGATAATGTGGTACCTACAACGTTTCTTCCAGCCACTGTAGAGCAAAGAAAGTAGTTGGAGTGCCACAAAGATGAACATCACCTTTGGAGATATAAAGCATTAGGCCTGGAGAAAGGCACATGCATTTGTCATCATAACGTGACATTCAGTGTCCCCACTGCAGTTAGGAGTTTGGTTAATGTTCAGATAGTGTAATATAAAGTAGTCATATGAGATGAAAGGCAGCCATTTCCTATGCGGTTCTTACAGGTCTAGGTCAAGTGCCAGTTATCCTTAATGTTGGAAGAGTTTAAAAATGCTATTCGACTTAATTTTGTGCCATTGGTGAACCCTTATGAGCATCTAACTAGTTCCTTCATTGGTCTTCTTTACTTATTTATGTTTTCTATTTAACTCTTTTGCACAATTCCTGAAGAGTCAGAAAAGATAAGATGTAGCCTCTTCCTTCAAGACACTTAGAGTGAGTGAATAAAAGTATCTATGGGCTATGACAGAAATATGTGTGGAATGTAGAAAGGCATGTGACTTTGGCAGGGGGTGTTGGAAAGGCTGTGGACTGGGGATTTGGGCCAGAATGCTCACAGGTGCTCATTCCATACACAAAGAGGTGGGCAAAGAGGTGGACCAGAGCTGAAGCTCAGCAGCCAGGGCTTGGTCGGCAGCAATATTTTAGCACTTCCATCCTTGTTGCTTTCTGACTTCCCTAGAGCTACCTTCCTTCTCAGGCTAAAATCTAGCCAGCAATGTAATTCTCTCTTCCTGATATGGCTTCTCTCCAATTCTTAGTTGATTCTTTGGTTTCAACTCATCTCCTTGCCTACTCACTGTTTCCAGTTTTCACACGTAGTCTTTGACCAATCCCTGAGCTTCCTCCTCGATACGTATTCCTCATAACTTGTGTACAGCGCTCTCAGGAGGAGCCCTCTCTCCATCCTGGGGCACAGCTTTTGCAACTCTGCTTCATTTATGGATGCTCAGAACACCGGTACACTATCTCAAATAATGTTATTCCTTATTGATGTTCTGATTTCTTCTAGAATCACAAATTCTGAACAAATGTAATTTTAATACATTAAGTCCAATACAAATAAACATTTAATGAACACTTGGTAAACCACAAAAACTGTTATGGTCAATTTCTCATATATCATATTACTGGTTGTCCTACTGTCTCTTTAATTTAGGAAGTAATTTATTTTTACTGATGAGACATGGAAGGAGAAGTCCTGATTTTTTTTGTAAGTCACATAAATTAAGGCTTCACAAACAAATAAATAGATAGATACAGACATAGGCATAGATAGATATAGATCTGATTGATTACTGAGAGTGATGTAAAGCTTGTTTTTACCTAAAGGAACATTTTAATATTTTTAAGATGATTGAAATATATTACATTTAGGTGCTTTAATCATTAAGTGTACAGTTCTGTGGCAATAAGCACAATGACACTGCCATGCAGCTGTCTCCATCTTCCTGAGAACTTGCTATCATCTCAGACACAAGCTCTATGTATATTATAGCAACTTTCCTTCTCCTCTTTCCCTAGCATGTATTAACTAAAATTCTACTTTTGTCTGTATCCATATCAATTTGATGACTTTAAGTACTGCATATAACTCAAATGATAAAGTATCTATCATTTTGTTTTTCATCTATTTCATTTGGCATGCTACTTTCAAAGTACTTCCATGTTGTGGTATGTGTCCTAATCTCATGCCTCTTATGGTTCAGAGATATTTCACAGAACACATTAGTACATTTTGTTGATTCAGTCATCTGTCAATAGACATTTGGGTTGCTTCTAGCTTTTTGGCAATTATGAATAATTTGTTATCTGGGTATAAGAATATGCAGATATCTGTTTGAATCCTTATTTTTAATCCTTTAGTGTATATGCCCAGAAGCATGTGAGGAATTGTCATACAGTTACACAGCAGCTACATTATTTGCAGTACCATCAGTTATGCACAAGTTTCACAGGGAATATATTTTAAACCACATAAAATGAGATGTAATATTAGTTTTTCAAAGCAAATGGACTCCTTGTCAAGCACAACTCCAGACTTCAGAGGATTCAGAATGCTATGAGTGGGGGGTCTTACCAGATCCTGCTAGAAGAAGGGATAGGCAGGCACTCGGCCAGAGCAGGTCCTGATGTGTCTCCTTCGGAGAGTGGGAGCCTTTGAAAGTTTATCTTCTGCATAGAACTAGCCTGAGAGATCACAATCTCAGCTTACTCATAGAAGGGCTTCAGCAGCCTGGAACCTGAGCCTGGCTTGTTTCTTCTTTCTAGACAGACTTCAACTAGCTTTCTGTGTGTTCAATTCTATTTTGGACCCAGTTCTGTGCCAAATGATTATTCACTTTTAGTACTTGTACCCATACCATGTTTCAACCTCTGCTTCCCTAATCACACATTTAATAGTTTTATCTTTTTCTCTTCTTATTTTAAAGAGAATAAAAGAAAACAAAACAATATAGGATTTCAAAACAAGATGGTAGGCAATTAATGATGGTTATTATATTGCACACTGTTAGCTTCCAAACAGCTGCTCATATTACCAGACACAGGCATGCAAAACTGATCAAACAAGAGCACCAACTCTAACTATTCCTTCCCATGAACTAACAGAATTATTATAATTATCTTAGCTATCTTACATACAAATATATATATATATATATATATATATATATATATATATATATATATATAAAATTTTCCTCCTTCCTTCTCTTTTCCTTTTGCTCATTCCAGTTTTTCCCCCCCTTTTGAGCAATTTCTTTCTATTCACAATATCTATTGTGCCTTTTGGATCCTAATTTCTCTTTTGTTTCTTATACCAGGGAGGTAATATGATGTTTACACATCTGAGCCTGGTCTGCCTTACTTATGAGTATGATCTCTAGCTGCATCTAATTACCATAAAAGCCTCAAATTTATCTTTCTTTATAGCTGAGTAGTACTTCATTGTATAAAAACACCACATTTCTAATATAAATTCCTCAGCTGGTGGGAATTTGGGTTGTTTTTCTCCACTTTATCTAAATAATTCTTTGTTTAAAGCTAGTGTATCTTAATTTCCCAACTGAACAAGTCACACTTCCTCTAATACCAACTTTAGTGCTAATCTTTACCTCTCTGGTTAGGTTCCTACCCACACCTAGGCTTTATCATCCCTGAATCCATTCCCATCTCCAGGTCAGCAGTCCAAACTCCTGCCTCCTCTAAACAGGGCGGTTTGCACCAACCCTCCTCAGAGGCAGAACCATATACAGAATCTCACTGCTGCACTTCTGCCTGAAGCCCCTAGCTCACAGGTAACTGGGGAGAGGAACCTCCTTTCCTCACAGCATTAGCTATACAATTAAATACAGTAGAAAAATACAATGATGTGCAACAGCCTTGAGAAGCAATGACTCATAGGTGCTACTCAGATTTTTTTCTTTATTTATATGAAATTATTTTGAAAATGTCTACTATGAAAGTATATCTGAGCTGGGGATTTAGCTCAGCAACACAGCACCTGCCTGGCAAGTGCATGGTCTTCAGTTCAATCCCCCAAAAAAAGTGTATCTGAATAATGGCCCATTCAAGGATTAGTCACTTGAGAAAAAGGAATTATCTTTTCTGCTAAAATAGAATTGTAAAGATGAAATATAGGGAACTTTTCTAACAGTGAGCTATTTCTTGTGCCAATTGAGTGACACAGAGGCTGACTTCTACTCCTTGACTCATTCTACTTTTTTGATGAGCTATCAGCAAGCCAAATTATTTTTCTTATATTTAATCATGCTTTCCAATCTAACATCTTTTTCTTAATAGTTTTTCATACAATATGATTTCAGTCTTCTCAGGTGGGGACATTTTTATTTATTAGGGTCCACGTTGTGAAGAGCGCTCGATGAGGACTGCTCCACCGAATGCTGTTAACCTCCCCTCTCAGCGCATCCTGGAGCCTCACGCTGCGGGAGATCTTTTCAGATCCAGAGAACAGAACTAGGTCCATCCAAGCTGAGGAAAACGAAACAACTGTCTGTTTTTACATGAATGTTGTTGTATGCATATTTCTCTGCCCTGTGCTTAAGAGACCGATTATTGAATTTCTTTAAAATTTTATTTCTGTTGTTTTTTGTGACAGAGTCTTGCTGTGTAATCCAGATTGACCTCAAGTAGCTAAGTAGTCTGGCTGGTCTGAAACTCATGATCTTCCTGCCTCAGATAACTTTGATTTCTCATTAAAATATATAATTTTGCCTCGCCTTCTATTATGTAAGCCAATGGAAATATTCTCCAATTTGTGGAATATAATTAAATTTACCTATGATACCTTAAAAACTGTGACATCTACCAAAAAAAGCTTGAGTCTTAGCACTACTAATCCTACAGAAAAGACAAAATAGTTTTAAGTTGAATGACTTGTTTTTAGCGAACCCAAAAGTCTTTCTAGAGACCATCACAGTTTTTTACAAAACACATATGCTATTACCCTTCTACTGGAGATTAAGAAATACAATTGGTGGTTGATTAAATTCAACTTTTTCTCACTTTGAAAAATGGGATCAAGATCCCCTATCTCTAAACCTACCCTATTTATATAAGAAGATTTCAAAAAAAAAAATAGTGGAAGTACCTCCAAAAACTACATATTCAAACTCTTTTAAGGTCCAACAACTCTTCTGTTTGAAATTTCGCTTATCTAAATACCATGTGTGATCTTATTTTTTGATCTGCTTTTTGGTGATTATTCTCTTCCTCCAATTTAATTCCCACTCTTATATGAATGAAATGAAAGAAATAAAGAATAAGTAGTTCTTGCTTCCCCATTGCCATTTTATAGCCTCACACTTACCTATAACTTAGAATTTGTCACACATTCATTTTAATTTTTGCTTTAACAAGCTTTGCAAAACTACTTGTTAAATTATTAAAGTTTTTTTTAAAACATTACCCAATCTTAGGCTTATATTCACACAGAAATGTTTTCTTTTGCTCTTCATTAGGATCACACTCAGAAGAAAGCTTTTCTAAGCCCATCCATTTTAAGTTTTAGATAATTCCCCTTTTTAGGATCTTTGAAAAACACAGAATACAATTCAGTCTCTGTCTCTCTGCGTCTCTCTCTCTCTGTCTTTCTGTCTCTATCTCTGCCTCTCTGTCTCTCTCTCTCTCTCTCTGTCTCTCTCTGTCTCTCTCTCTCTCTGTCTCTCTCTCTCTCTCTGTCTCTCTCTCTGGTCTCTCTGAAACTCATGATCTTCCTGCATCAGATAACTTCGATTTCTCATTAAAATATATAATTTTGTCTCTCCTTCCATTATGTAAGCCAACAGAAATATTCTACAATTTGGGGAATATAATTAAATTTATCTGTGATACTTTAAAACCTGTGACATCTACCAAAAAAAGTATGAGTCTTAGCACTACTAATCTTACAGTAGAAGACCCAGAATTCATATCTGGAGATCCCCTCATCTTTTCATTTTCTCTCTATTGCAACTTCTAGATCAACAACATCATGACTTTCTGAGGTTCCCATGAAATCTAAACCAGCAACATATTTTTCTTCTTGAAATAGACTGAATTAAACAGAAGTTCTTATTTTCCTTCATAGAAATGCCATTTTAAGTTATGTTGCACGTAGATAAGCTAACAGCTCTGCTTTATCTTCATATTAAAATCTTCTGTTTCTACTCTTCCCTCCAGAAATAATTTACCATCTGCATGGGAAAGTTAACAACTACATGTGTCCACAGACAATGGTTCTTCAGGAGTGAATGCCTCATCCACTCATTCATTTCTTCACATTTACAGTTCTCCTATTGTAACTAACTACATCCCATAAGTATTTGCAGTTTGCTATAATGAGTAAGAGGCAAACTGAAAATACTGTCATTCATTTGCTTCTCTTAGAATAAACTGCAGGCCTTTTTACATACTTTGTTGTTTTCATTGAATTGTTTTATCTGTGATTTCCCCATATCACAGAGAACTCATTCTGCCTTACAATCAGGCCCTCGTGATGTTTTGGAGAGTTGCTCATGTAGAATATCTAGATCAGACAGAACTTTCTGGCAGTAAGGAGAGCCCATGACATCTACTCTCAGAACACTTTGGCAGACATGGCAACAGTCGAGGCTTCCTATAGCCTACCCTTCTAAATTAAAGGGATTGACTTTTATTATTTTATTGACTGCTATTTTTATTTTATTAGGGATTGGCTTTTATTACTTTTATTATGACTTTTATGTTTGCAGTACACAGTAATCATGTTCATCATGGGAATTTGTACATGTATGTAACACACCTTAATTCTTTTTTTCTCCCCTTCCTGTGCCCTCCTTCCAACTCTTCTTCCCCTGCTCATTTGCAAAAACTCTATTTCCATCTTTCCTTCAGTGCTTTTTTCTTTAAATCCCTTTCCCATTTTTCCTCCCCCCCTCATCTTCTTCCCCTTCTTATTTGAAAAAGATCTGTCTACCTCCTCATACCTATCCTCTATTTTCCTTGTTTATATGTTGGATTTCTAACACTGGAGTAATGGTGTGATATTTAAACATGTGTGTCTGATTTGTTTTCCTTAACATTATGTTCTCCAGTTGAATTCACTTATCTAAAAATCCCTCTGGTTTATCCTTCTTTATGGTACAGTAGTACTCCACTGTACATAAATACTACATTTTCTTTATTCATTCATCTGTTGATGAGCATATGGGCTACTTGCAAGACTTATTATAAATTGTGCTGGCATAAAAATGAGTATGCATGCACCCGTGTGGTATGATGACATTAACTCTTTTGGGAATGTACCTAGAAGGGTATAAAATGGAACCACTATTTCAAGTTTTCTGAGAAATCTCCATCTTGAATGCCATAGTGGTTGTACTGATTCACACTTCCCAAAACAGTGGAGAATGTTACCTTTTCTTCCTGAAATCTAACCAAAATTATTTATGGGACTGATTTTTGACTCAGAATAAGATGCCTAATCAGTCTCTTCACATTAGACTCACTCACTTACTCTGCACATGTTTAAAATAAAGTTCTTATGATACAAATGTGAGCAGTTATTTCCAAGATCACAGTAATGCAGAAGAAAAGGACTTGTGAGCAGAATAGATGAATAAAGTTTACAAATTATTGAAGTCTCATAATTTATTAGCTAACATATGTAGTACCCTACTCAATTCAATGTCTATTTTTAGTGGTTTACCACCTATTTTGCAAAGCAGAAATCCGATATTGGTCAATACTTATTTGCAACTAGTTGCATGATAAATATATAGCAATTACAAGTGTAAAGTACTTATTAGGCCACATAATTTACCTCTTTCCACTCTGAATTCATAAAAACACAATAACATACAAAAAATACAATGCACCATTCTCTGTTGAAAATTCATGCATAAAATTTAAGCTCCATAGTGAAATAAAGGCTATCTAATGCGTGCATTTAAAATTGCTTTTTAATAGTATTCTCCCTGCTTATGGAACTTTAAATTATCATAAACATAAGTACTATTGTGATAAGAATAATTCAAAATGTAGATGTCTAGAAATGTTATGTACATGTATGCATAACCCCTATGCACTTAAGCACACTATATGTTCATGGGTAATATACTTCTATAGACGATATTTTATCATTTGCAGTAACTCTTCTCAATAGAAGTCACGTGGAGTGGGTTACCTGACATTTAAGATTCCTATGAAATCCCTACTAAGAGTGAGGTGTTTATTTGGCTTAAACTGATTGAGATGCAGCTCATACACCCTGACACCCTAGAAGGCAGCAAAATAACCTTCCAAACATTTTGTAAATTGGGAGGGGAAGAAGGATTGAAGGAAGGGGAGGGAAATGGGAAAAAAAGAAGAATTAAAGCATAGTGTATCATACACAGGTACAACACTTATGATGACTGTGATCATTATGTATGGCAAATATGTGTTAATAAAGTTTATGAAAAGGATCACTACAGGACACTAAGTATATACTTTTAATCATGTGTTAAGTGTGATGTTCAATGTGAGCACAGAAGAGTAACAAAATTTTATACATATATATATATATATGAATATATCATGTGAGTAAATCAGATCACTTATATGAAAATAGTAACAACTATTCAAATAATGCTGACCTTATACTAGGTAGGATTTTATTTGATTTATAAATGCTATTAAATGACTCCATGAAGCACCACATTTCTGTACTCCTGCATTATTGTTTTTGTTTTGCAGATGAAGAGGGTAAGGAAAACCCAAGGTGGTTTAGGAATCATGTCAAAAAGCTAGGATTTAGATGCAGCTGGAAAAAACTCTAGAATATGTACTTTTATGCAGGAAGCAATGTGATTTTATAAAAGATTAATGGAAATAACTAATATTATTTTTGTTCCATAATAATAGTAATAAAAAGACAAGATGGCATGTAACAGTCAAACATCTATAATTTGTACCTTCCACTATCACATTCTCATCAGGCATGTTTCTAGTAAGTATAATTTGCCCAGTTTGTTCCCTAAACTTCTGTAATGACAGTTAGTATTTGTATGAAAGTATATATTTCTCCATTTTTCTAAATCTATCAAAACTCCCTCTGGCTTCTATGAAAGCAAACCTTCATCTTGCAAGGCCAGTTTTTTTCTGTTGTGGACAACCTGACCCAACTTCTGATGTTATTAATATATTCTTCTCAGAGCACATTATGAAGAGTACAGGCAGATGTGTCACTGAATGTGGCTGCTGTGGTAACCTCCGTTCAGCACATCAGTGAAAGGGCAGCCCTGTAATTCTGTGTCACCGGAGAAGAAACACCAAGAGCTCCGAGAGTACCTTTGTGAACAGTGTCAGGCTTCTGTGCTGCAGGGCAACCTGAGGCCTGGCAGGGTGTGACTCAGTGATATTCCAAGTGCATTAATGGATTTACGAATCAAGGCACCAAACACCTTTGCTACCATGGAAAGGCTTGATTTAAAGGTTCCTAAATTGTGTTGGTTTTCATGCATACAGTCTGTTTCAAAAGGATACCCAGGTCTGTAACAGGCTTCACTGTGAATATTCAGGGCAGTCATTTCTAACAGGACTGTGCACTGCTGAGTCTCAATAACACATGTAATGTGTTAACATGTCCCAAATCTATCAAAATAAGCAAAAGGAAAGAACTTTTGTTTTTATTCCTTTCTTTCCTCCCTCTCTCCCACCTTTTCTTCCTGCCTCCTTCTCTCTCTTCCTTTCTGCTTTTTTCTCCTTTTCTTTCCTTCTTCACTTTTTTACGTGATGATTTAGAGTAGAATCATTGTTTTGAAATTTGTGTCACAGCCATGAAGAAAGGTAAACGTTTAGTTCCCTGTCTCCCTTCCACACAAACATTGGAAATATTATTTTTCTCTACTGAAAAAAAAAATATTATCAGATAAATGAATGTTTTTCCAGCCATGATTAGATGGATTGAAATTTTCTTTTGGAGATGAAAAGTCTCAAATTATAGTCTTTACTTTGTCACTGTCATCTGAATAATTCATAGTTCAGTGGATTTCCAAAGGTATTTATGGGGTTGCTTGCAATAAACACTTACATATAGAACATAGGAGAACTGAGTGGGAAATTGGAAGCAACAAATAGTGAAAAAGAAGAGAATTTCCTCAGCCTTGCTTTACCTGACTCCATAGGTTCTGGACATAAATGCAAAAAAGGAGACACAACAGTGTAAGGGTGACTGCACCAAAGCCCACTGACTCTTCCCAATAGATGCAGTTTCTGATTTTCATTTTGTCTCCTGGCACCAAATTTCCATTTTCTTTTGATCCTTATTCTAAAACACATCATGTTAGATTCTTCATCTTGAGATAGGCAGAAGTTCTGGAGATAAGGTAAAGGCATTTTTTTGAATTGCACTTGAGCAAAGGTAATTTCTTTGGAGTGTTTATTCAGTGTTGTTCAACTAAATTACTTTTGCTATTCTAACTTGACAGAATGTCACCAAGTAGCAATGTGGCCTCTCTCACTTCTCAGTAAGTAAAATAATGATTGTGATTAAATTAACCTCAAAATTTCCTCTGACTCCCATGTTGTATTATTTGTAGGATGTACTTCATTTAGATTTGCTACTACTGTTAACATGCTGTCTAAACTCAGATGCTCACAGGTATTGGGAATTCTCAACACTTTCTTATTGTTTATAAAATTAACATTAAAAATCTCTTTGGAATCAAATCCAATAAGATATAAGGTCAACAATGACTCCTAAAAACATAAGTGCATAAAGTCACACACCACATGACCATATTCCAGTGACAGACCACATATACAACAGCAGTCTCCTAAGATTATAAAGGAGCTGGAAACTTCCTACAGCTAGTGACATCTTTGCATCATGGTAATTCCATCATGCAGTGCAAAATGTGTCTGTGGTGACACTGATAGGGACAAACCTGCTGATATGAACAAACTAATATGAACAAACCTTCCCGTCCTACAAATATACAGCACAGACAACTATGTGCAGTCTTGACAGTCATAGTGAGTTGCTATATTACTGGTTTATGTATTAACTATAGTATATTTTACTGTTATTTTAGAGGGTATTTCTTCTACTTATAAAAAATTTACTGTAAACATTATACCGTATTATAGCAGCTTCATCCTGTGTCTCTTGATTCCACCAAGAGAGCATGTTAAGTGATTGACATGGACCGCCTAGGTCTGTATAATTCACTGTGTGACATTACTATATTCTAAGAGTGTTCCCATCACTCATGATACAGTACGTAAGTCCTTCAATGCTCCCATTGCCGCTTTTGCCTTTAAAAGGCTCAGATTAATGGCTACCAAGTGAGCTCTCTGTACATCTTACAAATTCTAAAATAAACTATACAGGGACCTTTCCATGGCCAAGAGTGGTTTCAAAGGTAATCTAAAAGCTCCAAAGTATATAGCTGTAATTTCTAGATAAATACAAATGTAATGGGTAGCACATAAAATATAACCATCAACCTATCATGCTTTGCTGTGGATATATCTCAAGTCTGTTTAAAAGAATGAACCCATAACTGACCAAATTTTCATCAGGCTCTTCTAAGCCTCTTCATGACAAGACCTGGATCTTGGCCTTTCCCACTCTTGACAGGTCTGCAGACTTTAGTTTCATAAGTATCTTCTTAAGTCAGATAAAATAACCCCCACATCCTTGATATCTGATCATTCTGACTTGTCCTCAGCAAGACTCCCATTATCTTAGTACAGAATAATTCTTCCTACCTTTCATGTTTCCTATTCCTAATTACTATGTCATCCTATCTTCGGTTGTTTTTTGGAGCTCAGCATGAACCTCAAGGAGACTGACAGGGCCTCAGAAGCAATAAGTTGTCTCTGACCTCTTTCTTCTTCCCTCATTTCTGCTCCAAATTAGGTCATAAAAACTTGAAATCTGCTCCCCTAAAATAAGCTATAAAAACAGAAATGTCACTCTCTTTCTTTCTCCCCTGACAACTTTCATATGACAGGAGACTTACCCATATTGAAGGGAAGGACTATGACACAGAGATCACAAAGAATGAAACAAAGACCTAGCTAGGTCTTGCACTATTATTACCATTAGGTAATGTCCTTTTGTCCAATCACATTTCTTCATAACTTTCTATTCTTCATCAAACTTAAGACCAATAAGATGTAATTTCCTGAGTCTATCTTCAATATGAATGCTCCTATGTCATATAAAACATTTTGTTAAATGAATCTGCTTTATTTTTCTTTAGTCAATCTTTTTTATCATTTGAGTA
Source organism: Hydrochoerus hydrochaeris (assembly GCA_004027455.1). NCBI lineage: Eukaryota > Metazoa > Chordata > Mammalia > Rodentia > Hydrochaeridae > Hydrochoerus > Hydrochoerus hydrochaeris. The sequence goes on along the minus strand of PVLA01001367.1, from coordinate 156,081 downwards.
CTGACAATTATCTTTGTGATGAATGAGGAAAAGTTACTACATTGTTTGCCTTTACCCTATAAATCCTAATGTGGATTTGTGTGTTTAGAGCTGAACCCCTTTTCTCTCCTTAATGTGTTAATCCAGACATGTGTCACAATAATCCTGAAGAATATTCCTTACCATCTGTATAAGTACTAATGAACATTTCTATTTATTAAGCCCTCAGTTTTTACCTTTAAAAATCTTGATTTTTAGAACATATCCATATTTTTCTTTCACATGAGATACAGAGCATGCACATAAGCATATCTTGCCTGACAACTCCTCTTAGGAATTATAATCATTTACAAGGGAGAAGTTACACTTAACTATAAGAAATGTACATGTTTTTGAATAAAAGTAAAAGACACAAGTGTCATTTTGCAAATTACTATTTACAAGATGTATATTAAAACAAAATAAGTTTTTTTAAATATTTCAATTTAGTTTACATATGCAATTAACCTCCAAGAGTAAAACATTCCATTCATAATAGTCAATGTAAAAACTGAGCATTTATCCTTCCATGCACAGGAATAAAGCTTGTGTTCTCCTCACTTCTAGTTTTCACTCCATTCCTTTTCTACCTCTATATGAGTCAAATTGAGCTCTTAAAAAACAAACAAGGCATTGCCCTTTCCTACAGGGATACTTGAATAGCTTTATACTGAGCTAAGAATAAATAAAAATCCAAAACTCTAACTATGGTCTCGAAGGCCCTGATAGTTGGGCTGATGTCTACCTCTCCATCTCACGTGAGACAACTTCCTCGTTGAGCTCTCCAGGTCACTTTCATTCTGGGGCTTCAACCCATGTTGCTGCTATCCCCACAGATGTAAAGGCATGTATGAAAGTCTTCTTTGGTTCATGGAACCAGGCACTGGAAAACCATGGCCCACCAGACAGACACCCTATTTTGTAATGCAGTGGCAGGGCTAAGTCCTTGTCACAGACAGCACAACCCACACATCCTAACATGCTCACTAGTCATTTGCACATGCAGAAAGTTGCCCAATGCCTTTTCTAGATCATTCTAGCCTCCTGTGAATGGCTATAAATGATGCTACACAGTAGAATAATTTCTTGGCCAGGTTTCTGCTGAAGTAGGGATGAAAGTTACCACACGAGGTATGGTGTTCCTATATAAAATTTGTCATGTGTATCAATAGGTTTGGAATTTGGCAGTAGATGGATGTGGGAAGGACACTATGGGACCTGTAACGTATAAGAAGACAATTTCATATACACTGATTATAAAGGCCCAGAACATTGAAAAGTCTGTTGATGAAGCCGTAAGAGACACTGAAGCTGTGTAATTGGAGGCTAGAGAGAATATGAGGCACTTTTCCTGTATTGACAGGAATTCTAGTATTTATGTTGCAGGTGAAAATGGAGGAAGTAGAAAAGAAGCCTAATGAAATTTGTAGGTCTTGCAAGAGACTAACAGTTAAAACAGAGGAGATGCCAGCTGCTTACTGTCTAGAGTGAGATATGAGAAAAGAGATAAGCTAAAGAATCAACTGCTGAGTTTATGAGCAGAATGTAAAGCACAGATAAGATGTTCTGGGTATGAAATGAAACTGGTTGCTAGTCTCCCCCAACAACAGATGGGGAAAGTCAGAAATGATCACAGGACAAAAGTTCAACACAGGCTTCTGTCTGCTTACCACGATCATATGATTAAAAATCTCAAGGGTTTTCCTTTGTTGAGATTTCAAAAACATTTGAAGTTAATCCTAAACCTAAGAGGGCCTCCATAAATCCTAAGGTTATATCTAGCAATCCCTTTCAACATTTTCTGACAACACCCTAAATTTCAGACCAAAGAATAAAAAGGACTGTATCAGAAACAAAATATGTTCATGTGGCTATTTGGTGGACTTAATGTTTGACACAGAGGAGCCCTCTAAAGACATTTTTATGCAAAAAGAAAATGACTTAGTGAATACAGTTGTTGAAATAGATTTTTTGCTCAGGATTGGACTCTAATCAGCAACTAGTAATTGTGCACAGTTGGATTTCACAATTACTGTGAAATACAAATATTGCATACACTTCATTTTCTCCTTGAAGAGAAGAGTCTAGGGTTGTACTAGCCCTTTCTGATTCTTATACGTGACAGGAAGAACAGATAAACTGTTTCCACAGTTCACACATTTTCAGATTGAAAAGAAACACACTCAAAACATTTGACATGTAGAAGGACCTGATTTATTATATTGGCTTCTTAAATTCCAGATGAAGCTGAAACTGAGATTTTTGAATGTGGGAGAAAAGTAAGAAATACTTGATGAAAATGTTATCTCTTCCTTGAAGTCTGAGGTCATTTTGTAATTATGCTGACCAACAAAATATCATGAGACCTATGTTGTTCTAATTCAAGGCCTTTCCCCTAAGAAAAGAGAAATTTCTAATTCCTATCTCTGTCTTTACTTTTTTAGTTACACAGAACTTCTGTGGATGACTTCAAGTATGCTGCTGGGGAGATTATCTGGATAGGTCCTCAGTTCGTGTAGATGGAGAGACACGTAAAGCTCAGTTTCACTTCCCACTTGTAACTGAAGTCTTTCTGACCTTCAAATGAGCCCCTAGCTGAATACTATCAATCATGGCTATCACATGGGTAAGAACTGGTGAGGCAAACCTTGCCCAATTTTGACCAAGAACATCCTCAAATACAATGAGATGGTTCCATGTTTTCTTGAAAATAAAACCTAACTGGAAAATAATCAAATTTAAAGACTAGAAATTTAAAAATGCCAGCCCAATCACCTTGGCCTTACCTGCCAGTATAGAGCACCCACCAAGCAAGAGAACAATGAGGAATAATCTTGTACATGGCATTGGCCATTACCATATGCACTTATTTTCAGGAAGACATGGGTTGTTGTTTTAAGGCCACAGCTTATCAGACAATTTGTTACATAGCAATAAATAATAAACATATTTCCTAGAGACTAAAAACCATATCATTATATTTTAAATAACATTAATCTAAAAAAACCACTGAATTAGAAAACATCTCTGTTGAAATAGAAAAAAGTGTCCATACAATCTAAACTATTATGGTGGTCCCTAATCAAATGATTGATATCCTTCTAAGACACCTGAAATTTGGTTACACGCACACAGAAAGAAGGCCATGAAGATGAAGTCAAATACTAGCTCAATGTGTGTATAGTCCAAGTAATATCAATGGTCGCTACTGGTTACTTAGAGACAAGGGGATACTCTTTTCCTAGACCCTCTAGACTTCTAGACTCCTGGACTTCTAGCCCCAGGAAAAAAATAAATTTCTGGTTTTTTAATCCACTCATTTTGTGCAGTTCTAAGTGACTAATACAGTCTTCTATAGCAGTTAGCATAGTGTAAAATTTACATATATTATAAATGTTACTGGTATGTACAACACATGCTTTGGAATATTTGTAATTCTGGGTAGCAAACTTCACATGAGCCAGAATCTATAAAATCTAGATGTAGATCTCCATATTACATGAGTGCTCTTTTATATGCTGATTATTTAAGTCACTCCAGCCTTGCCATCTTCTTGATACTCCAAATCTACTTAAGGGTTTATTGACCTTACACCTGAGGATAGGCCAGAGTCATAAAAGGGGATAAAATCAAATGAGACAATGCTATTACGTGGCATTAGTGTGGTAAGAGACACTTTTAATTATTCTCTAAAAAAAAAGATTTGAAAAATTTGGGGGGCTTTAGGTTACTCATTTTAAAGACTTTCAGATAATGACATTTGAGTGCAAAGCCATAAAGAATTTAATTATGTATATTTATATCTTTATCAACACTTCAGAGTGACTATGACTCTAAAAGCTGAAAAATGTGTGCAATGCTCCTGTTTACAGAAAGATAATATCTATAGTTTTGACAAATGATGAATCATGTTAACACTTAAGAAGTCCCTTTCTGAAGTATTTGTTTACACCTAGCCTTATAAAATGACCAGATAAATGTGACTATCACAATATTCTGGTAAGGATAGTGTACTATTTCTTAATAGACATGAATTCTCACTTAAGAAGCCCTGGTACATTTACACAGAATTACTGCTTTATTATTATTAAAAATGCATGTCATATTTCCAAATTGTATTCATTTGACCAATGGGACATGCACCATAATGAACTAGTATCAGATTCATCTGAGATGTAGAAATAAATACTAACTACATGATATTCTTTTGATGTACAGCCAAGAATCATTTAATTTCTAGAGTTATAAAAAGGTAAAATAATCCACAATTTTAAAAATGCCTTTGAGTATTTTTTTAGCTCTAAGAAAGGTAACTCTAGCTTTACATTCAACTAAAAATTAATTTCTTATGGGAAAAGTTGGTAATAAAATGGCATAATTTTATAGTAGTACAATGGGAAATCTTAAGTATGCTCAAGTATTGGATTGTGTATTTTCAAAAATAATGTTGCAAATTGTGCTAGAAAATCTTTTTTTAAATGAATAAACAAAAGTAGCAGCTCTGCATCACAGCACATGGAAAGAACGGGGCTGGGACTGCATGGACCTGCTTGCTCATCACGGCTCTTTCCTAGGTTAGCAGGGTTATTTAAGTCACCTAAACTTCTCAAGCCCTAGTCCTTTCATAAATAATATGAATAAAATTATGTAAGTACATGTCAGAGTCACCTTCCCTGTACCTGAAACACAATTACCAGCATCCACAAATGAAAGGAGGAGAGGTTTTCTTTGGCTAACAGATTTTATAAGCTTCTGTCCATAGTCAGCTGGCTTCAAGAAGAAAGGCCATGACAGAAGGATCTGGTAGAGGAAACCTGCTGATGTCCTGGAGCCAGAAAGCAAGAGAGAAGGGAGGAGACAGACAGGGAAGTCACACACTCTGTGACCTGCCTCATGAGCAGCAGCCATCTCTTAATAGCAAACTCAGCTTCTGTTCTCATCAACTGACGAGTACAGCACCCTGTAAGCCTTCCAAAAAACCCCCCTCTGAACACATGAGGCTTTTGGGGTACATTCTAGAGCTAAACCACTAAATCATTATTATGAAATCATTATTATGAAAAATGAGAAAGGTGGGAAGAAATTTTCCTTGTAAACCACAAATCATTACACAGATATTGTTATTAATTATTCAGTTGAATAAATAATGTCAAATTACTATAAAATTTTCATGGGCATTTTTCTCTAATTTAAAGCTTTAAAGTTACATTTTGGTTTGGTTTATGTTCAATTCTTTCTGATTTTTACTTTTACTCAAAATACAAACAGAATATGATAATCCAATCATTTATTAGCAATGGTTATTTGAGATGGGGAAAATACGTGCTTGAAGTTTACAGCACATGCACTTAAGACATTCCTACTGATCTTTAGGAAATTTTGCAAGCAGAAGCAAATGGGTAAGAATAAAATGAGGAAATATTTTCTTCCTTTTGAAGTATTTATGATTTCATATGTTCCATTTACAAAATACTTTTAGCGGTTCTGACCTAAGGCTTTATTGAAATTCCTGCTGAAATGAAGACGGGTTGAAGGGCACATGAGTAAAAAAGGCTATTAGATTCAAGATAGAAATAACTCATTAACTGTTCTCTTCACATACATATTCTGAGCATTCTGTACATGTCTCTGTCCAGGTCATGCAGCTGGGGAGTTCCCCTTAGCTTCAAAGAACTCTCCTCAGAAAGAATACATCAACTGACTCATATCTGAAGGCAAAATGAAACATCTAAAAAAACTGGATGTTTAATATTTCTAAAAGTACTAGTACAAGGACTCTAACTGGAGTGATGACACACAGAACCTATTAGTATTTGAATCTATAAACTGATTGTCATCTATTCAGTTGGGAGATGTGTGCTTCTTACTGCTTGATATATCACTTTCCAGTTAATACAGAGTAAAAATCTAACTCTTCATATAAACTGATAAGAAAAGTTCATAAACATGCTTTTCCAGCTCTTGAAGAACAAAAGAGTTTTTCATCTCAGTACATTCTTCTGTGGGTTGCAGTCTTCAGGAAAAATTTAAAAAGTGGAACATTAGAATACATGGCTCAGCTATCAAACTACATTCATGCAGTATTTTATTCATTTATTTATTTATTTTTGTGCTGGGAAGCAAACTCATGATTGCACGCTTGCCAGGAAGGCGCTGTACCACTTAGCTATATCCCAGCCCCCTATGCAGTATGCAGTGTGTGCCAGAAACTGTGCTGAAGTTAGTAAACCATGAGTAATGGTTTCTGCCTTCAAAGAGACTGCAAAGGTAGGAAAGAAACATGGATCACAATGGGACATAGTGAGATGAGAATGGCGCTGGGTGGGAATCAGAGACATCAGAGTATTTGTTCATGTTGTGGCAACACAGAAGTGGAGTCTTCTAAGACATGCAGCAGGGGGCTGAGGAAAGGGGAGACAGGGCAGCAGCTGGTGGCAAGAGCAGGCTTGGATGATCCCTGGATAGGTTACAATATGACTGTGCAATAGGACTTTGAGGGAAGAGAAGGGGGAATAAGAGGAAGGAAAAAATGGAGAGAAAGAGAGAGACAGAAGAGAAGGGTGAGAAGAGAAGGGAAAGAAGTAGAATAGAAGGAAAGAGACGGGAGAGCAAGGTTGGGGAGGAAGCGGGGATGGTAGGCAGGCAGTCTATAGAATTTAGAAAAGTGATTTGTGTCCAAGCCAAAGAGCATACACTATGTTCTCAATGAACAGTGTTCTCTCAGGAACCAATGGCTATGTCTGAATGGGCTACGTGAGTGCTCAAGTTAATATGAGTTCATTCATTTGTGTGTATATTTTTAATGCACCCAGTAGGATAACAAAGTATGGCTGGGAGTAGAACTGTGAAGTGTCAGCACAAAAATTGAGGGAAGAAGTTGTAAAACTTACTAAAATCTGCTTAGATAAAGAAAGAGGGAAAGGGACAAACTAATAAGGAATATTTTAACGTTTAGACATCAATAAAAGTGAGGCCTATTTCCAACCTGATCCAAGCAGGTTTCTATCTTGAGTGGCGGCCATCTGTCATGTGTGTCACTGAGACAGATGCACTAGAAGAGGAGAAAGCTCATGTTAGGTGTCCTGGGTTCTTAGTAAAGAAATGAAAAGATGTATATGCCTCATTATGTGTTTTAGCATCCAATTCTGAGAAGTTTAACGTTTTAACATGCCTCAAAACAGTCTGTCTCTTTCAACCCACCACCTCTACTAAGCTCACATTATGTCCTGTGACTGGTGCCAGCAGTCCCTCAGCTCCTGATTTACCCTGCCTCATACTAGGAGGGGCAGCCATGTTTCTGTTTCAGAATTTCCAATGTCTGTCCTTTGACTTCAGGGCAAAAACAAACTCCTTTCTGTGGCACACGTTTTATCTGCATCCCTGCTTAACTCCCTTTCTCCGTGCCCATCACTCAGATGAGCCTATACCTTCAGATCTACTGGACTCACTGTTCCTTGCTCTTGGCCTTTGCTCACCATTTTTCTTCTGTCTGGAATACTCACATCCATCCTGTTTCAAGTTTTCATCTGATATTTCTGGTTCCCATCCTCCGAGTCATAGATTTAACATCACTTATTTAGCTGCTCCTGGCTGCCATGCAGAGTCTGTTGCTGCTCCTAGGTGCTCTCATTGTACCCACCGCATCTGAACTAGAAAGTTTTTTTGAACTAGAAAGTTTTTCTGAACTAGAAAGTTCTTGAAGACAGAACAGTGTTTTGTTGATTCATAGGCCTGAGTGTTAGCTAACTACTGCCGTGTTAAAAAAAAAAAATGACCCAATTTATCAGGGTAAAAGAACAAACTTTTATTAGCTCACATTTCCTGGTGAATTCTAGAGGAGATACAGTAGGTGTGCTGTTACAGAGCCTCCCGTGAAGCTGCAGTCAAATTTCTATCTGACCTATAATCATGTGAATCTTTACAGGGCTGGGAAAAGGCTCATCTCACTCACACAGCTGTTGGTTCTATTCCTCACCACCTGGGTCACTTCATGGGCCTGCTGTTGATGTGGCTTCCTCACAGAGAGTAATGCAAGAGATGTAAGACCAACCTAGAAGCACCATATTAGTCCCTAATCTCAGAAATAACAGGCCACCACTAGTGCTATTTTCTGTTGGTCTCATAGATCAACTTTGGTTGATCCCACACAGGCAGAAATACACAAAGGCATGAGCAGCACAAGATAGGGTACATCAGGCATCATATTTGGAGGCTAAACCCTGCAGGCCTCAATGCAGAGCATCACAATGAGCCCAGAAGACACACGCGGCAAGTATTCAAAAATTAATGAATGACTACAAGATTTAAAAGGAACTAGGATGGGAGAAAAGGGAAAGGAAGGAAAGGAAAAGGGAGGGGCAAATAAGTTAATTATACCATTAATATGTCTTGGTCCATAGAAAAGCAAGATTTGTGCTAATGTTGATTGGAGAACTGCTTTGTGCCCATATATTGTGCTTTGAGTAACTACTTTTAAAGATAATAATATACAATGTATTAACTATTGTTATTCCCCTATCATCTCATGAAATTTTGTTTTATCTTTTTTACATTTCAAAAAAACACCTCAGACTAATTACTCTGGCAAATTTAGAGATGTCAAGATATATTTTCTATACTTTTAATATAGCCTTTTCCTAAAAATGTGTCTACCATATCTCTGGGAGGTCTTTTTTGCATAAGACAGAATGAGGATTGATTTAATGGTAAATGGTTATTCCCAGAAGAATAAGCAGATAAGAAATCTCTGTGTGATAATATCAGTATCATCTATTTACATTCTGAAAAGTAAACAATACAAATTTCATTTTCAAGATTCTCATGCTTTGTCTGTAACTTTAATAGCCTAATTATTGGTATTTTGGAACATTTAAGTTGATTAAAAAATAAAGGAAAACAAATGTTTGAAATAACAGGTCCATTAAGCAAGAAAATGAAATCCATAAAAAGGTGAAATATATTAAACTATTTTAACTTTCACTGAACTTGGAAATTTTGTAGAAGTTAGCATTAAACTAAATGAGATACAATTAGATAACAGTATTACAATTAAAATTGTGTCTATTGGAATTGTTTCCTAACTATATTATGTTAAATGCCATTTAATTATCCAATACATTTTTATCCCCTAGGTACAACTTATTACCATTTATCTGCCTATAAATGGCAGCACTTGGCATAACAAGTGGATCAATACGTAATGCAAGGTCATAGCTTGTTGGTAATATGCTAAGGACTGAATCAATAAAAATTATCACATTGATAGCTTCAATACAATGAAATTGTAAGAATGCTGCACAGTGAAAATTTTACAAAATGTTGCTGAAAACTTATTTCAAGTACAAGGAAGTAGAAAGTAATCCCATATTCATGGATTGACAGACAATAATATTAAAATATCAATAATACCCAAAGCATGAACATATTCAAATATAACCCCTGCTTACATTCCTATGAATGAGATGGCATTTAGTTTGTTTAGTTGGGTTTTTATTTATTCTTGAAGAAATGGAAAATTCCATTTTAAAAGTCTTACTGACAAGCTATCCAAAAGAGCCAAAATAATCCAGATAAAGAATAATAATGTTAGAGGACTCTGATTTACTGGTTTCAAAAGTTACTAATAAGCTGTGGTAATCAACACACTCGAGGGCTGGGGGTTGGCTCTATGGGGTAACTGCCTGCCTGCAAGCATGAGGTTGTGAGTTCAATCCCTGGTACCAAAAATAATAATAATAATAATTGTTTTGGGCCTGGGGATTTAGCTCAGCGGCACAAGTGCCTTCCTGGCATGCACAAGGCCGTAAGTTCTATCCCCAGTACAAAAAAAAAAAAAAAAAAAAAATCAACACATTTGCATTAGACAGACATAAAATCTTGCATAATAGTTGACTTTTGACAATGATACCTGGAATATTCAATGGGGAAAAGACAATCTTCAACAAATAGTGCAGGAAAACCAAGAATGAAGTTGGATTCATCGAACATCATATGGAACAGGTAAGTAAAAATTGATCAAAGACCTAAAGTTAAGTGGTAACACTATAAAACTCTTAGAAGAACAGGGCAAAAATTTCAAACGTCAGATTTGTCAATGACTTCTTGGACTTTATCCCAGAGGTACAAAAATGAAAAAAAAAGGGCAAATTGTGTATCTTGAAATTTTAAAATTTTGTAGATCAAAGAATCATCACAGAGTAAAATGGCAACCCACAGATTGGGAGAAAATACTTGTAAATCATATATCTAATAAGGAGTTAATGTACAGTTTATATAAAGCCCTCTTAAAACTCAAAAATAAAATATCTGATTCAAAATTAGATAAATAATTTGAATAGACATTTCCCTATAGAAAATATAAAAATATACATATGGCCAATGAGTAAACAAGAAGATTTTCAACATCACTAATCATCAGGAAAATGCAAACTTTTTCAAAACCACATTGAGATGCCAACTGATAACCATTAGAATGGTCACTACATATACATAAAAGAAAACTTCAGAAAATAACAAGTATTAGCAAGGATATGAATACATTAGAACCCTTGGATTCTGTTGGTGGGAATGTAAATGGTACAGCCACTGTGTAAAAAGAAATCATAGCTGCTTTGAAAAATAAACACTGAATTATCGTATGACCCAGCAATTCCACTTCTAAGTATGTGCCCCAAAAAAACTAGAAAGCAGGGACTCATATAGATCCTAGAACACTCTTGCTGATAGCAACTTTATTCAAAAATGCCAGAGTAGACAACCCAAGTGTTTATAGACAGAACGAGTAATGTGGCAGGAATGAGTAATGTTCTCATATCTTTTTCAAGATACGAGAAATGCACACATTTAGTTTCTCTGAGCAAACTCCACTTGAACTTGTATTCATAGGAAAATCAAAAGCATCCATTATGTTATGTACATTTTAATAATTGGGGACCTTTAGAGAAACAAATATTGCAGGATGGCATTTCTTTTTACATTGTATTTTTGTTTAAAGCTCACAAAAGACATAAACACCCAAAAATTGCAAATTTGAAGCCAAGAAAGAATAAACAATTTTCATTTTTGTACTACCAGCAAAAAAGAAAACTATATTTCATTTTCAGGGTTGTATTACTAGGACTTATCACACTATTAATCCTCAAAGATTCCTGTGCTCTTATTACTGAGCCTTGCTGGTTTACCTTAGCCTTGCTGTTCTGTTAAGTTTTCTGAAATTTAGTCCTTGCTTTCCACTTTTCCTAGGGAAAAAAATTATTGCTGTTTAATTTAAAGTGACAGGAGACTGTTGCTTTAAGTTTTAATTATTTTTTTCTAGGCTACCTTTTGTTGTGAATGTTTTCTAAAAATGTATGCATTGAAATCAAATCATTCTCAGTGTTTGATACCTCATAGAATGGTCATTTTGAATTAGTGAGGACAGATTATGCAAGAAAAAATAATATGATGAACTTTTGTTGCTCACCAATATATTTTAGATTATTATTCTTACTAAAAAGTTACCATTCAGAGACCCTGCTTGGTTTTTTATAAATATTTATGTTCCCTTTTTATAATGCTTATGTTTTGAATACTTTTATTATTACAGATATATAAGGAGAAAGTACAGAGTCCCCTTGTACCTTTCCCTCCTCAGATTCCCCTATTGTTAACTTCCACCATTATTGTGTTCCATCTGTTAAACAGATGAGACTGCATTGATTCTTTGACACTAACTAAAGTCCATATGGTTCATTGGGGATGTGCATTCTGCAGATTTTGGCAAATGTATAGTAACAAGTATCCCTATGACATTATCGTGCAGAATAATTTCACTGCCTTAAAACTTCCTCCTCACACTCTATCATTTATCTCTACCACATAAGTCCCTGCAGATATATCCCTGCATTTTGCCTCTTCCAGAACATCAGATAATTGGAACCTTACAGTTTGTAGTCTTTCCAGGTCAGCTTCTTCAACTTAGTAATATGCATTTAACTTTCCAACATTTATTTTCACTGGATGGCACTCCATGTCTTTTGGCTGTTGAATAGATTTCATTGTCTGGGTGAACCACAGATCGTTTAGCCCTTCACTCACTAAAGGACTTGTTAGTTGGGTTTTAGAAATTATAAATAAAGTTTCTATAAACATTTTTGTGTTTGGGTGTAGATATAAGCTTTTACCTTATTTGGATAAATGTGAAAGAATGTAATTACTGGGTCTTAAAATAGGAACATACTTTTATTTTTAAGAAATACCAAACTGTCTTACAGTGCAGCTGCATAATATTTTGCATGTCCACCAGGATGGACCAGAATCAATGCTACTGCATGACCTCCTGAGCACTGGATGCTGCATCATTTCGGATTTGGCCATTCTGTTAAGTATATAGCGCTACCTCACTGTTACTTTAATTTGATTTTCTTTGATGATGTATATGGAGTATTTTTCTTATGTTTATTGGCCATCACATCATATTCTTTGATGAGGAGCTTAAGTATTTTGTTTATTTTTATTTTTAAAAGTTTGCTATATATTTTGATACTAGTTTTTATTATATATGGGGATTTTTTTCAAATGTTTTCTCTTGATCTGTGACTTTGCCTGACTTAAATATCTTCATTAACTTCTTTTTTAATTTTATATGACCTTCAAAACTTAGAATAAGTCCTTCACATAGCTTTTATTCACAAAGCACTTGAAGATGCTCATGTGAAATGATTTTCCACTGTAATATGGGTTTGCATGAAAAAATTTGTGTGGTGAAGGCACATTTTTTACACAGGCACTAAGAATAAGTGCTAATATAATTTTACTCAATCTCTAAAAATAAAATTTGTGTGCATGGACCAGAAAGAAGCTTGACCAAAAGAAAAATAGCAATGAGTTGACAAAAATACCACTCAGTTCCCAAACAGATACTTCCATCTCAGGTTAGAAAACTCGTCCCCAGGGCAGAAAAATTTAAGCCACTGCCTTGCTAATGTGCTAGATCAAGATGGCTACATCCCTGATTTCTGCTTTCTCCTACTTAATCCTTCTTGTTACTTTTAGACACATTTACATTTTAGATAGTAAAATCGAGGTTGCTATCTTATTTCAACTGTTCAAGATAAACATTTTTTAAAAAGATATTTCTCTTGCTAAATCAACTCAGTGAGGTATTATCGACACCTGGCTCATTCCAACAGAACTTTAAATATTCTCATCCTTAGCATTTGCAACAAATCATTAAGAATCTCTGGGCTACCCTGGAATTGGGGTGATGACATTTAATATCTGGGTCTTGGGTTGAAAGTTCTTTGAACGAGCAAAGGTAATCTGTGTAATAATACCAGCAATGGAATTACAGGTTTGAATTGCAATTTGTGATGGAAGTTGAATTCTGGAAACTACCTATGAAAAAGCAATGAATTTCATTTTAGATAATACTTTTATTTATAGTTTCTTTTCTAAATAACTATAATACACAGTTAAGTAGTGGCTGTTGCTTAGATAACATGTGCTAAAACAGATTTGCTGTTCATACTAGAAAAGCGAGAAATGTGTCCAACATGATGGCTGTGACTAGTAAGTCTTTCTCTACAGAAGATTTACACTGAAAAACCAGGCTATTCTAACCCTCAGTTAAGTCCACAGAGAAAAGAAAAAAAAAAAAAAACCTGAGTGAATCTTCTCACCTATTACTTCCATACATTAGACCTCTCAAGATTCAGCTTTCTGGAACAGCATTTCTTCACAGCAGAATTTTGGGTTTAGTATTCATGCTTATAGATAGCTGTCACTTAAACAGTTGGCTAGCTTCAGTTAAAATGTAAAATGTGTATTGGAAGTTATCCACTGCCAAGTAAGCAGTGTTCTATTTACTGACACACAAAACATAATCTTACTAACAGAAGTACCTCAGTGGACTGAACTGTCTGCAGCAAGACTGCCTTATCAGTGAAAGGCCCTAATTTTTAGATTCAATAAGCCAGGCAGAAAGATGTTTGAAAGGAGCCTTTTTCACAAGGAAAAACTGGCTTACTTTTAATAAATTTTTTGTTTAAAAAAAATAACACTAAAGTCAACAAAAGGCGTGTGCTCCTTCATGAGATCTGGGCTCTCATAGCAAGCCAAGGGCTTTCACTTGTGCATTTTGCCTGGGCAAAGGAGAACTTGCTGGGAATTTAGAAAATGGCAAATCAAGGTTGCAGTTACAGAGCCAAATGAACCCTCAGGATTAAGTCAGCAGAGTAATGATAGGATGTAGCAAGTACATTTCCTGGGATGGTATTAAGCACTGAAGGAATGAAAATGTACCTAGTATTTCAACTGCTTAAAATGTTTCATCCTGCTATGTATCATACATTTAATTCAATATTATGTTAAAAGCAAAGTATTTTAAATCCTTCCTTAACACACCATCTTAATCTCCATTCCGGGTTAACAATTTAAGAGCTAGGAAATTATTCAGAAGATAGATTTACCCACTTTAGGGTCCTTATAATGAATGTAATGAAAGAGATGATTAGCAAAAGAGACAATGCTAAAAATGCTCTACAGATGTGATTCCAGTTCTGCTTAACTTAAAACACAGCGATACTCCTTTGCACAAGATGTAGTATTTACAGCAGTGTCTACAGTGCTCTGCACATGGTCCTCAGGAAATATTTTGTGATTGTATAAATGTACATAAGAGTATAGAATGTTGAGGATCATAAATCTATTTGGTGTGAATGGACATTAGTATGTCACAGTTACATAATGTATATATACTAGATACCAGAATTTGATATATAAAGGTACCAGAATTTTTACAACCGTTCCCGAAAAACACAAACTTTCAGAACTCATGAGTGTTCTGAAATTCCCCAAAACAGAACCAAATCTGTGCTTTTAGCTTTGGGTCTATTACTTACCCCAGTAATACCTACATTTATTCCTTAGCTGCTTGTAATTACAAGAAACTTTTCACAAAATGCTCACATAGATGCCATGAGCCCTTTTCCAAAAGACTGTTTGACTTTCATTACAGGGAAGTCTGTGAGCTAGTTTTTATCAATACCTTCACACTTGCACTAGCTTTTATTTCTGGCCTTTCAGAAAAAAATGAAAGAAAAAATAAAATTCTAAATACAATTCTGTTTAAAAAATGAATATACTGGTATTTCAAAGACATGCTTTTCATTATTGAAATAAAATTTCTGTTCATTGCATCCAGTCTACGTAACTGATTCCACAGAAAGTCTCAATTAAACATTTGATCAAACAAGAATACTTTACTGAAAGGATTTACATAAGTTAGCATTTCACAACAATTTTATAGATTCAAGTCATGCATTCATCTTTGCTGTGTAACAAACACAGAGAAAAAAGTGGTTTTTGTTTCTTTGCTTTTGTAAATAATGATTAGTAATGAGACAGATGAGAGATCTGCTCATTTAAACTCCATAGCTTCACATGTGTGTCTCCATTTACCTGGACTCCTTTCATGCACCTTTCCTCATGCCACCTGTCATCTGTACCACTCCTGAAAATGAAGTGAAGACATACGTGGAAAGGCACTTCAAACAAAATTTGAAAATTCAGCCTCCAACATCACTTTCTTCTAGAAGTTTCTTAGGGATGAAAAGGCTTTGACTGCAGTATTGTAAACACAGAAGTTCCCCTGCATCCCCAGCATGTCTTCTGAATTGTGTAAACAGAAGCATTAGTGGAAGAAGGAGTGGAAACGGTGATACTCTGTGCATTTGCCTGCTCCCTCTTTATCCAGTTGGTTCTGTCTAGTGTGGTGGGGGTAAGTAGGAAATTTCATTCAATCCAAAGCCATCAAAATGAATACTGTTCATTTTTTGTTTATCTGTACTCAGGTACTTTTCCTCCAAACTCACATATTTTATGTGATAGACATGTAAAAGATTATAGTTACAAAAGATGATATTTTGACTGTCCAGTACTTAATTACAGTGTAAGACAAAACTACTATGTACCTTCTTTATATCCATTGGACAAAACATTATAGTGAATCTAACATCACTTATTACAAAAACACATGAACAAGTTCTTCTTTAAGAATCAGAAATTTTATATAATGTGTTTCTCCTTTTGAATTCATAATGTCATCTCAATTCCCCAATATAATTTATTTTCCTCTATATTTTTTTCTGAAAACTTTTAATGATCATACTTTTTTGGAAAACCTTAGTCACATAGAGATTTTTATTGCCTGTTAGCATAAATCATTTGCTCTGCCAATTCCAACATCACTGATATGAAAGTTTCTTTTTTTGGTGCTATAGTGGTTTTTTCTCACCACAGTAAAATCACAGGTAGTTTAGAAGTGAACCATAACTTTGCAGATTTGGAAAACGGAATTTAGAATGGAGATGAGTGAAAAGAAGTTCATTTCAACCAGAAGCATATTTCAGGCAAGTCAGAGCTACTAATAATGATATGAAAATTAAGAATCTGAAGTTAACATAAATATCTTCATGGGCAGGTACATTTCAGGCAGTGCTGCTTTGCCCTCAGCCTCCTACATTTTGATTTCATCTAAAAGTTCATTGACACTAAGAACCTCACAGTCTTGGGCACTCTGAAGAATTCCACATTGGCCCATGTTATCAAGATGGCCTAAAGAGTGTGGGCTTGCCACACTAGCTGGACTCCCTGTGGAATACAGCCTCAGGACTAAAATGCCATGGAGCTTGAAGTCACAGAGACACAAGTCAGAAGTATAGACCTATTGTCTATTATCAGGACAGACATAATCCAACCACTTCAATATGTGGGCTCCAGTTTCCTCAACTTATTATACATAGGGATAATTATATCTCACTTTGTGAGGAATAATTGAATCAGTATACGTTTGAAGTACCTAGCACAGCACACTCAATGCATTTGTTTCCTTTGCCCTTTTGCTGTTCTCCTATGTCAACCATTCCTCTCTGCTCAGCTCTCATCTTTGCAAAACATATACAGGTTTCCTTTGGTACCTGCAACACATCAGTTCAAGGATTTGCTGCAGATACTAAAAGCCTGGATTCTCCACCCTGATGAAAATGTGCAGTGTTTGCATATAGACTACATACATTGTCCCATATATATTCAATCATCTCTAGTTTTTTAATAATATACAATATAAGGTAAATGCTATGTAAATAGTATAAAGACTATTTATACTATTTGTCTAGGGATGACAAGAAGAAAAATTTGCTCATGTTCAAATGGCATGTTTTTGCAAATATTTTCAGTTCATGGTTGGTTAGATATATGGATTCAGAACCCAGGGATGCAGAGGACAACTGTATTTTTTAATCAGATTTACCTTACAGTTAAGATATAAAATGTCAGAAAACAGTACAAAAATTACATTTTCTACACATTTCCACTTTTGTTTTTTCCCTTCATTTTCAGGTTTAATATGGTTTTGAAAACAAGTTGTCAAAGGCATTTAAGCAATGTTTCTTCAAGGGATGAGATTTCAGCTATTCTCAGGGGTGAGACAAGTTTGAGGGAAGAGAGAGCCTCCTCATGGCCCAGAAATTGTACTGTTTCGTTCCTAACTTCTCTGGTTGTGAGACAGCCCAATTATAACCAAGGATTGATCCAGGTCCAATCCTCAATGTGATCCTAGAGTCATCACCACCCACTATCACCTACTCCAGCCTCTCTATGAGTTCTGTAAGAGAGTAGCTAATTCTCTCATTCATGGTGAGTCTCCAAGAAGCAATGAGTTACACATCAGAAAAAAAGTACACCCTAGGCCTGTACAGATCTGATCATATCACCCCAATGGTGGGCAAGAGAACTTACTTCTCTGCATATTCAGATTATGATCACATACTTTAAGTCATGACAACACTCAGTTTTACTTGCTATGACCTTCAGGATCTTATCTGCTTGTCAGCTTACAAACTAATAAAAGCTTTAAAATATCAAAGAGGAGCCAGCCATCATGGCACACACCAGTCATCTCAGCATTCTGGTCGGCTTTGACAGAAGGACCACAAGTTTTGAACTAGCCAAGGCTACTTAGTGACTGGGTGATGACCCATGTGTCCCCCCCCCAAAAAAAAAACTTTTTAAAGGGGGACTGGGGATGTAGCTGTAACTGATGCACTCAGGTTCTTGCCATCATGTAAAAATATTTGTTGTGAAACTACTTTTTGTATTTTCTAGACACATTAAATTTCACAAAAAGGACATTTTCTCCAATGTCAGAATTAATATCTTCCACTTTTTTCTAGGTTTTCAACATAAATATAGCTCATCTGTTTCTTAGTTTCCTTCCTAACCAAACTCATCTTTCAAAGATCTTTCACTGAGGTTCAATACTTTACAATTGCCACTGTGCTTTTACTAGTATGGTAATGAATTCAATCCTACCTTCAACCCAATTAAGCACTAAATATCAACATTTTTCTAATTTAAACTTCACTTCAAGTCCTCCTTTCTGGCTAACATGTAATTGTCTCTGTTCACAAGCACTATAAGACTCAGCATAAAGAATGTAGTTTGAAAATAAATTATAGCCTATTTTATTTTAGGAAGGCAACAAACAAGGTGTACTGCTAGGTTGCCAAGCTGACACAGTTTCATTAGCCATTCTATTTTAGGAAATGCCAAGAATAATTATGGAAAATAGACAATTTCAGGAATATTCCAACTCATCAAGTTTAAGGCATGTTACAAATTTCCTAGAAATTTTAGGGAGCTACTGGTATACCAAACTTTCATTATTTGTGATCTCATATGTGATACACAAAACAAAACAAAACATAAAGGTGATCTCATAGACATTAAGAGACCAGGAATCAAACTCAGGGGCTCATGCTTGCTAAGCAGGTATTATGCCACTGAACTATATCCACAGCCCCAGAAGTTGAGGGCCACCTGGTGATAACCAGAGGCTGGGGAGGGGAAGGTGGAAGGTGAGACAGGGAAAAGTTGTTGAGACAGGGAAAGCATCAGTGGGTGTGACATTATAGGTAAGGGCAGTGAGTTCTGTGTGGTACTGCATACTAGGTGGTTGTACACAATGATAATGTGCTATATATTTCAGAAATATTTTGAATGTTCACTATAAAGCAATAATACATTTTTATATGATAAACATTTGATGAAGTAGATGTGTTTGCCCTAGTCTAAGTATTATACAACATATACATGTATCAAGTCATCACATGGTATCCCACAGATTTGCATATTTTAAAATTTATTTTTATTAGTACATGTTTGCAGCACATAATGCTTACATTTTCTTATGTAGAATTGGTACACATACATAGCACATCTTGATTTCTTTCTTTTTACCTTTTGTCTCCCCTCCCTTTCACTTCCTTCCCTTTCCAGTTGAGAAAAAGCTCTCTCCCTACTTATTTCATCTGTCTTTCATTTTCATCTTTAAATGATACAGAAATTCTTCAAAATAAACTAAACTAGAAATTCCATTTGACCCATCCATTTTCCAGATAGATATATTCCTGAAAGAATTGTAGACGCCACACTGTAGAGATACAGACATACCTATGTCTATAGCAAAAAAATCTTGGAAGAGGTCTCTCTCCATTAGCAGATGAATGGATAAACAAAATGTAGTATTTGCACACAATAGAGTACTACACTTTGTCATAAAGACAGATCAACTTGAGTCATTTGTAGGAAAATGCATCCACATTGAGACTGTAATGTTAAGTGAAATAAATCAAACATACAAGCTTAAATGTCTCATGGTTTATAAGAGAAATCTAAATTATAAATCAAGAGAAAAACATGTATAATTTCGACTTTTTGTATCAGTTAAAACCTAAATTTAAATTTTAAAAATTTCATTATAAAGGAATGTAGCTGCTTGAAAAATCTAAGTGCTCTTACTTCCTGGTAAATTATGAAGCAGAAAGTATTTCCATTTTTGACAATATGTAAGAAAACTGAATTGTCATTCTTAGTGACAAACAACTGAAAAGCATAAACATACACACCAGAAGTGTCTGACGTCCCATGGCTGGAATTCCTGGAGGTAAGAAACTCAAGGATTTGAGAAAGAATATGTTCATGATTACCCTTCATACTGCAAACAAGTCTACTATCTCCATCCTAAACTAAAACTTGTAACCTCTGAAATATGAGATTTTTGAAGCACGACTTCACCAAACTGCCTGATAATTTTATCTTTTATCATGCATTAAAATCTAGCTGCATCCACAATTCTGTGCTCTTCCAAACCTGAAGGTGACTTACATGTGCATATTCGAAACAGGAAATACTCCAGAAAGGAAGTTTTTCTTGTCAGTAAATACAAGTTGCCTCTTAAAAGCATGTTTCAAAAGAAATTTTATTCTAAAAATTTAAAAATTTTAATGCTACATTTGCAACTTCTTGAATTATGATTAAACAAATATGATTCAGAGAGCTCCAGTGGCGTAATCAGTGCGTGGTACTTATATAACAAATATGATTCAATTTGAATATAACAGACACACCATTATTTTTTCTTAAAACAGTCAACACTGTTTTCTATGGAACAATGGCTTTTGGCATGTTATGGATTAAAAACTGGTGGTCAACTTAATGCCAGCTGAATTAAATCAGTGTGGTGCTGAGCACAGATGCCACCTGAGAAAAGTTGCCAGCATGAATAAGAGACACAGAGAAGGCGAAGGTATGCGTTGAGGCATTGTGGGTTCGCCTATGTGTTGCTGTTTGAGCTGTTGCTTATCCTGGAGAAGGTCTGGTCCTCACATCGAGCATCGCTTCCTGGCTCCAGAGGGGAAGACGTGTGCCACTTGGCCTCCAGGATGAACTCGTCATGCTGGCTTCCTGACATGTACTTGACTGTGCTTATCATCGGAGGAGCTCAGGGCCTCCGTGTCGCTGAGGATGGTTGTGGTGCTTTTCAGGACAGCCCTGGCCTTTGTTTTGAGTGTGACTTCTCGGCTCCAGCATAGAAGGCTCAACTTACCAACACAGCTCCTTCACCCTGCTGACATAGACTTTCTAGCTTCCACCACTGACCATTGGGCCTTCCTAGCATGGATCCGTAAAGGAGACTGGCATGGGTCCTTCTTGTGGGCTCTAGACCTCCAGTTGGACTCATGGGAGGCAATGTCGTGAGTTCTGGGTCTTCATCTGAACTCATGTGGGACATTGCTGTAGGATTCAGGCCCTTGGCTAAATATTCTGTCTTTAGTGTCGTGGATAGATTTTCTGCATTTTCTTGTGTTAACTCTAGGTGATCATCATAAAATAATAATATAAATTTCATGTCCTGATTCTAATTGTTCTCCTCACAACCCCTGACTACAACATGGTATGAGGCTTGAGTATAGCTTCATAATGAGTGTATATTTGCAGTTTTGAAAATATGCGTTTATTTTTCTTCAGATCAAAACATGGTCATTTTCATCCAGTGTAAATCTCACTAACTTTCAAGAAACAAATAACGAGCCCTTTCAAATATCAGCACTCAGATGAGATGACTCACTTTTCCGAGTGGAAAACAATAATATGCATTTTATTATGAAAGTAGATCAAGCATCACTTGCTATTAACCAATGTATTGTGAATTTTTACTGGTGAAATGCAAGATTGTTCAGCTGACCTGAAATTTCATTTTCCAAATTTAACATCTCTTCATGCATTTGTTTCTTTCACTACTTTTGTTAATGGTATCTTTTTCTTCTCCTTTTTTATGGATTGGCATATTGCCAATAAAATTAAGAAAAACTCCATTTTCTTAATTTTATTATTCTTGCTTCTCATCAATGCCTGTAGTTAATTTATTGACTTATTGCCAAATTCTGCTGTTTGTCTTTACCATGACTCATGAGGAGTCTCTTCTCTGCAGAATACCACTACTGTAATGCCTCATGCCTCCTCGTCAAAAGATGTTATGCTATATCTATAAATGTCTTTCTTTAGCCAGTTATGCTTTGGGCAGAATAATCTTCCTGAAATACAGTGTTGTTCTTATCCCTTCCTCACAAAACTTCAAAGTCTTTACACTGATGTTTGAATTGAGTTCCATGGTCTTAACTAGGTTAAATGTCACTAATTCCTACAGATATCTTAGCAACTACTCCGTTGGAATGATGTACTTATGATCTTCACAAACAGCAAGTCCTGACTTTGCCTTATTATTCTCAGACATGTGGGGAGGAAATAAAGGAGAAATGGGTCACTGAGGACTCTGCCAGATGAACAGGCTTTTGAGGTACAGCTCACTAAACCAAATAACGGCTATCTTCAGGAAAAAAATATTTAAACTATATAATTCTCATTAAATCCCTATCAGAGTAATCAGCAATCATCTATCATACAAATCACAAGAAAACGCTTTTTAATTCTACCTTCTGCCTAGCCCAATCTTGTACTTTAAAGCACTGCTCCTAAACTAAGACTATGTTTTCCTGACCTGTCATAGCTGGATAGTCTTGTGCTTGAAGGACCAGTGTCTAAAGTTCAGCAGCTTATTTACTTCTGAACACCTCTATTTATTTGCCTTTCTTAATCTTCCACACAACCCTACACTGGCCCCGGGCTCCTGATTCAATTAAATTTAGTCAGCAGTCCTACTGCAAGCCTTAAAACCATTCATATTATCCAATAATATTTTAGTTATTAGTGCAATCTCTACTTATCTGCAACAATATTTTGTACGTTTCACTTAAGATTTCTCACATTTTTCGTGGAATTTTCTCCTCTTATATTTTTGAAAAAATTAATAACACTTTGTAAAATACAATTTGAAAAAAAAATCTTACAATTTTTTTCATCTTCTACATATCTTAAATATCTAGCACTTGCATATAAAAGAAGTATTATATATACTTTTGGACTTAAACTGAATTCATGCCACAGTTGAAAAATATATTTAAATGTTTACTGCAGATTTGTGTGTCTTTTGTCCTGCAACGTTACAAGAGTTTGTATCCCTAGTATTTAATGAAAGATCTGTCACATATGGTGCTCAAAAACAAAAGTAAATTGAAAGAAAAAAGAATTTAAAGAAGAGTAGAAGGAAATGGAAGAAAAAGGGAGAACACATTTAAATAGAATTTTGACTTGTTGATTTCCAGTACTTAAAGAAGAATCAAACTATGCATGCAGCATTTTTATTAGCAGAGAGAAAATTAAAGTATAAGAACAAAACAAATGAGGTAAGACAGTATTTAAGATGGAACCAAACATGGGCAGTCAATGCGTTGCTGGAAAGCAGCTGCTATGTGACTCAAGGTCTTGTGGGATGGCCTCAGGTTACCCAGGCCAGGCCCGCAGCACAACAGGCTCAGACATTTGATTATGCTACAGCAGCATATCAGCTCTCCCAGGAAATTCAAATCACCCAAGTTTGCAAAAATCAAAATAGTAGAACTAGAATGCTACTTGAATTATCTAATGTACGATGAAAAACAAAACTCTTGAAAAATAAAGAAGCCACTGGTAGCACCTGTGTCCCTGTGGGCATCTGCACTGGGGGTGAAACATGAAGATTCATACTGCTTGAGGAGCACGGATATCAAGGCCTAACAAAAGGTGACACGATTTCAAAAGGTAATGGCATGAAGTCAGGATGGTCTGAGGTTCTACTTACTCACTAACATTCATTTGGAATATGGAATTCTTTGGCTAAATCCATAATTCCACTAAAACTAATAAGAAACACTGACTTCTTCCTTAATGTCCTCATGCCAATCCATCCCTCTACTCCCTTCCCCTCTTACGCTTAAACAGAGGGACACTCATGTGCTTGCTTGCCTTTTCTTATTATAGCAATTTTAAAACTTTTATATGACTTAGGAAAACTATCTCATTGAAATTTTTACAGCTTCCCTTTTACTTATCACACTTGGCTTTAATAGTTTAACTTCTTGAGGAGTGTTACACACTTAATTCAAAGTTCTTAGGAAGTACTTAACTATTTCCCATCTGCTTCCTATGTGCAGTAAAAAGTAACACGATTCCTCCTTTCAAAAACTTCTTAATGCTGGAACCCAGGAGGCTGCACAAAGAAGCCATTCGCCTGCCCTCTTGGTGAGCACCTTCCTCAGGTGTCAGCCAGGAGCAGGCCCAGTACTATTTCCTGTGAGCCTACCGGTGCACAGGCTTGGAATCCAACACCCCCACCCCACCCCATTAGCAACTGAGGACAGAGGTCTGAGCATCTCTTGGCAGGATGATTGTATGCAATATAGCAGATGTGGGGGTCCTCCTCTATTTTCTCTTTGAGAGCAAGTGCTGTTTTCAATTTGATTCATTATGATTAATTGGTTTACTCTTTTCATTATTCTCTTTCAATTGATTTTATAATGTTCTGCCTTTGGTTTGATTTTGCTATACCTAATTGACTAGACAACTACTGTGAAGTTAATGAGATAGATTATGGTACCTATTACTGTTATCCCGGTAACCTGCTGTGAATTTAGGTACCAAATTCTCTGCACTGTCTCAATTGGCTTTGTTCTGTTTTGTTCTGTTGTATTTCTACTACCTTCAAAATAAAATTTTTTAAAAAAGCTTCTTAAAAATATTTATAAAATTTGGTTCTCTCCTCAAACAGCAAAAGAAATACAAAAAAATCACACAAATACAAAAAGTAAGGAACTGTCAGCACTTAAATACTGTACAAAAGAATTTAACAAATACTAAAATAAAGTATTGCAACAACAAAATCAATAAATGAAATCTTTTGACACTGAAATGGCTCACAATTTAAAAAATGAAAAAGAAGTTCAATCAAAATACTTGACTATTACCAGGTATATTGGTACATGCCTGTAATTCCATATTCTGGGAAGTAGAGGCAGGAGGATTGTCAGTTAAATCCCAGCCTCGGCAAATTCAGCAACACAGGAAAACTCTGGGGAGAATCTCCAATTTCAAAAGGAGAGAGGGAAGGAGGGAGAGAGAGAGGGAAGGAGGAAGGAAGAGGGAGGGGGAAGAGAGGGAAGGAGGAAGGAAGGGAGGGAGGGAGGGGGAGGGAGAGAGGAGGAGAGAGAAAGATATCAGTGCAGAGACCCTGTGTCACTCACCAGTACCAGAAAGAAAGAAAATTGATTACAGAGCAAAATTCCTTGGAACATATTAATAGTTCCAGAACCCGAATGCACTGGAACTGCTATGATCATCCTCATTTCTTTTTTCTGCTCCTTTGTGTCACTCTGAGCACTGTCCAGGACAGCTGCATTAGAACTCAGGGGTTGTCGGCTCAGCACATATCACAGCAAGTGCAGAGAGTGCCGGGCTCCAAATTGCCCATATTCTCCATCACCAGTGTGATGAATGAGAAGGAAGGTCCTCAAAGGTAATACCATCACATATCCAAGGATCATAAACACCCAGAACCCAGCTGGAAAAGGGACCACAGATGAGCCTTACATCTTCATTGTCAGTTAGACACTATGGGCTGAGACCTCCAAGGAGACTTTCTGGACTCTGGAAAAGGCATCTTAAAAGACACTTAAGACAAGAAGGATGGCTTCTTTCCATGGTCTCCAGAAAGGAATGTAAAAGTTTTACAGATACTGGCCCTCTGGGGTATATTTGTCAATGAAAAACATCAAAATTAGTGAGTATTTAGTAAGGTTTACTGGTGTGTGTTTGCCCTTACTTAGGTACAATATTCTGCATCAAGATGAATTCATAAGGTTGTTTCCATTTTCACAATAGTCCTTTGTGAAAAATCCATTTGTAAGATAGATGACGATATTACTAGGTTTCCATTAGATCACTGAACAGAATGGTTTGCACTGTCAGTGTTTGAGTGTCTACTTTTTATGCTTTGATTTTGTAACTTGAACAACTATTTCTAAGAGGACAACATGTAACTTATCAACTAGTAATTTCTTAGTGTTAATATTTTTCTTTGAAATTCTGTATTCTACCCTTTTTTTCTGTTTTGTCTTGTTTTTTTCTTTTTTCTTTAAATAAAAAACATCCATCCATATGGAATTCTCTAATGTAAATTCCACTTTTTTCTTCTATGAAACACAGTTTCATCTGGATGATCTGTAACCATTAAAGATTTAAATTCATACTTAGTAGAAATGACTGTTTTCAAGTATGAGTGATGTGACACAATAAATTTAGCTACTGCTTAAAGAAATGCTATTATGTGCCAGGTAATGTAACAATTCCTCTCCTACCTTTCCTTGAATCACTTCCTTAAACAAAAGTATTATTATTCTCACTTTGCGCAGAGGGTAGCTGTTACGGTTTATCTCTAAAATGTACCCCTAAAGCCTCAGACTCCCATAGGTGGGACTTTGGGCAGGTGATAACTTGGAGGTGACTTATTGCTAGGAAATGGGATCTGTAGGTCACTGGGGCCATGACCTTAACTCCTCTCTTCCCTGTTCCTCCCTTGATGTCTCTCTTTGCTTTCTGCTGCCATGCCATAAACAACTCTCCTCTGCCATACCCCTCTGCTGTGTCACCCTCATTTGGGTTAGCAGACTCTGGAGTAAAATCTCTACAAACTGGGAGTCAAATTTCCTCCTTAGGATTGTGTATACTGGGTATTGTGCCTCAGCAAGAAGAAAGTAACTAAGAAGAGAACTGCATTACCCAAAGTCACATAGCTAGTTTTGCTTAGAACAAAGATTTTATATATTTTACCCCACATACCTTATACTTCCCACTTTTGAGACTCTTCAAAACAACACTTGCTCACACACAACTTGATTTCCTTTTATTTATTTATTTTTTGTTGTGCTATTGATTGAACCTAGGATCTCTTGCATGTCAAATATTATTGAGCTATACTCCCAGTTCCTGGATCTTCCTTTTAAATTTTTTAGCGTCCACTATATGCCAAAGACATAATCACAAATAAGATACTATAACCCTAGTAAAACTGGAACAGAAGACAGAAGATTTCCTAAACTATACAGCTAACTCTAATTTGTAACACAATTACAGGATACAATACTAGGCTCAGAGTGGTTAAAAAATTATCCCCAAAACTATTACCTTATGCTTTCTCACTCCCAATTATTTGTTTTATTTTTTTCATTCTATGTGCATATTGTTATGGTTTCAATGTTCATATTTAATTATCATGGTAACAGTAGTAAGAGATGGGGCATTCAAAAAGTGTAGGTCATGAGAAGTTTAAGAACTAATTAGAGCTAGAGTTGGCGGTACACATTTACAATCCCAAAATTCCAGGAGGTTGAAGCAGGAGGATTAAAGTTCAAGCCATTTGGCAAAGATATCCTAAATAATATTTTGTTTAGATCAGTCAAAACACTATTATTTTTATGTGCATTTATTAAGAAAATAAACTCCTACAACATTTTTTTTTAGATCAACTGGTTCTATTATCTGAAACAGTGTGGCTCACTTGGCCATTTAGTAAATTAATGAGACTCCCAAAACAGAAAACAAAGAACAGATTGGGGCTGTAACTCGGTGAGAAGGACTTGGGTCCAGTCATCAATACAGCAGAACAAAAGAAAATGAAATACAGTGAAAAAAAATCAAACAATGATTAGGTCATGAGAGCTCTGCCATCAGGAAAAGATTAGTGACATTCTGGAAGGAATAGGTTAGTTATGGACAAAAATGATGAGCTAGCCCTCTTCCCTCTCATATGTTTGCTCACCTCTCCATCATGTTATGATGTAACATTAAACTTCCCAAGATTTGAGTGTCATGCTCCCAACTTCATAGCTCCAGAACCATGACCCTCAACTTCTACTGTTTTTATGACATTCTGTTATAGCAGCAGGGCATGGACTAAGACACACACGTACTTCTTAATAAATGTGTGGAAATATCTACTTTGACCTAGAAAAAAAAATCAAATTGGAATACTATATTATCCATTAGAACACATTATTAAGAACATGGTATTAAGAAAAAAAATGAGTTGGAGCTCCATAAAAGAACACTTCTATAAAGCCATACTACCCTCACTGTATCTCTGACAGGCTGAAAGAGCTCTGAAAACTTCCTGTATCCATTCTCTTCCTATTGGACAACTCACTTGAGGGAGGCACTCAATCCAGAAGAAAGGATTAGACAGATGCACAGCTCCTCAGCAAAACAGTTTCACACTACCCCAAGGATGTATTTCTACTGGTAGTTATGTCTGTCTTACTTCTATTTAAATATAACAACATGGACTCACCTAGGGTCTTATGAGTAACCCAGGACAGGATGAAATATTGTTCCATTTAATATTCCCTGATTCTGGCATCCTTTTTTTGTTTCCAGCATTCTCTTAAGAAGAGAAAATCTAATCACATTTTCTTTAAAAACTAAAATTAGTAGTTAAAGATTATATTGGAAATTAAAGCCAGAGAATTGTAATATCTTCTGCAATCTGAAGTGGTTATTTTTGTTCTATACAGTTAAAATTTTACAGAACTAGCAATAAGGCATGAGGTTTTGAGTTTTAGAGTTAGAATTCTCTTATAAATTAGGTAATATATTCAATATGCCTTTCTAAAAATTAGGTAAATATAATTGTAAAAAATTATCTTGGAATTTGTACCAAAATCATCTTATTCTCCAAGTTAAAATGATCAAACAAAAATAAATTGATTACTAACTAATATGTATCATGTCCAAATGGAAAGAAAAATATTAAAGTGACATGCCGCATATCAATGCTGTTCTCTGGTAGACTGACTGTATTTTATCATAGCATCTAAATTAAAGCTACAAATCTCTTAAACACATTAACCTACTCCTGAAAAAAGGGTCTTTATCTTAAAATAATCTCTTCTGGAATTTGCATGATCTTGTGCAGATAAATCCCACCTGGTTAGTCTGAAGTATAGCTAGGTATTGTCAGCAAGTAATTATTTATGGAAGATCGAACCTTATAAAAGATACATGAGATAAGTAAATGAACTAGAAATTAGCTCCTCAGTTAATGGCCATTTTTATGGGGCTGCTGCTGCTGCTGTTGTTTGGAGTCCTGTGATGAACCTCAGCCATTAGAATGGGAAGCTTTGCTCACCCTTGCAAAATTGTTAGGCACATCCAGGGATCATTCTTCAATTTCACACATTTTAGTTTAATTGTCACAGAATCAGTAATCAAAGAGTACAACTGATTTAAAAAGAAACATAAATTCACCACTGGAGAACACATTTCCCAATCATCTCTACTCATCAGAATTCTATACCACAGTTTTAACAGTTCCAAAGAATACCAAACCAAGACCAAGAACTAAGGTATGAGTTCAGGGATGCAGCTCAGATGACGTGCAACATGGACCTGGGACTATGTCACCGTCATCTCGAATAACCCAAAGAGGGAGAGATAATACTGGGAAAGTACCCTCAGGCATGATCAGCAAACACTAAACATTAATCTTTTGACAAAGATATCCTAAATAATATTTTGTTTTGATCAGTTTAAACTCCATAGTCATTATTTTTATGTTTGTTTACTAAGAAGAAAATAAATTGCATAACATATTCTCAGGAGACCAACTTTTAGCTCTATCATCTGAAACAGGCAGCTCACAGGATTTCATCTTTATGCAGTAAATATTCCCTAGTGTCCCACCCATGTCTGACAGCATGACGAAAGCCAGAACTCACTTTCAAACACACTCAGGCATATTGACATCTTTTATGGTCACTATCGTGTGCCATTCAGCAATTGTAACAAAGCACAAGGCTACTTTAAAATAATATTTTAGAATTCATGTTTATATTTTTATTCATTCAAACTCTAAAGAGAAGCTAAAAGAAAAACAGGCTTTGTATAATAAACTTTAATTATCTTTTGTCTGAGTAGCTCTTAGAAACAGTGTCTGCTCTTTGAGATACTGACCTGCATATTTCCTTTTGCTAAAGGGTTACAAAAGAAGTTTGGAACCCAGCTGAGGTAAAAAGAAAGGATGTCTTTAATTGCTGAGGTTTAGGAAAGTAGAAGAGATTAATGAACAAGTAGAAAAAGCACTTTCTTCCTATGAATAGGTAACCAACATGAATGCCCTGGTTTACCCATTTGGCAAACCTGAAATAAAAAAATCACTGCCAAGTCATATCTCAATGAATAACTTCATTGAGAATTCTAAGCATGAAAAGGGAGAGGGAGTTCAAGATGAACATGTTTTTATCCATCTTGGAAGGCTTGTAGGGTAATTAGGGGAGTGAGAACACTCAAATGAAAGAGTGGTCTTCAAGCTAAATTTAGGGTAGGCTGTGGTGTTCGCTGCTGAAAACCAGAATTTCCAAAAGGCACAGAGGTAAAAGTGCATATAGTCGGGCTTTCCAAAATGACATTAAAGCTCGAGTCCCTGTGAATATTTCTAGTTTGATTCTAACTTTGGTTATGTGGAAGGCAGTGCTTACTTTTCCTTTTCCAATACAAACTACCCTATAGAATTGATTCAAACTAGAAAGACAGACTTTTTGTTTTGTTTTGTAATATTAAGGTCAGTTGCAACCACTGTGTGTGTGTGTGTGTGTGTGTAAGGGAGAGACAGAGACAAAAAGAGATAAAGACAAGAGTTATAGGGAACAAAGAGAGAGAGAGACAGACAGACAGACAGTGAGAAAGAAACACAAATGGTCTGAAAGTGAAAAACCTGAGTATGTCTCCATTCACCAACCCAAATTTAATAGGTTTCATTCCATTTCAAGTGCAGTTTGGCTATGGTAAGGTCTAAGAAAGTGACAGTATCCTAATTCTGCTCTTACTCTCCACCCCATCTGTCCCTAGGAATTTACGGAAATTACATAAATTGTACAAAGCTCTGGACCTTGTGGGAAAGCTTTCTCGACATCTATCAGACAATGGGGGTGTGTTCTCTCCAGGAAGACAGCATTTACACCACCCTGAGCATGGCTTTGCAGGTTGGCCATTTGCCCAAGCCCCATGAGAATGTGGTTGGACATGTGTGCAAGCCCCAGAGAGTGCCAGCAGCACTGTGAACATCATAGAATGCCACAAAAGTCCTTCAGACCTGGCGCAGTCTCTGCTCCTCCTGCCTGTGAAAGCAGCCAGAACCTCAGTTCACATCATTAAAGTTACGCAAGTTGTAATCACTGCAAGCTGAGTGACAGTACTATGGCACTTAGGCCACACGCCTTCATGCCTGAACATCTGCTTGTGCCATCAATCAGCACACAGAGGCTACTCACACAGGTGAAACTTAGAGGTTGCTCGACCAGTGATCATGACTATGAAGAGCCTGTCAAAGCCTGTGGACACAAGAAGGATCCTTGCTCACTGCCTACACTCCCAAGCACCTCACCCATACTTCCAGTAGCCTCAGTTTTCTCTTGTTATGGTTTATCTCCAGATGTCTCCCAAGAGCCTCATGGACTCACAGGCAGAGCTTTCAGAAGGCAATTGAATCATGGAGGTGCTATGGCTAGATTGATGTTAAGAGGTGGCCCTGGTCAAAGTTGTCCCTAAGGATAGGATCTGGTAGTATGGATCCCCTGGCCCTCCTCTTGCTCTCCATTTCGCATCCACCATGCAGTGAGCAGCTTTCCTCTACCAGGACACTGTACCACACCTCCCTGCATGGAGCCAGCCAATGATCGACTAAAAATGTGATCCAAACCTCCTCCCCTTCAGGTTGTGGATGTCAGCCTACATACAATTTTGTGCCAGAAGTGAGGAAAGTGACTCAGGCACCTCTATTACATCTATTTTCCTGCTTATTTTCCAATCATTTTCGAGTTGAGTAAGGATGCCAACTGGTGTGGTGCTTGTATTTTCAATATGTGGCCTGACATGTGGTACACATGGCACACAAATATTCTGTGGAACAAATAAGTAAATTAATGACCAAATGAATGGTGATTAAGTCAAGTTTAGCTCCGCTTGAGCACTTCCGTCTCCAAGAGCAAATGGAAACTGAGAGAACCTAACTAAGCTCCTCATAGAAAACAAAAACGAAAAAGCATAATACACAGTCTGGAAAGATATGTGAATTGATGAGGCTGTGGAATCTATCCTACATCAGCTCTGACACCAGCTTCCTACCACATGCCATTTAATCTGAAACTATTTGCTGAGCTTCCTGTTTTAGTTACTAATCTATAAAATGCTTACCTTGTAGGATAACTTGAGGTTTCAGATTATGTAACATTAACAAACTACCAGGTATATGCAGAGGATGCTTGAGGACATTGGAGGAGGCATGTCATGGGGAAATATGTT
The DNA here is from genome assembly GCA_004027455.1 of Hydrochoerus hydrochaeris. Lineage (NCBI taxonomy): Eukaryota > Metazoa > Chordata > Mammalia > Rodentia > Hydrochaeridae > Hydrochoerus > Hydrochoerus hydrochaeris. The sequence goes on along the minus strand of PVLA01001367.1, from coordinate 123,963 downwards.
TATTTTTTCTCATTCTCCATGGTCAAGTGACCACAAGTTATTCCTATAGGGGCTGGGGACTTAGCTCAGCGGCATAAGCACCTGCTTGGAAAGTGCAAGTGATAGTGAGTTCAATCCCTGGTTCAAAAAAAAAAAAGGTTAAAAAAAAGTTATTCCTCTATTACCAACCTCAATTAAGTAGCCAAGCCCTTGAGTCTAAGGGTAATTATCAACTAACTCAATTTTATAGAGTGAAGACATAAAACCAAGTTCTTTGTTGAAAAGAGTGCAAAGAACTATATGAATTACAAAGTATAGAAAGGGTTTAGGAATATTTGTAATTATCTAGGCCTGTCTCTAAATTATCTTTACCAAAATCATTCAGAATTTCATATATGAACACCATATATATATGAATACACCACATATGCAGTATAGTTTAAAATAACCATCATATACTTGTGTGCATTCATGGTTTGTTCTTTTCCAATATCATCAAAGAATGAGCAGTACAACAAAGAATAATTCATATCTGTCCTCAATAAGCTTTTATTGTGAGAGAGGACACAGATTTATAACTACAACTTCATAGTCATGTCACATGGTAGGTTGGCTGTGCTAACCTAGTCTCCCTCTGTGAGTTTCCTCCTTCTGCCCTCCTCACCAAGCCATCTCATCCAAGCTATGAGTCTCAGCACAAATTTACATCCTTAAGGACACCTCTGCTCTCTGGTTCTACAGAGACCATTTCTGAAATATTAAGACACTATTAAAGGCTCAGTGACACCAAAGGGAAATTGACAGCATAACATGAAAGTCAGACACACATTTTTATCCTTTTGTTCTGTCTGAGTTTTATTATGACTTAACTCCTGCTCACTTGGGGTATCTTTCATGGGGCTCTTCCAAGCTAGTTCTGCATTTCAAGACCATACTCTGTATACCCCCCAGCACCCTAGTGTAAAATACAATCATATGACTGTGTATCTCATGTCTATTCCACAGCATTGTGAGATTCACCCACTGAGATGGGTTCAAAATTACATATAGACTTGTTTTTTTAACATATGAGCTATTTTTATTAATTTATGTCATATCTCATTGAGATATTTTCATAAAGTAGAATTTTTTTTTTACATTATACTGATATCCTGGATTTTGATTCCTAGAAAACACTGGAGATGAACTCTAATATTACCAAATATTGAGCACTAAAAAATGATTTCCTTTGAAATTTACACCTTCTTTCTAAATTGCAAGCTTCTGTCCTCTCTCACTCCAATGGAAAGCAACATGCAAAATAAAGCTGAAATGCTCATATTCTGGATAAAATGAGTCATCCAGAAATGTACTATAGTACATTGTTAGTCAGATCTCGGAGATTTAATTAACATAGTTAAAAGAAAAAAACCATAAATCTCGACCAGGGTAACATAAAGAAAGAGTCAAACTAGTTCAAACAAACTACGGTAGAATGTGAACAGTATCAAAGTTGAGCAGCACATTTAGAAACTAATCTTTAAAGATTCCTCAAGTGTACCACTTAAAAGTTTGAGTCACAAAAAATGACAAACAGTAGTTAGGTTCACTTTCCATAAGAAAAGTCTAATTAATATGGAGCGCCAAAGCTTTTAGCAAAATGAGTATATAGTTCATTTCTTTAAACAAGTTTCTCAGCATGAGTTGGTGTTTCCCAATGCTCCCTTTCATCCTTATTCATGTAGATAATCACCCAGTGAACATAGATATAATCCAGGCTGAGAGTCGTGAATTACCCCTCTACCCATTATCTGATTGGCATATCTCATTGTAAAGCATGCTATAGGACTCCCAACACACAGCTGCTTTCCTGGAATTCTTCATTAGAAGAGAAGAGAACAAATTTCCTTCAAAGTTTGAAAATAAAAAGGTGGATTTGCAATAATGCATATATGAAAGTCTAGTACATTAAACAGTATCAGAGAATAATACATTATTATACTTCCCAAAGCATGACAAGATGCATATTATGTCATGAAATGTTTTATGAAAAAAGTAAATATTTTATGTCCATTCCTGACATGTGTTTTAGTACCATGTTCTTAAAAGTTAGAGCTAATCACAAGTATGACCAGGTCCTTTGCCACTTATACATGACTACATAGTTTAACAGTCCACTGGTAGTATAAACCCTCTTCAGAGTTTCACAATGTATTACTCTGAGGTTCATCTCTCTATAGTCAGTCCCCATAGAGGGTGTGAACAGAGTAGGCAATCAGCGAGTATTTTTGGAGTCAGTGAAAACATGTATAAAGGTTCTTGATTATGTATTATGCCCCTTGATCCCTCCAGAGCCCTATCCTCCTCCTTTGGATTAAATACCCTAGCTCTTTAACAATCATTCAGTTTTTACTTTTACATTACAACTTCCTTCTGTATTCATCCTCTCTCTGCTGCATGACCCTGAAATTTAAACTTAGGCTTCGTTACCTAGTTTCTGGATTTAGCAAAGCATTGTAGATGTCTACTTTTTCATCAAAGACTCAAAAATCTGGATTTTGTTTAAATAATTTTTAATAATGTCTACTTTTAGCCATAGATATGTTCCTTTTAAATAACTTTTTAATATATATTTTTATTTTCTTAAAGTACAATTTATTTGAATATACATACAGTAGTTGCTGCTTTTGACATCACTTAATTTCACTCAACTTGTGAATTACACTAGTCCCTCCTTACCTGTAGTGTTGCTTTTCACAGCTGTAACTATCTAAAGTGAATTTTAGTAGGTACCACACAATAAGATAATTCAAGAGAAAGAGACCATATTCACAAAACTTTTATCACAGTGTATGATTGTAATTGCTTTATTTTATTAGTTATTATTCTTAATTTCTTAATGTAATTAGTTTACAAATTAAAGGTGATCATCAGCATGCATGCATGGGAGGAAATATATGTAAGTTTCTACTTTGTAGGTACACTATGAAAATCATATTGAAATGCCTCACAAAGCTAAAACTACATTTGACCAACTATTTTCCTTCTAGATACCTTTACAAAAGAGTTAAAGACATTATATTATCAAGATACATTCATATCAATATTTATAGCACCATAATTCATATAACTAAACCTTGGCAGTCTACATGTACACCAACATGAATGAGTAAACATACAATGGAGTCTGGTTCTGCTATAAATAAATACAAACGAGTCATTTAAGAAAAATGGATGCACCTTGAAACCACAAAGTTAAATGAAATAAATCAGACATATAACCTGAAATATTGCATGGGTTCTCTTACATGAAAAACTAAAAATGTAAATAAAAAAACAACAAAAGATAGATAATAGGAAGTAGGAAGACAGATATTTCTCAAATGGAAAGGGAGGGAGAGGGTAGAAGAATTGAGAGATGAAACAAAGAAATAAGATGTGTTATGCATAGTATCAACTCCATGCAAGGAATGTAAACATTACGTACTGCAAACATGTACAATAAAAAATTTAAAAATAAGATTCATGTTACAAATGTTTAATGGGGGGGTCTAGAAATATATCCTTTGTGGGTCACAAAGGACAACTTTAGATTGCAGAAAACCTACTACTTTTACTACATTAAATATGTTCAAAATAGAGCATTGCCCAGTTGCTTCATGTAGTGACATCATTTTCTTTATGAGGTTTGGTAGTCTTCCTATAAAATTTTTGCTATTACTACTATTTTAATACATATTTTATTAGAGTATACTGCTTTCTTAATTATAATTTGTAGTTTATAATGGCTCCTAACATAAACAAGCTTCAAAATCTAGCTGGGGATAAAAGAAAGTACAACTCACAGAACATGTCGATGATCTCTGAGCGGATGGAGACCCTCAGTGTGCTTCCTGTTTCCTGGCCTAACCACACATTCTCTGCTTCATTAAGAAAAATTCATCTTATTAACTTGCTGTGTTTTTTGTAAACTTCAGGAATGGTTCATATGAAAAAAAATTATCTTCATACTTTTTTCATTTGGCATCAAATCCTGCAAATTAAACTCTAGAGATTATAACTGAGTTATTACAGGTGAATAGACTAGCTTAAAAGCTTTTTATTTATACTGTCTATATTTTTTCTTTCATGAACTTTTTCTTTTAATTTCTAAAATAAGCACTTTAAAGATAGCAATGATAGATTACAATCGCCTATAATTATTAATATTTTTATTATTGGAACTTAAACTTTTAAAGAAGTCTTTGCTTTTCCATTTGAGTAGATAATGTCCTTATGTTGTCTTTCTTTGTGTAACTGTGTCTCCCAGGTGCAGATAAGTGCCATATCAGCAGAATTATAATCTCATTTGTTGCTTCTCCTTTAATTTGATTTTGTTTATACATCTGTTCCAAAAGGGTTCTTCTTGTCTACTTTGAAATAAGCTAATATGATTATCTTTCAGGTTATTTAAAACATATTTTTCTTTCATTTTCATCATGTGGTCACCTACTACGAGGGTTCATCTATCCCCATCACATACACTCTTGGATCCAACTGAGTGACACAAACATTGCCAATAATAAATAATTGTAATTATTTATTACATCTTATTATAATAAATAAGATGAATATATTATAGCTACTACAAGATATGAAAATCTTTCAGCAACTTAGATCCTAACACCATAAAGAAAATGATTATTTCTTTTCCTGATCATGATTTTTGAAATCAGTATCACCACTGTGTTAGTCAGTTTTCTATGGTTGGCAAAATATCCAATATAAACAAATTAAAAGAAAGAAATATTTACATCTGACTTAAGGTTCCATAGGTTTCAGCCTGTGGTCAGTTGGATCTGATGAAGCAGAACACGGCAGGGAGTATATGGGGTAGAGAGGCTCTTCACCATGTGGCAGCAAAGAAACAATGAATTAGAAAGGAAGGTTCTGGATCCAGTGTTCCCATCAGGAGTTCATCCTCAGTGAGTCAACTTCTTTCAACAAGGTCCTACTCATAAAGGCTCTACCCTACCCCAGGGGAAACACAAGATGACAAGTAAGCCTTGAGCAAATGGGCCTTTGGGGGACAATAAAGATTCAACCACTATTTCTCCAAATAAGCATCTAAAGTTTACTGATCAATACTAGAACTTGAAATAACACACTGATTTTTAAAATATCCTTTTTAACTATAAATATGTAGGAATTTGCAATCAAAATACTGACAGTTTAGTTTTGTCTTTGATGATACTGTGGATCAAACCAGGGCCATGATCACATAAAGCAGTGGCTTTACTCCTGAACTTTTCTTCTTCTGTGTGTCTTTTTACAGGAAAAAAGTGTGGCAAACACAATAAAAATAAAGCTGTTTTATGTTCACATATTAAGACTGTATCATACCTTTACATGTAACTCAAATGAAAACTCCTTTCAATATACAGAGTATGAACCTCACCAAACAAATCTATTTTCTAACAGAAGCTAGAAGATTTATGACAATACACAGGGAGATTTTTCTTGGAGTCACCATCAACTCCAAAATTCATGAATAAACATTTACTTCTCTACTATTAGTTCTTACATAAGCAACAGATGTGTTGGGACAGTATAGTTGTAAAAAATAATTCATTTAAGCTAAACCATGTGCCTTCGATCCTGAAATCCCAATGTGAGAAACTTCATCCTAGCAAAACATCAGACCTCTTACTGTCCTTAGATGAGAGGACTTTGAGAACCACGCAGAAGCATTTCAAAGCTCATCATCAATGCTGTCAGCCTGGCACAGACCACTGAACCAAGTTATCCTGGTTCCACTTACTATGAAACAGAGCTGCCACACAGCTTCGCTCCACGGACCCAGCATAGGACTGACATCACCCCCTAGAAACTAGGAGGCAATAAAAGCAGTATTGATGAGTACAAAGCAAAGTAGTCCTAAAAATCTTTAAAGACATTTGCTTAAGAGAAGAGAAATGATGAAAACAAGAAATATTCAATAGTGCTAGCAACTCAGTGTTAGTATGAAATCATTAGTTGTTTAGTGTATGAGACAGTGTGTGTTCACAAAATCGAAGAAAACTAAGTCTTAGAAATACAGAGAAAACACTTTCTTCTCATTTCTGGACTTCTCCTCACTCATTAACACACTCATTCATGCAATGAATATTCACTAAGTACCTAGCGTATCTCAGGAACCCTGTGAGGAGTTGAAGACAGAGCAGAGAAACCCCAAACAGAGGCATGCACACAGATTCCAGGATGGACACAGCACACATTATATGCATAAGTAAATATACAGCAGCAAGTTGTTACAAATCCTATAAGGAGCATAAGCAACGGTCTTAATTGGAAGAGATACAGGCTGCAAAGACAGGGGAGACTTCTTTATAAAAGTGTTATTACTTTGATCCCTAAAGGCAGAGAAGCATGACCTGTGTGATGCACCAATGTGGAAGAGAAGCACAAGGGAAAGAAAGTATGGAGGCCCTGGCAGAGCAGAAGAAAAGCCAGTGTGGCTGCAGCACCATAAACAAAGAGAGATCAAGCTGAAGAGGGCAGCGGAAGTCAGAACAGGCTCTGCTGTGGATCAAGACACACCATCCAGTGCCATGTGTGGGCTGCCACTGGACTGGGAACAGCCAGACCCCAGCCCCTTCCAGAACACAGGCTGGCAAACAAGAAGTAGCAATCCCATCCCCACCCCCAACGCACTGTAAGTGATGGGCTTATCCGGAGAACCACAGGCTGTGATGATAGCTATGGAGGTGAAATGCAATTGGATGCCTATGGTGCCTTTTTGTTTCACTAACACTGCAGGTCTAAGGCCAGTGGTCTGATCATAAGTTCAGATGATATCGGTACACAGTGTGGCATCTAGCGGGGATCTCCTGAGGACTGCAGCCATTGTTGACTCCCTATGGTCTTGTTTTGGAAGTCCTATATCATTTCCACTGGTTTGTTGGGTTGGGTTTTATTCTCTTTGGTTTTGTTTATGTCAAATCTAATGACAAAGAGCAGCTATTTCAACGATAGCAAGATATATTATGGTAGCAATTTTGGATTTACAATTGTCTTCTTTTGAAATCCTTTATTGCATTCATTGTTTTGTTTTTATCATTTCTATTCTATTCTGTTGTTTGATTTTTACTATGTCCAAAGTTATCTGCAGCTATTTTGAAGACATCAAAAGGCATTATGGTAATGATTGCTGATTTTGTAATGTTTTGAAGTCCTGTGTCTCTTGCACTGGCTTGCTTTGACTGGTTTTATTGTTTTATCCTCCTTAAAATAAAATAAAATAAAAAAGACAAACCATCTTCATTGCAGTGGGAAGCTGCTAGCAGAACTGGTTCGGGGTCACATGACCTGACCTGAGCTACTCTGAACCATCCCCATGGCTGCCACTAGGAGAATGACAGCAGGAGTAGAGCAAGAGGACAGAGCAAAGCAAGTCCATTCAAGACCTATGTGAAGATAAGACCTCAAATCTTTGGTGATAGATCTCTAATGAATGAAGAGGGGGAGCGTGAGGTTCTCAGGTTTCTGTAACGAGTGACTGTGACTGGAGGGAAATCTGTGCTACAGGTTGAAAAGTAGGCAAAGACACTAAAATGGGAAGAAGGGAGGAACAGGACAAAGGCTCACTTCGGAAATTCTATATTAGGAAAGCCAATTAGGAAGAAGATCTGGAACCCAGAAGGAAGGCAGGACTAGAGACAGGAATTGAGGCGCTCCTGGCACATAAAGAATTAATGGGCATTTATTTTGTTTCCTCAGTGCAAATCAATTAAATTCCCAAGTCTAACATAGTTTCCCTCACACTAAACTGTAAACATTCAAGGTTTCAATCACCTTAAAGTAAACCAACATATGAATAAAAAGCTAAATGAAAAAGAGATGATAAAAAACAGGAAGGTAGATTTTGTTAAGATAAGAAAGTAATTTTTGGAGGGGGGGAAAGGATGGGGAGAGTAAAAATAACCGAGATGCAGTATGTACCATTTCCCTAAGATGAATGTAACAATCACAACCATATAACAATAAAAATTTTTCAATACTCTTATTTTTCTGAGTTCTTTTCTGTATTCATGTGTCTGCAGATGTTAATTACAATCACTATAAAATATTTTCCTTTAAATTCTAGGAACTTCAATACCTTGAATTTGAGATGGTGAATATTCAAAGATTTAAATACAAAGCAAATGGAATTTCTTCCAAGTGGACACCGAGGTAACATTTTCAGTTTTTATCACATACATCTCTCTTGCAAGATAGTGGAAGCTATGAGGAGAGCCACAGTGGAGACCATGCTGAAGGACTGGTAAAATTCATCCTGGCAGTCAAGTGTTCAAGCCTGCCTGATGGAAGTTGTTCTGACTCCTTCTCCACTGCCTTATCTGCCACCTTTAATTATACTGAAGCAGGAAATATCAGCTAGTGTCCCAGCAGCCACTTCAATTTCTCCATGAAGAAGTTGTCATACATTCTCTCATTTCCTAAAAAGATTTCTTTTCTCCAAACACAAAAAGGGTACATACAAGCTCCAAATGGAATTACACAAATCTCAGCAAGCACTAAGGTAAAATGAGTTTTTCTATTCAAAGTGAGCGATGATTTTTGAAATAATACAACATAGTTTCACAGATCCAATATAAGTACATACTAGCTTATTTCTCTGACGTTCAAGCTGAGCATGGCTGAAGCAGAACATTTACACAGAGGTGTGAGGTTACTAGAAATACAATTTTATAAAGTATAAAGGCTCAGGTTCATCTGTTTTGTCCATTTTTGTATTCCTATCATACAGAATTCCGATGGCTATACTAGCCTGTTTTCTATGTTACACCTGAGGACCACACACTGGATACTTATAAAGAATAAAGATTTACTCAGCTCATGGTTCTGGAGGATGAGAGGCTCAGGGTTAAGGTGCAGTTTCAACTGAGGAGCTTCTAAGTGGCAGGGGCTCTCTGCAGAGCTCTGAGGCAGCCAAAGTACAACGCTGGTAAGACATGATTATCTGTGACCTGTTGAAATACACTGAGGCAATCCCTTCAGCTTTTTATCCAAGAGAAAAAGAAATGTGAGATCTGATATTCTGAACTGAGGCTCCCTTGATGTGCCTGGGGAACATCAAGGTGTCCACTGCAGCTGAAACAAAGGAACCCTAAAGAACACCAGAGCTCTTGGTAATGAGATACACGAAAGATGGAGTTTCCCAAAAGAAGCACATGCTATCTTTCTGGGTGAGCACAACATACATTTTTGCAATCTCTCAACTGTTCTCCACTGTAAAATGTACAATTCAGTAAGAAAATCATTTTGCCAAGACGCTGACCTGGCAATGTCGGATCAATACTTTAGAAGGCTGAGGCTGGGATACAGCTCAGAGGAATCAGTGCCTGTCTGGAGAGTTCAAGGTCCTGAGTTCAACTCCTGGTTAAAAAATAGTTTAGGAGCATCAATTCTCAATTTCATAGCAACTGGTGTTCTCAGTAGGCATACGGAGGAGATAGGGCTTTAGCATTTGTGTAGCCTGGGATATATCAGGGGAAATATTAGGTTCTCTGATGATTTTCAAGGACCCTAGAAAAAATTCTTTCTTTCTCAGAAATGGCAATGTGCTTGAAAGGAACTCACAGAATCATTCCAGTGCACCCCGGACCAATACCTTAAAACACAGATTTGCCACTTTTCATTACAGAGAATCTGAAAACTGAAAGGTCAGTTGTCCCCAAGGTTACTTGAGATGCACACTGAATCTTCTGAAGCCAGATGTCACTGAGGTCCCCTGCCACACTTACCCAGGAAGTCTGGCTCATCTGACTGAGGTATTTACATCTGTGAAACTCTTCGTTTTCAGAATTTCTTTCTGCATCTCTTTATAGCACATTTGTGTTTACTCCTTTCCTCTTGTTGCCATCCTATATAACGTGCTCTGTTACTGCTGGATGTTGAGTGAACTATATTCCCTGGAAGCCAAGGACAGCACCAACGAAAGTGGAAAGAAACTGAAGGCCTGCACTGTCATCACCATTTCCCCCAAGTCCCAGCACAAAGTTACAATGGCCCCCACATAGCCAACTCCCTGGAGTTTTACAAACACAGTGTCTCAGCCAAAATACCCTGCCTGTCCACACTGCCCTGGCAGGGCCCTGCTTTTCACACCTCCCAGAGACTACGTTGTACTTAGGGTAGTGTCTATCCAGCATTATGGAGTAAGTAGTCACAGGTCTGCAAAGGGAAAATGGTAGAAGTTAATAATGGCTTTTTCTATGCACAAGAATAGTATTTTCAAACTAATTTTGACATGTCAACTTCACTTCTTGCCATGCTTGTACTTCTGGTAAGATTTTCCTTTAAATCTGAATATTACAAAACTAATGAATATGCCTCCAAAGAAACCAAAGAGTTTCATATAGTTTGTTATATTTTTTGTTTGTTATATTTTTTCCTAAAGTATATAAAATCTGTCTAAAATTTCTAAAACAAAGTTTTTGTTCATATCCATATCATCTGTATGGCCATGAGGACCACACTCTGGGAAATAGAAATGCTGTGTCACACTATGAATAAAAAGCAAAAGTGAGGCTGACAGCATTTTCAGTTTATGATAGTATATGATTTCAAATTAAGGAAATCTCCTGATACAGTATTAGATTCAAGATTTAAGTTATCCAAAAATTCAGTGACATAATATACAGCTTCAACACTCAGAAAACACAATGTTATAATACATGACTTAAAATAGCACCATTGGAGCTGGAGGCTGAAGCGGGAGTATCACAGCAACTTAGCAAGACTCTGGCTCAAAATTTTAAAAATTTTTAAAAGCTTGGACTGTATCAAGTGTGAAGGCCCTCACTTCAGTTCTAGGTAACACACATAAACACACACACACACACACACACACACACACACACATGGCAACACTGGGCCACAACACAGGCCAGAGTTGTTCAATAAAGTATACTATGGAAAGAGTTGGGTCTATGGATTAAGTCAAAGTTTAAATTTTCTTTGGTTTCAATTTCCTTAACACCAGATAAACATATTTCATGGAACAGCTCTATGTCTATAACAACTTGAAGAAACTGAAGGAAAGGTCTATGTCCATAATTTAAGCAAATATATTCATGAAAATTCCAAAAGACAGCTCAGTGAAGATCGTTCATATCAGCAAAAGACAACTTGCAAGACAACAGAGAAGTTAGGTGAAGTGATAGTGACAGAACTAGCGATGTGGGTTGAAGGAACATTATCCATTATTTGCCCTTTATGTAATATTTATCATCAAAACTCAGAAAATGTCCTATACTTGAGTATGTGCTCAATAATAGAAGGAAATGTAAATTCACAATACTGTACATATGGATTGTATACACACACATATACATTTTTATACACATATGGAAGTGCACACTTAACATATCTAAAAGACAAATACAATACAAAAAAAATGAATCAATGGGTTAAGTACTCTAGATAAACTGCAGTTGTAAAGTGGGTATGGTACACACACCTTCCATCTCAACACTCCTCCCTTTAGGAGGAGGATGGCAAGTTTGGATCCAGTCCAGGCTACACAACTGGCTTGAAACACACAGCAAGACTCTGTCTCAAAAAATAAATGCCAGTTGTTTATATTGTATCTTTACTCCATACATCTGGGTTAACTTTAACATCAGAAAAAAGAATACACTTTAAATAATAAGAAAATACATACTACTTTTGCTCACAGGAAATATTTTAAGCCTTGTCTGATCACAGAATGAACTAGTTTATTCCTCTCCCAACCTGATACCCCTTACTATGGTCTTAACGAGTCCTTGTATAGCTAGGTACCTTCCTAAATTGCAAACATCCAGATGGTCACAGAAAACACATCATTCTCATTTTTGGAGTTGCCCACAACTTGCATTTAGTGAGTTGATGTTTGCTGCATCTACAGAAGCTATTACAAACTGTGGCCTGAAATTAAGGACTTTCTACTCCACAACAAGCTTAGTGACTATTAAAGCATCAATATTGTCAGGTTATTTGAACAGTCAGTGAATGAACCATTCCAGGTAATTGGCTTTGTAAAGGTATTTAATAAGTGGGGCTTGTTTGGTGTGGGTTTTTGCAGTGCTGCTTTGTGCTCTATGGTTCTTCTCTGGCTCCTGCACCTGCAGTCATTTAGCTCTCAGTCTTTCCCTCAAGCAGGTTTGTGCCCGTGACTATTTTGTAAAGCAATCAGACTACTCATAAGGATTTTAAACTCTACTGGGGTTATGTGTTTCTGCTCCCTGTAGCCACAAATCCTCAGAGTGAAAGAAAATGAAAGCCAAGCTTTTAAAGGAAAATAGTGTACTTGCATGCTTTCTTAGGAACTCAAGAAATCTATTAACAAACATTCAGTCATCTCAGAGAATTGGCAGAATGGTTGACAGGATGGGAAAAATAGTATCAGTACTAACAAGTCTTTTAATGAAAAGATAAGAGGCAAAAGCTATTTATGACTGCTATCCATGTAATGTTTGTGGTTATCAGAATTAGGGACTAGGAAAGCTAATTAGTAGATAAATTTGCAACATGTAAGAATGATTTTTATTAAAAGTGAAACCCAAAAATACTCACTTTCAGAGTAGTGAAAGAGACTCTACACCTGCATATTTTAAAATATATTTGAATGTAGGAAGATTTCCACCCAAGTGAAACATAAAGTTCTTGCTTATCTACAATTCAGTTGAGTTTGTACAAATATACACAGCCCTTCAGCTACCAACTCATTTAAGGTACAAAATATTTACACCATCCCAGCAAGTACCTCCTTCCATTTTCTAGCCAATTCGTCCTCCTCCACAAACCCATAAGATTACCACTGATTTTATCAGAGTGGGAGTTTTTAAATTTCATATGAATATATTAGAGAGTGAGAACTTACAATTTTTCTTCCACATAACTATGTCTGATTCGTTTCTACCACAGTAATTTTTTTAATCTTCCTGTATTAGCAGTTCACTTTTATTTTTGAGGGGTAGTACCACAATTTCTGCATTCACTTTTCCACTGATAGACACACTTCATTAAAGTTAAAATCATCTGTTCGTCAAAAACAAATTTTACAGATGAAAAAGCAAGACAAATTCTTCAGAAATATTTATTGTTAGCTTAAATACATTACAAACAAAACCATTACTAAAATGTATTCAGTCTTTAAAAAGAAGGAATTGCTGTCATTTGCAACAATATGGATAAGTCTGGTGAACATTACGTTAAATGAAATGATCAATCACAAGAACACCTGTGTCTTTACTCACGTGTGGAATCTAAAAAGCTGAGTTAATAAAAAGAAAAAAATGTGCAGAGCCAGAGATTTAGCTCAGGGGCACAAGCATCTGCCTGGCAAGCACAAAGTAGTGAGTTTGATCCCTGGTACCCAAAACAACAACAATAACAAAAAAAAAGTGCCCAACAGTGCTTTTCACAGATTAAGGTCCAAGGAGTGGGGAGATGTTAGTCAAAGACACAAAATTTCAATTAGTAAGAAGTTTAAGAACTGCACTGCACAAATTGGGGCTATCATAAATAACCATATTTTATTGTACTCTTGAAAATATTGTGAGCTGATTTCAAGTGTCCTTATTATTAAAAAAAAGAAGGGAAATATTTCTATGCTGATTATTTCTCTTTCTCCATTCCACAAGATACACATATTTGAAAACAACATGTTAAGCACTAAAAATCAATCCAATTTTGTCAAGTTAAAAAAATCAGCTTAAATATTGTATGCAAGTTTTTATTTTGGCTTAGGTTAACATGTTTTCTTGTGTAAATACCTCGGCATAGAGTCCCAAGTGACAGAAAATATGTGTTTAAATTTCTGAGAAACTGTCAAATAGTTTTTCAAAGTATTTGCACCATTCTACATCTTCCTGAAAAGGTACAAATGTTCCAGTTGCTCTGTTGATTATCATTTGGATGCCAGTCCTTTCATGTTCACCATTTAGGTTGAGAAGGAGCATTACATTGCTTCTTCCATTTGCATCTTTCTGATAAACAACAAAGGTAAGATTATCTTTTATCCATTTAGTGTCATTTGTTTATGTTCTAATGTCAGTATCTGCTGTCCTTTGCCCATGTTTTTAATTGAACTACTTGTCTTTTAATTATTGCTCATATTAGTTCCTAAAATATTCTGAACACTGGTCCTCTGTCAGGAAGCTGTATTGCAAATATTTCTAAAGAGTTTGTCTTGCTTTATCATTTGTAAAATTTGTTGATGAACAGAAGTTTTTAGCTTTCATGAAGTATAATTCATTTTTATCTTTTATGGCTAATGATTTTTGTATACTTCATTTGTTCTGAGGTTGCAATGATTTTCTTCCACATTTTCTTTTAGATATTTATGAGGTCATCCCTTTACGCTTATGTCTATTACCCAAATCAAGCTCATTCTTGTGAGCAGAATAAAATAAAGCTCAAATTTTACGTTTTTCCATGTCTATCCAGTGTTCTAGTACCATCTGTTGAAAAGATTTTCTTTACTTCATTAAACTGCCAAAGGTCTCTGTCACAATTAACAGGCCAGCTGTCGATGGACCTACTGCTGCACTGTTAAGTGTCCAGAGTCTATGTGTCTAACTTTATGCCAAAGACTGACACATTACCATTGTCTCGGTTACTTTTCTCTCCTTGCTGAGACAAAATACCTGACGCCCAAAATCAAAGAAGGGAAGATTTAATTAGCTTACAGTTTGTCGAGGTTTCAGCCCATACTCAGCTGGCTCTGAGGTACCAAAGTTGACAAGAAAAGGGCAAAAAAGGAAGAGCGTGCCTCCTTCCTTCCCTTATGCTGTATGGTGGCTACCTGCCCCTGGACTGGTGAGGAACCCACACCACTGATCCCAGCACTAGACAATGAACCAGTCCCAGACACTGGACCCACCCACCTCTGAAAGACCCTCCCCAAATGACCTACTGAGGTTTTTGGGGGACACTGAAACCCAAACCATAATAGTCATGGTTCCTGCGGTTCTAGAATAAATCTGGAAATCAGGTAGTGTGACTTCTCCAACATCATCCCAAAATACTTGGCATATTCTGGATTCTTTACATTCTGTAATAGCTTAGAATTAGCTTGTTAATTTATATCTGAAAATAAACCAGCATTTAAGGTTTCTAATGTGATCATATTGAATTTCAGTGTTATGCTAAAAAAATAGGCCTTAGGTTAATTTGATCAACAATGTAGTTTAAATCTGTACCTATTTACTGATTTTGTTTTTTTCCCATTGATTACTGAGAATCATTTAAATTGCTGACTGTAGGTTTATATTTATTTTCCTCTCATTTTGTTTCTTTTGCCTAATGTATTGTAAATAGGTAAATGCATATTGGAATTTTTAGAATTTCTAATGAAGTTATAAACAGTATGATAAATTATCTCCTGATATTTATCTGATAATATGCCTTTCTCTAATTTCTACATTGTAATATTCATAGAGTAAACTAGTTTTTTTAATGTATATTGTTGGTATTGTATACATGTTCTC
Source organism: Hydrochoerus hydrochaeris (assembly GCA_004027455.1). Lineage (NCBI taxonomy): Eukaryota > Metazoa > Chordata > Mammalia > Rodentia > Hydrochaeridae > Hydrochoerus > Hydrochoerus hydrochaeris. Next base: position 108,487 of record PVLA01001367.1, on the reverse strand, counting down.
ATTTTTAATTTTTAAATCAGTACAAAAATAGATACCCTTTACTTGATGTGTACAATCAATTTTATGTTTTATATAATTACTGATTTGTCAGAATTTGAACCATCTTAATGTATATGATAAATTAGCTCATTGTTTTTATATCACTATTCTTCTCTTGTTTATTTGGGGTATATTAATAGTAGTTGAAGTTGTCTTTATTGTTTTCTGTTCTCTGTTGGTAATTCTTACTCTCGTTTTTTTCTGCTATGTTCCCTCTAAACTCATTCATCATTTCTATACTTTCCTTTAAATTCTAAACATATTTGTAACAGTTTTTAGAGTTTGTTATTACCAAAGCTTTGATTATCTTGAGGACTGTTTCTATTTGTTTCTATGGTCTATATGTCCTTTAAATTATGGGACACATCTTGTTTGGTTGGATATATAAATATATAATTATTTTTATTTTTTGCTTTAGGTATCATGTATTATGTAGAGTCCTGTGGAGTCTGTATCATATTATTTTCCTTTAAAAGACATTGGGGATTATTGTGGCAGCTAGCAGAGATCTTCCATCATTATGCATGATTTTACACTTTGTGTGGTAAGTGCTTTATTTCATTCCTTAGTTCTAGTGTGGGACCTTTTCTTAAGATGTGATGAGTCCTACTCTGTCCTTTGGGGTACCAACTGCCTGAAGACTCCTCAAGGAGGGCTCTTCACTTTACTCTACCCCACATCTAAGGCTCTCAGGACTGCAGGATCCTCTCCCTGTTTGCTGTCACTTCTCAATGTCCTTGCTGAGTTGGACTTTGAGACCCTGCTGTGGCCTAACACACTGTCCTCAGACAGAACAACAAGGATCCTTTGCTTCTCTTTTGTGCCACTCTCTCTATTACCTGCTCCACAAATTTTAGTCTTGGCCCCCACAACAGTCCCTCTCGAATCAGCAGGCTCTCTAGTCAGGCTCCATCCTGCTCAGTGCTGGTGAGGTGTCTTTAGGTCTCCCTTATCTCAAGACCAGAGCACACACCGCCTGTGTGGCACACCTGAAAACCACTGCCTTTTGTCCCACCTTAGAACTGTTTATGTCAAAGACTAAAGCTCAGTATCAGTTATTTCATCTTTGTCAGCAGTGGAAGTATAGAAGTAACTGAAGCATTTTGAAAATAAATAAAATGCTCTTTATTCTTAAGAACATATCTTAAGAACATATCTTAAATCTTTGTTAACCTTCCTTAATCCTTTGCAGAGCAGAAAAATAATTTAAATTCTATTTTCTTGAATTTCTAACTTGAAATATAGTTTTACATAAGTGAATTTCATTTTAACCCTAAGGATGACAGTGTCAGACAGTTCTGGAGATGATAAACTTCTGTACTACACATTCTATGTCATACAAAGAATAAGGAGCTGTCTCTCTTTCTGATGAGAGGCCAGACACTATCACAGCCCACAGAGGGAGAGTGTGCAATGCCATTCACCTCAGGGGCCCGAAGTAGGAAAGATAGTACTCTGCAGTCACCAATAATGCCAGTCAACACTCAACCGTAACATATCCACAAGTCAGCCTAGGTCTGTGTTCAATTATAGTGACATACAGATACTTAAAAAATAAATCTCCAAGGCTGGGGATTTAGCTCAGTGGCATAAGTGCCTGTCTGGCAAGCATGAGGTTGTGAGTTTGATCCCCAGTCCCTCCCTAAAAGTAAATAAATATTCATTCTAGAGAAGACAAGATGGCCAATCAGTGCACAACAAAATACAAAGCCTCCTGGAAGAAACAACTCATTGCCAGAATAAAACACCGTGGAGAGACCCAGACAGAGGGAAATGGATCCTTTTGACACAGGAAGAAATTAAAACATAAAAAAGCTCATTAAATAATTTGGGACTACAACTGAAACAGCTAAAAATTACGGGACACAGCATTTTCATTCGCGGCGACCCACAAAGTTTTCAAAGGCCTGAATATGCGCCGGCAGGCAGAGCCGCCCAAACTCCTTCCTGCTGACACTAACAGGAAGCACAGCAGCGCTGAGGTTGGGGATTGGTGAGCCCAACAGAGAGCTGAGCCAGCAAAGAGACCTTCATTAATCCATGGTCAGTGCTGGGAATGAGACCCCCCCCATGGGAAGGGCATGACCAAATGGGCCACATGTTGGAATTGGGCAGGAGGAGCCTGAACTGGGAATGGCAGTGACTTCAGTTGCTTCCTCCCTCCCAAGAGCAGATTCATGGGATTTGCTTGAAGTGGGTTGTGCCCCTGGCCGGTATCCAATGAGCCATCCCCAATCAATTCCCTGTGCCTAGCAAGCACTAACCAGGTGAAGGCACCTGAAGTTTGGCTGGCACGGTGGGGAGGGTCAGGCAAACACAGCCCCTGCTTACACCTCAGTGACAAGAACAGGGAAAAGAGGGCGGAGTTCCCTTGCCAGTGTGCCAGATTGTGGCCAACAGGGAAGGGGGCTGGGACCTGCACTGTAACCTGTGTGGAGGAAGCCAGGGCCATGAAAGGAGAGAGAGGCAGGAGGAGGACCCCAACCCAAAATCCTGAGAGCACTGATCCAGGAGAAGGAAAAACAAGGGAGACTGAGGGCGGCAAACACGCACCATCAGACATGGCTTCAATGGACATTAAGAGATATCTTTAGGACCTTGTAGACGAGCTCAAAATGGAAATATTAAATCAGGTAAAGCAGGATATGACTAGAGTAATAAAAGAAATGCTCTCAGGAAGCATCTCTCAGGATGATACAGATGGAAGGGAGGAACACAAAAAAAGGAGAGAAACATTCAATAAAGAATATAAAGAAAATATAGAATACATGAAGCAGATTCAAAGAGACGAGCAGGAAATTAAAAACTCCATTGAAAGATGGCAAAACTCCTTAAAAGAAACTAAGGATAGACTATCAAAACTTGAAGACAAATTTGCAATGTGTGATCATGAAAGGAAAGATCTCTTAAAAATAACAAGGAAACAGGCAGTAACAATACAAAGGCTAGAAGATGACAAGAGAATCTATAATTTAAGAATAAGAAATGTGAATGAAGAAGCAGGAATACATACAGGTCAATTACAAAGACTATTCACGGAAATAATTAAGGAAAACTTCCCAAGCATGGGAAAAGAAAATGACTTTCAGTTATGTGAGGCATACAGAACTCCACCCACCTACAACCAAAACAGATCTACACCCAGACATATAATAATCAAGATACCAGAAATTCAATATAAAAACAATATTAAAAGCCATCAGAGAAAAGAAACAGATTACCTATAAAGGTAAGCCCATCAGAATCACGGCTGACTTCTCAACACAGACCATCAGATCAAGAAGAGCTTGGGGCGAAGTGTTCCAAGTCCTGAAAGAAAATAACCTCCAGCCCAGATTGATGTACCCTGCAAAACTGTCACTAGAAATTAATGGAGAAACAAGATGCTTCTATGACAAAGAGGAACTGGGGTAGTTTGTGACCACCAATCCAACCCTACAGAGAATACTGAAGGACATTCTAGAGAGAGAAAGAAAATACCAGGATTTTAGGAACAGTGGCAGAAAGGCCACAATGAGTGAGGCAGGCAGTAGAATGAAGGAGAAAACTAGACAAACAAAGGCAGAAAAATAGCACAGCAGAAATGAGGCAGAGAAGGATAACTAGAATTGCTAACATAGATGGCCTTGATACACTATATTGTTAATAGTGCACCAGGATTTAAAACCCACATTACTCACACTACTCTGCTTAGATGTATTATATTCTGTTCCAGTCATTCTACCTGTACTAGATTTGAGGGCACAGACAGCAATCCCGAAAATAACAGGATATAGTACAGTACAGTAATCATCCTTAATTTCCTATTAACTTAATCTAGAGCTCTGTAAAACCTACAGTTTTACCATGACTGATTGTAATCGAATCTGGTTTGTTGGATCACTGTTTTGTATTGATGGATTTTATTCAAAGCTGTTATGATTGATACTATCAAGTCTGAGAGTATAGGCAACTGCACTGAAGATGACAAGATCTACTAGAATATCTACTCTGGTTTGATTATTACCTGCCTTTCAAGTTTTATACTGTCTACAATGTTTTATTTTTAGTAATATTGTTATGTACTGCTATATTCAATTATACTGCTATATTCATGTATGCCTGATGATATAGACAATTATATTGAAGATAATAAGAAACAACACAGCAATCATTGTAGATCACCTTGTACTGTGGTTTTATACAACTTTTTGGTTTCATGTTTTTATAGGCATTTGTTTTGTTTTGTCTTGCTAAGTTTTGTTTTTCCCTCTAATACAGAAAGGATAGAAATACATGTAGAGATTCATGAATGCATAGCTGTTTACACTCTTACTGTTTGACTATCTACTTTGTATGCTTTAAGTTTGTAACTTGAACAACTATTTCTAAGAGGACAATATGTAATTGATTAACTAGTGATTTCTAATTGTTTATCTCTTTTTTTTTTAGAATTCTGTCTTAACTCTAACCTTTACATGCTTTTTTCTTTAAATAAAAAATAAAAATAAATAAAATATTAAAAAAGCTCCTTCTGTTCAATTAGAAAACTGGTAATTACATAGACTCTAGAAAATAGCAAAATATAATTTTAATCTAATAAATCATATGAACAATTCATTTAAAATGTACATATATAAATTTTAAGGGCAAACTTCTATTAATTTAAATAGTAGTTAACCTTGACTTTTAAAAGTAGTGAGTTTTTAGAAATCTTCTAGAAATTAATTCCACAAACAATATTAAACTGAAACCCAGTGGTCAATACAATTCACTATTATAAATAGTGTGGTTCAAATTATTAACGCCAAAAGAAAAAATGCACAAATAAAAGATGAAATGAATAAAATCATATGTGGATGAAGTATGAAATATCAATAAAACTATAATTAAGCAAAACAGTGAAAATAAATATTTTCTGTACAATAGAAAATAATGTATGGTAATATTAGTTGAATTCTAACCAGTTTAGGTGCCAATTGACAGAGGAAGAAAGAAAATGTGATAAACAGATATGGATGTAGATATAAGGATATGTTACATTTATATGTAGGTTAATAGCATTTAAAATAAAAAGTTAAAATTTTAATGTGATGATTAACATAAAATTGAAACTCTTCCTACTTTTTAAAAGCATAAGAAATTACAACTCTCATAAATTTAGGCAGACTGCCATTTTGGGGCCTGCCACATATCCTGCACTTAAAGACAACAATAGGAATGGACAGGATAAGGAGTTTATAGTGATAAAAACCTCACTTGTGCTCCTGTCTGTCATGAGCTACTCTGATAAAAAGATTGAATCACAGTAAATCTTACACATGTTGAACTTCAATCTTGACAGAAATGGATGCACTAAGACACATAATCTGAGTTTTTCTATTTATATTTTTCCCACTGAAACTAAAGCATACTGTAAATACTTTGAAAACATTTTTTCAGAGACAACTTTGGGTTTTTGTTTGTTTGTTTTATTTTAAAGAGAATAAAACAAAACAAAGCAAACCAAAAGAAAACAGAACAAAGTAGAGCAGAGTAAAACAAGGCAAACAACACAGGATTTCAGAAAAAGACAGCAGGAAATCAACAGTGGCTACCATCATGTCTCGTTTTTTTCTTCAAAACAGTTGTCCACACCTTCACACATAATAAATTAATACAGATCAAAAGAGTATAAAAGCAATCAAAACACAAGAATGAGAGCCATAAGGGCTTTCAAGACCAGACACTAGGAAATCAATAATGGCTGCCATAATGTCTCTTGTTTTTTTCAACATAACTGTCCATGTCTTCTTACATATTGGAATCAAACAAATGAAAACAGACTAAAACCAATCAAACCAAAATGATAGGAAATCATCAATGGCTACCATGATGTTTCATTTTCTTCAGTGTAGTTGTTCATACTATCACATATAATAAAATCAACTCTTGTAAACCCTTTAGATGAAGTTCTAGGCATACATAAGCCTATACATGTACATCGATTTTTTCTGTTTTAGAGGGAAAAACAAAACACCAAATAAATAGCTATAACTAAGAGCTCAAAACAATAACAATGTAGGCTTTCAAAACAAGATGGTAGGAACATAACAATGTTTGTTGTTTTGCATAGCTATCTTCATAAGTCTTATATATGAATTAGCAGATACAGTCATGCAATATTGAACTAACCCTACTCAGAGACTACTTTGTGCATCAAGTTGTAAGTGAATGTGAGGAAATAGGTATTCCTATTTTTAAGTAATTTCCAAAAATATTGCTTTTTAATATCAATTTTTTACCTTTTCACATATTTTCAAAAGAACAAAAGAATAAATTTTTTCAAGACCCTGTAAACTTCACTGTACATACTCATTTCAGCACTGTAATACTAACATTATAATACACTCTTATACAAAAAGTATGCGATTTGGATTCAAAATACTACGGCAAAAGTATGAAGACTTATACATGAGTTAATGTAAAATAAATACAGTGTTTCTTTATTCATACTTTAAAATAAGCCATTAGTTCCATTTCACTTTAAAATATTTGGAAATGTTTAGAAATAGATGGATTTATTTTTCCCCAAGTTTTGTTCTGATGGCTGCTCCTCATGAAACACTGAATCTGGACAGATATCAAGGTAATCTAAACTTCTGAACATCACAGAGGAATATTCCTGCATCTATTTTCACAGTCCTGGAAATCTGCTATGCAGCATGTTTCACCTAGAAACAAATGTCATTTGCAGAAAGGAGCAAAGTTTTTAGGCTTGTTTGATCAGTTTGGCAGCAAAAGGGGAAAAAATGAATTTTTCTATAGATACATTCTCTAAAGTTTCCCAAAAGCAATTTAAAAGGAATTAGAATATGAGAAACCAAGAGATCAGAAAAGAATTCCATAAACAGGGTGATTTTTGGCTTACTAAAGAAGTTTTCAAAAAGTTGTTTGGCACTATGATTAAAAATCGTCTTTGAGTGCCCACAAAAGCTAAAGTGCTCTCAACAGAGCACTACCATAAAATATTTTAAAAGTAGCAAGTTACAATTACTCACATTCATAGGATTTTATGCAAGCAATGGTCTTCTAGTTTCTAGAATTATAGAAAATAATCTCCACATAATAGCCAACACCACAAAAACAGCAGTGACATTTGACCTCTGGGACACTGTTGTGGCGGGGGTGGCTCATTTCAGACTTCAGCAGAGAAAATGTCATTTTAGTGAACTAAAAAGACTCTCTGCCAAGAAATACAGTAATTAAGCACTGAAACATTAACTATTTCATGTTGTTTACTTAAGAGAAGCCATGTCTCAAGCCAGTTGCTTTGGGTCAAACCTTTCCAGATTTCTGACACCATGTACACTAGGACCACTCAAAAAGCCCACCAAAATAATCTTTGTACCATAGGAGAAGGAACTTGGTTCTAGATATCACGGCACATAGTTAGAATCCCAGTTCTGCTTATATCCCAATGATGTGATCTTAAGCAAGATGAAGCACCAAACTTCTCTCCAACTGCTTTCCCCTACCAGTAAAACAGAGATAACACTGGCCATGTATAATTGTATGAAATACAAAGACTTATATAAAATACTTCACATAATGCATAGCTATTCTACAAATCTGAACTGTTGTCATGCCTCCCCACTGATGAAAGTGTGGTTGGTGGTTATGCCCACGTTAGATTTTTAGAGAAATGTGTAGAACAATCACTCCCGGGTCCTTCCTGCCAAGAGAACCCTCACTATGGTTGAGCAGAGGTTGTCCTGCCTAGAGGAGGAACCATGCTGGACTCAGTCATGACAACGGTCTTGGGATTGATCCAAAAGAGAGTAGGAGATACAGTCCTGATCAACTAGATAAGATGCAGGAAAAATCTGGAAAAGATTTCCTTTCCAGATGAAAAGAGAGTGATGAGAAAGAAGACACTCTTAAGTATCTGCTAATTTCTGTGTCAAGTTGAGTATTTTCATGTGAAAATGTGAGACAATTGACTGTTGAAGGAACAGTGAAACCAGAATAAGACCAAAAGAAAACCAGAAACATCTCCTAGGACTCACACTGGTGGACACTCTGGAATCCAAGCCCCATAGCTATTTTCTCAATTTCTCATGATATGAAACTATTATTAACTACCCAATCTGTCTAAATCTGTGCTCCTTAAAACACTCTGTAATAAAAGAATCATGTGCACATGCATGCATGTGTGTGAGTTTAAATTGTTCAGTCAGTTGAGTACAAAAACTACTGTAAAACACAATAGAAAAACAAATTTCTAGGATAATGTCCAAGCCCATGGATGTCACGATAAGCTCAGATTGGTATAAATGTCTTCATATACTGGCTATTTATTACTTAGTTCTTTGCAAATCAGAAACAAAACACTTCCCGTATTGACAAGAGTCTAGAGCCCACTCTTGCAGCAACAACTGTACAAGCAGTTTTCACCTGGCTACTTTGCCTCCTGCAACCAAAAGCATGTTAATGAGACAGGAAACATAATTAATCCTGTATCCATAATTCAACAAGTATCTATTGAGCAACTGTTAGATTCCCATCAGGGCACAGACCCTGGAGGGAATACAAAAACAAGGAGAAACCATAAACCTTTAAAATAGAGCAAATTTTTATGAAAACCATGAAAGATAAACAAAAAACTAGGAAAATAGGACATTAGGGTGGAGGAAAAATTTAGGAAGAATGGCCATTTTCAACTATAAAACATTCATAATAATACAGCATTTTATCAACAAAGAGAATTCGTAACAATTATTAAGCAAATATATAAGCAGTGGTTGATATCTGACCTGAAAATACTGAACTTTCACTTATTTGGTAACCTATTGAAAGAAAGGTAATGGGTTGGTTTTCTGTGTAAAGAAAATGCACTGACAGAACATCCAATTGCATATGTTCCAGTGATACAAGCTTGAATCATATGCACTAAAATTACCACTGTAAACAAAATTCCAGAGCTCTTCACACTGTTCTAACTCTGAAATCAGTTATAGTTCTGAAAACTGTACAATAGAGTGTCAACGAGTGTAACTGAAATACTATTGTTGGACAAGGACAATGAAGAATGGGACTACTGCACCTCTCACATGGATATGTGCTATAACTCTCAAGAGTTTTCTTGAAAAACATTCTATGTAACTCACACTAAGTTCCTCTTTAAACATGCCTGCAACGTTTTGACATTATTTAAAATAACCAGCTTTACTTCATATGTGTGTTTATCTCCAAGTAGATTTCCCATCATTAAAAAGCAGTTATAATAAACATAAATTCCCAGTAAGGTTACACAAGTCCAGGAACATGTCACACTCTAAACAGTAGTTTTAAGATTTTTTAGTAGTAGAATCCCTTTTCCAAATTAATTCCTATTTACACTCCAGTGTTTTATAAAACATAGAGACTCAATGGCTCTGCGTCAAAGGTCCTGGATCTCCATTTTCCGCAGAATAAATTTAGGAGTAGAGCCCATGGCCCCTAACTTCTATTGCCTTCTTGCTCTTCTGTGATGAGGCTGAGAAGCCCTTTTTCTGACCCTGATAAAGGAGAGAAGAATGAATGAAGAATTGAAGAAAGGAGGAGAGAGATGAGAGATCAAAAGAGAAAGTTTACTTGATAGTAAACTGAGCAAACTCAGCTTCGATCAGTTTTGTGGGCTGTGGAATATCTTGAGAACTACATCCCCAGGATGCTGTTTATCAACATTGTGGTCACATATGATGAATGCAGAAATCACTCCATATACTGAAATCCACAAACTTTCAGATATTTAAAATTTCAAATCAAACTAGGGTAGCAGCAACAATGTTAAAAGTTTTGAGCTGTTATAAATTTCCTATGCCTTGAAATCTGAAGTCACTCAATGACTGTATTAATGCCACATCTCTGCATAGACATTTACTGAAAAATAATGCAGCAGGCAATTTCACCATACAGAGCTTCCCACAGACACCAGTTTAAAGTATTAATTTAAGTACAGCTGGGCTGTAATCCCAGCACTCTGGGAGACTGAGACAAGAGTATTTCAAATTCAAGCTCAGATTGGGCAATTTAACAATTTAATAAGAACTTGCCTCAAAAGTTAAAAAGATAGGAATGTAGTTAGGTAAACAGGGCCTGGGTTCAATCCCAGTGCTGCCATAACAATAATAATAATAATAATAATAATAATAATAAATGAATTTTAAAAGGGGGCCAGGTCAAAGACATAAATGCAATATAACATATATTTAATTTCACCCTTAAATAAAGTTACATTATTTTATATTTACTTTATGCAAATGGAAAGCCCACTGGGCATCTCTAAATGTTTACTGTGATCTGACAGTGTATTTCTCTGTTTCCAGTAATGGCTGGATTCATGTTTTTGAACAAAAGTAGTTCCAATCTATTTTATTATTCCAGTCATCTAGGAATAATTTCCAAAATCTTCTTTCACAAGTGTCACACAGTACATCGTTTTCAGTTGAAGGTGAATAGAATTTGAGCATGCTTGCCAATTACATAGCAGTCAGTGGTACAGCTTTGCTTTGGAAAGGAGAGCAGACAGAATAGGAAAAAACACCTACTTTCCAGCCCCTGTAGCAATTTTAAACAATGACTGAGGAAGTAGACAGCTAGTATGTAGTTGTCCACTTGCACACCTAAATTAAAGCCAAATGCCTTTTGTGCAATGGCACCTTTTATGCACCTGTTTATCTGTGGTGTCTCTATGCAGGTTCTGATGCTACCCTTCTCTATGCCATGGAAGCAGCCGTGCTAAAACAGAAATGAGTCATGGCTCCTTTCTCAGCCATAGGGGTGTAAAAGGTTAGATCAAAAATCTCTGCTCCAGGTGACCTCCAAGAGTGCAGTAAGAGTGTAATACTCACACGAGAGACACAGACTAACGGCACAACAGGCAGACGGCTGTGACAGGAACAGCAGCACATGCACTGTGCATCGCAGTGGCCAGCTGTGTACAGCTGGCATCCGCAGGGAGAGGGCGTCAGCATGTAAACCTTTGTGTTTGCACCCTTCCCGCCACAAGGTGACCAGTACAGAGAGCACAAGTGGCAGGAGTAGCTAGCTACAAAGCCAAGTTAGCTTCCCCTGCAATTTACTGTCTCCACACTCAGACTAACAACACAAGCAGAATCACTAGTTAACAACTGCAACTAGTTAACACTGCTTGGGAACCAATAAGAAAACCAGGGAAACAAGTAGGTAAAGAGTTACAAGGGCTCACTTTTGTGAGGTGTTAAAGTTTCTCTAGTAAGCCTCTTACAATATTGTTATTATTCACTCTCCTAGCTTCTAAGGAATTAAGTATACAATTTAAGGTTTTAACAAAGCCAACTGAAGAAATGAAGATAATACACATACTATATTGGCTGTGTTAATATTGGCTTAGTGATGGGGAGGATCAGAATATTGCAACTGAGACAAAGTTGCAAGGACAAAGACAACAGGGACTAAAGGAAGGGGCGGAGAACGCTTTCTCTCAATTCTGAGGCAGCCAATAATCTATCATTAACCTGAATAACCACAATTTCTTCATTTTTCTTTCTGAACTATTATGGTCTTTCCAAACTAGCTTTTTCTTTAAATTTGGTTGTATATCTCCCAAGCTACTTCAGCGTAAGAATTATGAAACTATTTCATTACTTTGAGTATACGCCATCAATATTGAAAAGAATGAATTATTACATGGCATACTTATGTTTTTGCATTCCAATAATATTTTCTGCTTAAGAAAATATTATATTGCTGATTAATCTTTTGTCTACAGTTTACTGTTCAGATCTTGGTATCTAAAACTTTGTTGCAAATTTTTTTCATTGAACACACTGAAATTTATACATAAATACATAATATAATTCTGTCAAAATAACATTTCCATTATACATGATTTTGTCCAAATATCAAGAACATCTCCAAATGTCCAATGATTTGATTCCTTAGATTTACAGATCAAACTCATTAAATCTGTACTGTATTATTTTTTCACTTGCATTTAGTTTAGACAAATTATTTCTGACAACATCAGCCTATCTCTGCTGGTATCAACTACTACTTAGAATTAAATTGTATTACAGTAAATAAATGTTGTCCTTATGGTGCTAATCCTGACATCTACTTATGATCCCTTGCAGCTCACCCAACCATAAGGGCAGCTTGCAATCTACACTTGAGCACCTGGGAGAAAATCATGGCTATATATCATATCTAACTGTCCCTCAGGGTAACTCTCATGCTGAGGACATGGCAATTATCCATTGTTTTTTTCTTTCATTTTAGTTCATGGAAAACACAGACATAGCAGGTAAGACTGATTTGAATCTAAATTTCAGATTATTTTTAATGGTATATTATGTAACACACTAAAAAAGAGTATATATATGTATACAAAGGGCTTTGATTCTATTCTTCCAAAAACATTTTAGTAGCAGATTGGCAATCAAGATTTTAAATCCAATTTAAGTTTTATAAATAACTGAAAATATAAGAAGTTTAGATGTCTGAAAATATGCTCAAATATAATAATCTCTTGAACCAAAATATAAAAAATTTCTTCCTAAATATAATTGAGTAAAAATGAACCAATCTTACACTAAAATCCATGCAGATTTTTGCAAATGCCAAGCCAATCTGTAATCAATAAGGGAAAATATACTAAGAAAATTAATATTCTATATTTCTTTTGTTCTCAAAGAAAAATTAATCTACTGAATCACATTGCTTATCTTTCTTAAACAAAATCTCTGCCCTCTGTCTGATAAAAGCATCATTAGTAGTGAAGGAGTTAAAAATATGAATAAAGACACTTTGGATCCAGCCAAACATATAAATAATGGATGACCAAGGTTCTCCCACATGATGTAGGGTCTGAGAGATGTTACAAAACATTAAGTCTCTCACTTGTGAAATGCTTCAACAGAACGCACGTGAAGAAAGCATCCCTGAGGACAACTCTGTCTGTGTGTTTCCAACCACAGCCCTCTGTGAGATGAAAAGACTGTTACGGGATCTTTGCAGCCCCTAATGGTTGAAACGCTTCTAAAGCTTCTCTGGAATTGGCCCCGCATTTAAGATACAGTCAATGGTGTGGTTGCAACACTCAGATCTTCAACAATCACATAGTCCAAGGCCAGAGAAGAATTTACCCTCAGATACCAGGAAGAATTAGTGGCTGAGACTATCATGAAGAGGAAAGAGGTGTATTAGTACAGGTCCCAAAGGTATTAGCAGATTATATTTGAACAGTGTAAAAGCACTGCCAGAAGTGTTTCATCTATTAAAGAAAACAGAGCATGTAAAAATCTGCAGAAACCTTTATCTGCGGAAATCTTTCATTTCATTCTTTTGTTTGAAGATGAAATGGGGTGTCCCCTGAGGGACCCTAAAACTATCAATCATGGGAAAAGCCACCTAATACCAACAAAAATGGCAAACAAAACAAAGAGAAAAAGCTATTTCCAAAATTTTAAGTGCCTCTTCTTATAACTCAAATCAACTGGGTCACACTTTAAAAACCACATTTCACATTAAAAAAAAAATAATAATAACTTGGTCAAATAATTACTCTTTGCAACAGATTTGACCTAATCTCAAAAAAACAATTTTTAATTTAGTGCAGTCATAAGATCTCACACATAAAGTTTTGATATCCACATTTTGGTATCATGCTTTAATCTTATAATAACACATGATTTTAGTATGTTTCTTAAATTTCTCCCATTTTAGTTCCTTTATCTGTAAGCAGGAATATATTAGTATCTGCCACATGAAGATGTTATAAAATGAAACAAGGTAGCCAGGGATTTAGCTCAGCACCCTAAGTGCCTTCCTGGCAAGCATGAAGTCCTGAGTTCGATCCCTGAAACCAATAAAATAAAAATGAAATAAAATAAAATGAAACAAGGAAATTTGAAGCATAACAGAATTTTATTTCATATTGTAGCAATGAGTAAAATTCTTAAAGTTGGGAAAATAAATAGTATGGGCTAAGTATCTTTTAGTATGTTCTCAAATAAATCACCTTCTTGTAGCTCTGTTTGAGATTGACTGTTTAGCATTTCAATGTACGAACAGAAAATTATAATTCATCTCTGCCTGGGGAACCAGATGTGAGAGTCTAAAGACATCTGAATCTTTTGGCCATTGATTATATGACAGTCCTACAGAAGGCCCTAATTGAGACTAACAATGCTGACAGGTGAAGCTCTTCATCACTTGAGATACTCTGGCTCTCACTCAGTTACCTAGAAGTGAACCCTATGAACCATTATCAAGTCTGGCTCTTAACTGAAATTAGTTATCAACTGCAATGTGCATGACCACTAGAACACAATCCAAAAGCAAATACCCAAAACTCACCTAATACTGCAATTTTAAAAAATAAGACCCTTCTTATGTTTTCAGTATTTACCAATGCACTCAGAAAAATAATCACAAACACAAGCTATAAATTATATTTTCTATAACAAGTATATATTAATTAGTTCCTTATTAGTTATATACATAATTATTAAGGGTTTATAAATCCTTTCCTTTGCTAAAAGAATAAAAGGGGCCTTTTGGGCTGAGGATTTAGCCCAGCGGCACAAGCTCCTGCCTGGCAAGCACGAGGTTGAGAGTTGGACCCCTGGAATGGAAGGATGGATGGATGGATGGATGGATGGATGGATGGATGGAAGGAAGGAAGGAAGGAAGGAAGGAAGGAAGGAAGGAAGGAAGAAAGGAAGGAAGGAGGGAAGGAAGGAAGGAAGGAAGGAAGGAAGGAAGGAAGGAAGGAAGGAAGGAAGGGGGCCTTCTGATGAAAGCCCATGCCTAGGGGCATGCCATGCCACTAAATATTTTTAAATTGGCTCTAAGGGACATAGAGGTGGGTGTAGGGCTGATGAGGTATTTGCATTATTTCTATAAAGTAAACCCCTCCTCTATAATAAATGCTTTGCTATCACTAGGTACAAAATTGGGAAGCAAGCCCTAAAAATGAAACACTGCTATATAAAATTTCTGGCATACAGGTATTATAAACCTAAACTAACACTCAGAACCTAAGTAACTCTACAATGCTCTAAGATAAGTACAAGGTGCTGGGTTTTGAATACTTTTTGCCTTTTTAGAAAATAATTTAAAATTTAGATAATTAATTTTTGATAAAGCTGTTAAGCAAGTAGCTCACCAAATTCCTAAAAACCTACCAGAAAACTCTTCCCAACTGGTACGGACATGCCCAAACCCAGAATTGCCTCCATCTGCTATTCACCATTCAGAGTGAAAGATATGTAGAAATATTTCAAGCAGAATTTCCATTGTAAGAGATAATTAAAAATCAATAGAACAGTATTCAATATGGAAGAGTCATATACAGTTCTGCCTTGTAAAGGCAGCTCTAGATGATTTCTTGAGGAATCCTTAAATCTAAGATATATTGTTACTTTTTGTAAACTATAATTGAAAAGCTCTCTCATCAATAATTTATATTCTAAGTCTAAATTTGACAGAGAATTGTCATTAATGAAAATTTTGTATTCCCTATTTCTTAATTAAGATCATTCACAGCTAGTTATGAGTACAAGAAGTATAACTATAATGCAGAACATTCTTCTCTGTACCTTAACTAACCAATTTAACCAACCACTGTCTAGATTGGTTTTCCACATGTAAGGCCTTATTATACATTAATTAATATCAAATTATAACTATGTCTCTCATCACTGCAACAGAGAGAAACTGCCAGCAATATATTTATGAGTCCTCATCATCCCACTGAGCTTACATCTCTAATGAGAACCTGACCACTGCAATCTTGTTCCCATACTTCTTTTAATAAGGAAACTGAGCAACTGCATGAACCTTTCAGGATACACTTATCTGTAGAGAGTGTGCAAAGCATTTTGTACACTTAATGGTTCAGGTACACAATCAGGAAAACCATTCTAAAGAATGGTTGTCTATGTAGAAAAGAAAAAAATTGGGGAAAAAGCAATAGAATCATTAACACTGCCATGATCAATCCCTTCTTCACTTCCAAGTGGGCTATGCAATCCTTGGATTTGTAACCTTTTCCATTCCGCTGGTACCTGTTACCCACAGCCTTCATCCTCATCTGTCACTCCCCACAGATAACTGTTTCTCCTCCAAATGAAGAAATGGGGAATTTTCTTTCTGCCATCAAAGAAAAAAGCAATTTACTACCTTAAGGGTTTTGTCTTTCCTAATTGATGTCAATGCTTTCATCTGTATTTTTACAACCATCTTCCTAAAATATCTATTCCATATTCCACTTAGACCTACATAAAAATGTACTATTAAAGGATATTCAGAGCCTATCTTCCATTTTAGTTTAGTATCCTTGCAAAACAAATAAAATGTAAATCAGATAGTTTGTGCCATTTCACTTGCTTGTATTACCACAAAAGTGACATTTCAAACACTAATTATTGATAAAGTAATATCTTTATTATCTTTGAGTATTATGTGATACTCTGCTGTTGCAGACATTAACAACAATTAGTGTTGATAGGGATTAAAACCATGAATTTTGATGCACCTAAGAAGCTATGCTTTAATCTCAGCAAGTACTATATTTGCCAAATAGTCTTCCTAATGCTGACATTTAGAACATCTTCAAAATTATGATAGAATTTTTTTTCCAAAATTAATATTAAAGTTACTTTAAACTGAAACATAGAGAATAGTATAAGAAAATCAAAGCAACTAGAGAATCACTATGGTTTTGTTTTTAATTTCCCATTGATAACTAAATTCTTACTTAAACATTTCCAGATTTACTTTGAAAAGTATTAGAATATTTATTTTTCCATTTAATATTAATTCCTCAGTGATATTAGGCAAATCACTCCAAAACACAAAATCAAAGTGACAGTTATCCAATCCTGTGTCAGGATGCCTAAAGTGTCAAGCAACACAATGTCACATTTCAACACAACACATGAACACGTCCATGCAGTACACGAAGTGAACATCTTTATAGCAATGCTCTAAGTCAAATACACTCTGCCTCTTATCTCTGGAATTCTTCAAGCTTGCTGGTCTCTCATGTGCAGTACTTTTCTTCCTACCCCCATTTTTGTGTCATTCAGATAGTGGGACCTTGGGAAGAAGAAACATACTTCCACTGTGTCATCTTTTTCTCACTCCCCTCTGATTTTGGTTTCTAAATTTTTTCAATTTTTATCTTTAGTCATTTTTATTAAACATGTGTAATCCTGTTTCTTTAAGCAAGATGTACTTCATCTGATGAAAATAAATGATGGATAGTCAAAACAAACATACATAAGTTTATTATTTTTCCTTTCTATTCATTTAAACTTCAACAAACAGACCACATAAAGTTTATCTCCATATGTATTTTGTCTCTGATGCCAAAACCTTACTTAAGTCACTCAAATGACTAAACATTTACTAAATTTAAATAGTTAAAGGTCTTTCTATATGTAAACTACATAACTTCAAAACTTTTCTAAAGTCCTAATATATTCATATAGTTACAACACAGAATTTGCAAAGGAAAAGCTAAAAAATGGACAAAGTAAATCATATTTTAACAGCAGATACTACTGATATCTGAGGGTAGAAAATCATTTATTTCTTAAAATCTAATAAGGATTATCATCTTAGGGAAGAAGAAATGAAAACTGGGAGAATAAATCTACATGGAGCTGTCAAGAATGAAAATGATTTAATTAAAAATTGGGAACATTATTTTTAAAATCAATAGCACTTTATGGCAAATAAAATAACAAAATTAAGCCAGGGAATTAGCTTGGGGGCATAAGCACCTGCCTGGCAAGCATGAGGTCTTGAGTTTGATCCCTTGTACCAAAAAAAAAAAAATAACATATATATATATATATATATATATATATATATATATATATATATATATAAAATCTTTTCCATTTTAACAAACTCAGCCCAATCCAATTTTGTTAGTCTTACAACCCTCAAATTCATTTCAGGAAAGTTGAACTGCATATGTTCAAGGGCACAAGGGTATGCATATTGGCCTCTATCTGGAGATCCAGCGGGGGGCTACTTGGCTAGGTATAGTTCTAAGCCTGCCTAGGAGACCAAGCCCTTCCCTGCTTATTGTGAGAAACTGACCATGTCCATGAGAGCTTTGAGGGGCAGAGTCTTTTCCCTCTAGGTTTTCCAACCCAGAAGACTGAACTCATTGGAAAGCTCCCAAGCCTCCATGTACCTCAGAAACAAGAAAGGAGCTTTCAAAAATTTAAGATTCCTGAGTGCTTCTCCAAAGCTTTTCTGTCACCAGAGCCTGGAGGAGCTTGAGCCACTGTCTCTCTAAAGTCTCTCAAGTGACTCTGATACTACCAGGCCAGTGACTCCCATGAGAGAACCAACAGATGTAAGACTTTAAGTGTGTCCTAACACATGCAGGTAGTTTTAAACAAGAGAAATTCAATGTCTTACAGTTCTGAAGGCTCTGAGTCTGAAGAGATGGGGTGTACAGGGCCATGTTCCCTCTGAGACTTCAGTGGACCCTTCCTTGCCTCTTCCCTGCTGCTGGTAGTTCACTCCTGGTTCTCTGCACTCTTTGGCATTCCTTGATGAGTAATCATTTCTTGGAATACATCCTTATTTCTGCTGATAAATCCCACTCTATGGCTTTTTTTTTTTTTTTTTTTTTTTTTTTACTTTTCCCTTGAAATATCTGCTCTGGTCACTTCTGTGTCCTTTGCTAACTTTTGTTCTCTACTCATCCGAAACTGACACCTGTTTTCACTACTATTCTGTTAATCTTCACCTACGGCTTTACATACTAATACCATTCCTAATAATCCTGAATATTTAGTTCAATCATGTCCTCTGGGTTTCCAGCTCATGCGACTGGCCATAGGTGTCAGAATCTTTAAAGTATATAAAACAGAGCCCTTGTTTCTAACCACTTTATTTACCAGAACTTTCACACATGTACACACACGTACACACACACACACACACATATCACCCAATTTTGCCACTTTCTGTGAAAGCACCACAACCCATTCTGTTATGCGTTACATTAGATCAATCACTCAGAATTGGCTAATGTACGATGATTTCAACTCCAGGCACTTTATAAAGAAAGTGTTATTATTAGTCATAATCTCAATTTATTTAATCTTTTATAAATCTTGCAAAATGAACCACCAGAGTATTGAAATAAAGTGAATGAAAATTAAATGACCAAGAATTATATTACACAGGACAAGAAAAGAACTATTAAATTAAAACCATGTTAAAACGAAAATATCAGTACATCTACATAATGAAAGAAATGCACTTCTGCATTGGCTGTCTAATATCTGATGGGCGAGATAAATATTTCACAGAATTTAATTAAAAATTTTTGTCAGGTATACACAACCATCATTCAGAAACCTCCAACACCCTTTATCTGAACATTATAGTTTCACAAGGTGCTCCTAATGTGGTATAAAAAATAAAACTTTGTTTTCACAGTGAAAAAAATGTTAATTTTCTTTGAGAGGATATATCAAAAATAAAAGCATATACCCATCTATGTGTAAAAAGCTGATTGTTTTTATAAATCTTCTAGGGTTTCTACATCTATAGATATGTCAGCTGAGTTCTGCTGCACTTATTAGACAGACTTACTAGCACATATAGCTTTCAATCTAAGTTATAGTTTCATTTTAAGTTGCGAGTTATAGTAAATCTTCCCTGGTAACAACACAAAGTTTGCTGCATGTGCCCAAATCTAACCTCCCTGAAATTGGAGAAATATCTAAAACCTTGTGGGAGCAGTGGCTATCATCATAAGTTCAACACTTGACTGGAGCAGCCCTGAGAAGACAGTTCTGACATGACACAGAAAATTAACGTCAGACTTTAAAAACATACAGCTTAAACTAGTGACTAAAAATTAGTTTACTAACAGATATAACCAGTTGTTCTTGTCAGCTCTAGACTATACATGTCAGATAACAGGATACATATTATAAAAATGATCAAAACTTTATTACATAAAATGTATTTAAAAATTCTTGGATGACTTAATGGATTGGTGACACAAAGATGAATCACTGACTCAAAAAAAAGATTCACTTCATAGTTTTCTGTGGTCATATATTTATGCTTTTTACTTTTCAGTTTCATCAAGTAAAGTCAAGGGTATGAATGTAATGGAAAACTGTGGAGATTCCACAAAAAACTAGGATTTGAGGTCCCATTCAACCCAGCTATTCTCATTCTGGGTATTTTCACAGAATTGAAAATATCATGCCACAGTGACATATGGGCACCCATGTTTATAGCAACACAATTTGTAATAGCTAAATCTTAGAAACAACCCAAATGCCCATCAATAATGGAATGAATAAAAAAGATGTGATATTTTTATACAATGGAGTATTACTCAGCTATAAAGAAGAACTCAAGGCTTTTATAGGTAAAGGAATGCAACTTGGGACCATATTTACAAGTGAAATCAAACTCACATGTGTAAATATCACTTTGTCTCCCTAGTGTAAAAAAAACTGCAAGAGTAATAATATCCAAAATATACAACAGATATTGTGAAAATGAAAGGGAAAGAAAATACTCAAAAGGAAAGAATGATTGGGATAGGGGAAAGAGAAAAGGCAAAAGGGAAAGAATGATACGTACATAGGTAGAGCTGGGTATACAGGCAAGTACATAGATATATGTATATGTGTATAAAATATATAACTATACTATGAAGCTCTAGAAGCTCATCAGAAAGAACAGGTTGTGCTCCCACTGTTTGATTTTTTGATCATTTTTTATGCCTAAATCTTGTAACCGGAACTACTTCTAAGATAACAACATGCAATATATTAACTAGTGTTAATATCCAATTTTTTTGAAATTCTGTATCATTTCTATCTTTTGTTTTTAAAATAAAAAAGAAGAGGCTTCACAGAAGACCTCTTTCTAAAATAAGGCAGCAGTTTACAGGTCATCAAGAGGGTCTTCAGCAGTTAATATACCGGCAACTTGATCTTGGCTTTTCTAGCCATCAAAACTTTGAGAAAAAAAATATGTTGTTTAAATTACTCAGTTTATCATAATTTGTTAAAGCAACTCAAGGCATGACATAGGTATTTTGGGTAAACTAACAAATTTTCTCTACATATCTTGCTCATATTTTTGATAAAAGAGAGAAGGCTGACATCTGAAGAGGCTCTCAGCAACAAAACGACATTAGGTGTTGCTTGTTAGTGGGAAACACATAACTAACATACCTCTCTACCTAGGATACAGATTCTTTCCTGCATGGCCACCTCTTGAAAAATAAAATACCAGGGGCGGGGAGAGAGACAGGATATGAACATAAAACATGAAGCAAATACATCAATATCTTTAAGGGTAGAAGCATGGAGAAAAAGTGATGATGGAAGATGATCAGAGCAATAGGAGGAAGAAAGCAGCACGCAGATTTTGTATCAAGTTCATCCATAGATACGAAGTATTCACAGATCCCAGTCAAAACACATGAAGTTACCTACAATTAGATTTCCCAGTCTGATTTTTCACTGTGGAGGACAGGAAGTTCAGGAGAGGAGAGACCAGAATAGGATAATGACACCATTAAGCTTAACTGTCAATTTGACTGCACTATGAGACTCTTGAAAAGGTGTCTGGATCGTGGGGAGCTCTGTTAACCAGTGGTCCTTCCGCTGAGGTTCACAGCTGAAAGAACTGCTAGGTGGTGGGGCCCAGCCGGTGGCAGGTCGCTGGAGGCATGCCTCTGGTCCTCCCTCTTCTCCAGTGCTCAGCAGTGGCTGCCATAAACTCTGCCACATCCTTCTGTCACGTTGTTTCTGCCTTGGACAGTCTGAAACTGAGAGCCCAATTAAACCTCTCCTCTAAGTTGCAAGAGTTGGTTATTTTGGACCAAGAAAAGGAAATCTGACTAACTCTGATAAAAGAAAAAAAAAACTTTATTTATCTCTCAGGAGGAACTACTGTGCTGTCTAATTAATGATCTTACAGCTAAGTTCTTGTCATCAGTTTGCAGATTTTTTTTCAGCAAATGTGATCAGCAAATGCCATCCTCTCTCAACACCTACACTTGTTTACTGCTTCATAACCTCCATCTTCCGACAGTTGGTAGGAGCAGAGAAAAATATGAAAGGGAGGAAAGACAGCTGGTTTCAGTGAAAAGAGACCAGATTTGGCAAGCAGGGAGCTTGTCCCATAGAGCAGGCTGGGGTTCAAAGTATTGGTTTGTTAAATTTTTGGAAATACTGTGAGCCAGCTGACACAACCACTATTAAAAATTAAATTACTCAAATACATTTATTTAAATCATTGAAAACAGAAGTATTAAATATCTAAAATTCACTCTCAAATTATTTTACCATATTTCACGTTATGCTTTTGAGGTTATGTGTGGCTATTCTATTTGTATGATGGAAATATTATATACAAAGTGTTCTTGACATTGACCAAAGTTACAGCAAAAAATTTGAACATACTATAAAATTGACTATAAAATTTGAACATACTATAAATCAGGAAATGAATTATTGCCTATTGATTGTCTAAACTTAACAAAGTGATAAATACTTTAATATGCATACTAAACCCAAAAATGCGCCATATCTGTAACCACAATGTCAAATAGCTCAACAGCAACTCAGAAATTGATTTTACAGAATTTGGAAACTATTGTTTAATTCAGCAAAAATAAATCTGTTCTTGGCAATGTAGTGCTAAACATCCTTTTTATAATTCATATCATGTATAATAATGTAACTTATATGTATATGCTTTATTTTTTTAAATCTATGAATATCAATTATCTCTTCTTCAAACCAGTGAATTGGATACCTTTCTCAGAGAATAATTTTAAAACAAATGATTATGTCAAAATCCTGTATAGATTGTAAATGTTAAGCGTTACAAATTCAACAAGTGTTGCAGCTATTAATATGAACATTAAGAACTTGTAGATTTTGCAAAAGTGAATAATGTTTACTCTCTACCTTCAAGCTGTTTCTAGTCTAATGATACAAGGCATATGAAAATAATTTAAGATAACTAAAGAGTATATAATATGTCATTACAGGAAAAAGCCAATGGCTATGAGATCAAAGAAAAATATGTGTATTTTATCTGAAGCAACAAGGAAGATAAGGAATTTTGCATTTGTATCAACAGAAATAGTGCATGGAAAGTTGAGGCATTCTGGACTGATAAATGCAATTTCAAAATGTTATTACAAATATTACAATGCAAATTAAGAAAATTATCATTGTATTGATAAATTTGTTGCATGAGATATCATAATGGTCTTTTCATGTAAAAATAGAAATTATGGCACTATAGGATATACAGTTCAGTGTGCCTATCCACAACCTTATAGAATCAAGGCTTGACTAGAGAACTTTGGTTTCCCAACATCTAAGCTATGCCCACTTCTGAGAACCAGTGTATGAGTTGTCCTTTGGCCTTTTCCTTAGTGAAAAGATAATTCATGTTCAAGAGAATTTTAACATCATTTTTTCAATGAAATGCAATGAAGTATGTTTCACATAAGTTTTTCACAGGACAGAAGGATTGCCTGGTAGATTCCTAGACCTGTGGCCACTGTTTCTAAATTTATAAGTAAATAAATTATGCATGCATTATGTAAACTTGAGTACATCCAAAGTGAAGTTTTTATGGAAGACACATAAAAGGAAAGTGAGGCCAAGTAAAAGTGGAAACATTTAAGAAACTTCAGGACACAAGAAAATAGCACTATTTCAACTTTCAATTAATGAGTCTCTCAAGAGACTCATTGACATTACTCAGTGAAGTTCATTAAAGGGTTTTTCGCTTTTTATCAAAACAAGGTAGGTAAATTTCTGTAGTTTGTGAGAAAACAAACGTAAAGCTGCTATGAAAGCCTGGCCAAGCACCTGCAGACCCCGTGTTAAGTGCAATGAAAGGGCGAGGTCTGTTAATCTGTCACACACAGAAGTCTGACACGGAAGGTCCGTGGCCTTGACCTCCAGTGACAATGGAAGAGACCACTGCTTCAAGGCAGGTTCCAAAGGGATGAACCGTACTTGATCTGACAGGAAAGGTTTCCGCCTCCACACTCTGGTTCCAACTTCCTATTGCACTCATCCGCTCTGCAAGGCACCAAGCCCCAAAAAAAAAAGGCAGGTTCCCTCAGTTCTCTTGCTAATGACAGCTGTCTGTTTGTCGCTGCCTGAACTAGAAACACCTTGAGAAAATCTGAAGCAGAATTGTAAGGGCAGGGGTCGAAATGACTGTGTTTCAAAAGCACACAGCTCCCCTTCCAGGAGCCCGAGACTCCTCAACCTCCACCTTCCAAGCAGGGAAGGTGAGAACCGCTTCACTCCGCACCAAGAGAGCTGAACTGCTGCTCTCCCCGCAGAACTTGTGTGTCCCCACACACCTTCCAATTAAGCGACGCGGCTGGAAGGCACCCTAGGAGAGCCCACAGCGCCTGGACAACTTCAGCAACGCCACGGCGGCCAAAGCCGGGTGTCCGACCGAGGCACGGGAGTCGCCCATTACGGGGGCGCCTTGGCAGTGGCCTCCGGACCGCTCGGCGAGTTCCCCCAACCCAGGGGAGGAGACGGTGAGCCCGGGAGCTCGGGACAGAGTGAGACAGCGCCCTCCAGGGATCCCAGGAGACCCGCGAGTGCACGCGGCTGAACCGCAGGGCGAGCCGAACCCCGCCGCGGGGAAGGTGGGGGTCGGCAGAGGCCCCAGGCTCGCCCGCCTCTGGCGCCAGCCGAGCCGCAGGTCCCCGGCGGAGGCGCGGAGCACTCACCAGCTGCAGCGCGCAGAGGCAGATGAGCGAGCAGCGGCCGGTGCAGCAGCCCATGGTGCCGGCAGCTCCCGAGCCGGAGATCCGAGTTCCCCGCGCCGCTGCTCTGGACTCCGGGGCGTCCCGCCGGGAGCTCGCCGGTCCGGCCCAGACTCGCGGCCACGAGCTCCGAGCTCGCGCTTGCCTTTGTTAGTTTCCCGCGGGGCAGGCAGAGGTCAGCGCGGCGCGCTCGCCCCGGGCGTCTGGCGGGGTCCGGCCTCCCGCGGTGCAGGTCCGCGGCCCGGGGCGGGGCCGGGTGGGGCCGGGCGGGGCTGGAGGAGCCGCGCGCGGGCGGTGAGTGGGTGGCTGTCGGTCTTGGGGGGAGGACCGGGGAGGTGGGCGCTGGAAAGTGGAGTGCGCTGTCTGGGGCGAGTGTGTGTGCGCGCGCGCGTGTGTGCGTGCGTGTGTGTGCGCGCGCGTTTGTGTGTGTGTGTGTGTGTGTGTGTGTGCGCGCGTGTGTGTGGTGGGAGGCGATGAATGAAAGGGAGCGCCACTGGGAAGGATTGCCCTGTCCTGTTGAGAGTCTTTAGCGGGAGAGAAAGAGGCGCCGGCAGAAAGAGACGCGATGTGGGTGAGCGCGCCTTAGGGCAGAAGCGCTGACCCAGCCCCCGGGGCGGGCGATGGAACCGGCGAGATGCGCTCTGAGCCTCTCCGCAGGCTGCCGTGCCGGAGGTTGGGAGCGTGGTCGGAGGTGTTTGCAAAAGAGATAATAGGATTTAGCTGGGCTCCCCGGAGGTGGGAAGAATTGGGACGGGTTGGTGTCCTGGAAGGAAGGACCCAGGCGCGGGAAGGGGAAGGAGGGAGAGCGCACCCAAGCGCAAGTCCGAGGTCCGGGACCCGCCGCCGGTCCGCTCCGCCGGTGATGGGTGCGCAGCTCAGCGGCGGGGCTGCGGGATGAGGTCGCCTTTGTCCACCGCAGTCGGTTGCCAGGAGGGCGCCCCTGCTGGAGTCTGCGAGGGAAAGTTGGATAGAGTTGTTCTGCAAGAGGAACTGGGGAGGAGGGTTAGGAGGGCAGAGCTGGGACGCTGGGAGATCTGGCTTGGGGTGCTCAATTCCAAGACCTTTTGAAATCCTCGTTCAGACGAGAAGCGAGAAAGAAAAGGAAAAAGTCTTTAAAGGAACTCAGAATGTTTTCGGGACAAAGATAAATATGACATCCTCCAAGACAGAAATACATTGAAAAGGGCTTGTGTGATCTGATCCCCCAGGAGTCTCCGTGAACCCCGAGGAAAGCGGCGCTCTCCCCTACACACTGCGTTCTGCAGAGAGCTACATCTCATTAGGTCTCGCCGTCATATTTCCTGGGCGCATTTGCTTGTACCCAGTGCAACTGCGCAAATAGCTCAGGAACACACCGGAAGTTCAAGGAAGGGTCCTCTGCCGAGGTCTCTGAAAAGGCTTTCTTCCGAACTTGGCAAGGAAACACTGCTTCTAACCCGCTACTGCCCTCCTGGGTTCTCTGCGGCAGGTTGATAAGAAAAGCTGTAAGATTGTTTCGTTTTTTAAACGTTTTTTTTCCACACATAGAAACTCTTCAAACATTCGTTCAGGCTAAGGGGACTTTAATTGTTTTGCTGTTGACTCTTTTTAAACTGTTTTTTTTTAAAAAAAAAATTATAATATGACAGTTCTAGTTGATAGGAAAATCTTATGATACCTTTGAAGCGCTTGTAGGGACATATGAATGACCTCAGGATTTGAGCCTGTGAAAGTCAAGGAAATTCATCATTTAAAATCAGCTTCTGCCCTTTTCATGGAAAATAGCCAGACAGAGTCAGAGTTTTGTTTCCTTTCGTTCTGTTTTTTGTTTTGAGGATTTTATTCCTCCCAGCCTTTGAGACATTTAAGACCAAGGCTTATGTAGACATGCTGCCTTTTATATTTATCCCATCCTCATTCATGATGAGTGAAGACCGGGAAAATGGACCTTCGCCAATGAATAATGGAACGTGTGTTAAAGGTCACTGCAGAAAGTCAGGCTGTTGACCCCTACAAAAGCTGCGGGAAGCAGCTGGAGAGTGAGAGGACAGGAGCAAGTCTTCTGCCTAAACTTTCAGAAAGTTTACTGTAGCCTCCTCATCTCCAGAGTCTGTGATGAATGCTGGTAATAAAAGTGAGGACAGTTTCTTCTCTCCAGATTGTGTGTGTTTACACCGACCTAACTTTATTCACAACTTATTATTTATTCATGAAATACTCTGCAGCAACTGATGTGCCCTGGAGCCTCGCCATTCACCATCAGCTGTCTAAATGCTGTATGTATTCTTTCATGTAATCCTCACAACAGCTGCAGGAGGTGGTGGCTGTGTACATCCCCTTAGGCAAAATGTGGATTCTCCAGCTACCAAACTGAGGGCCAGTAATGTGAGGGTAGGTAAATGACCGTACAGCTCTAGATGCCACACTCACTGTGTGACCCCTGAACATTAGGTACCAGTAGCACTTATCAGCAGAAGAGCAAACTGTTCCCTCAGAGAGAGCCATGATTCTTTGTGCTGATCTAACCTCCAGAGTCAGTACCACCTATTTAGAAAGATTTTCAGAGCCCTGGAGGCTCCCAGTCATCTCTTCCTTACCTATTGTCTCTCCTGCCAAGAAATCCAGATTGGAATTTCTTTGTGTGATTTAAGACAATTGAAAAATACATTTATCTTAAACACATTTAAAGAAACAAATGTAATAACAATATTAGCAACAAGTCTCGAAATTGTATGACATTGCCTTTATTTCTCTCTGCAGTGTCTTAGTCTCCTCTTCAAAAATCATATTTAGTACTGTGCAAAATATCTTCCTCCTTTCCTTCTTTCTTTCCTCCCTCCTTTCTTGTTCCTCCAATATTTTCTTCATCTTCGTAATTTATTCCGGCTGCTTGGTTTACAAATGTTTATATTAGTCCTTATCCTTTCCACAAGGTGCTTGTGGTGGGAGCAGAGAACAGATAAAGTCAAGCCCTCTCTGACATAGCTTGGTACCAAATGCTGCATTCAAGTTTTCTGCCTTTGATAGGTAGGGAAGGTTTGAGAGAAGAATTATCTATCTCTTGGAGAGAAGAGAATAAAAAATGACAGACCAATGGAAGAAGTGTGGCCTGGAGAAAATGCTAGAAAAGGCGACTGAAGAAGAAAACAAACTGTAAGTAGAATAGTCCATAAAGTTGTCATTGCTGTTTTTGGACTCTCAGAGAAGTCACACTTTGCTTGCCTGTCAATCGTAGATTTTCTCATGTGTACAGTGGGCATGATGCTATAACTTGTCCAGCAGGACTGCATTTTGGCATTTGTTCTTCCTCAGCTTGGTGGAGTTTGTACCCTGGCCCGGTGAATCTCAGCCTCACCTCTACTGCAAACATAGAGACCTTTGCTGAACACACTGTCTGAACAGTAACTGTTTTATTTTCCATTAAAACACTTGCTTTCTGTACAACTTCCTATACTCTCATTCAAACATAGTGCTGCTTCTCCTGTGCTTATAATGATTAAATCCAATGTTTGTTGAATGAAAAATAATTATGTGTATTTTTAGTGTGACTATACACCGTGCTCAGTGTTGCTGTGGCTTGAACATAACCCCCCCCCCAAAAAAAAACGTGTTGGAATGTAAACACCATTGCCAGTGGTAAGTGGTAGATCCTCTAAGAGACAGTCAGACCATTTACTTACTTAAGAAGGTGCTGTGATCCCATGCAATGCTGTTACCACATGAATGTCTCAGTTATTACATGGGTTAGCTAATTATGAAAGCAACAATTTCTACCCCTTTACGCCTTCCCAGGCTCTCACATCATGTGATGCCTTCTGTCCAGACACACATGATAATAAAACCCTCACAGATGTAACCTCTTGAGCTTGGACTTCACAACCTCCAAATCATGATTCAAATACAATTCTATTGTTTATAATGTAGAAGTCTGTTACGGCTGTAGAAAAAGGACTAAAAAAATACATATATACCGCCACACAAGTACTAGGTATTATTAAATATACATTTATACATATCCATACATGCCTCAGTGTCCTTTGAGTCTGTATGACCAGGTTTCTGTCTAGTTTTGGTTTTTGTTTTGCTTGTTTATGTCTTCTTTTTCCTGTTTATTTCATGGCAAAGTTCCTGTGGGGAAACTCTAGTTCTGCCTCACTTTACATTAAGAGTGGTGAGAGATCTAGATTAAAAGATAAGTAGGGGAATACGGTGCACTTAGAGGGTCAGATCGTGAAATGTGCAGATTTTTAAAGTTGTGAGTTCTTACCATTTTTTTCCTCACAGAATTTTCAAATACAGTTTTAGTTATTACAATACCTGGGACCGAAAGTGTTTTGGGGTGGCTTTTTTGAAATATTTTCACATATATAATAAGATTTCTACAGATACAACTCAAATCTAAATACTCTACGTTTAATACCTTCCTTATACATATGGACTCAAAGTAGAATATTATTAGTGTGCCTGTTTGAAGTCAGGTGTGGAATTTCCCCCTTGTATCCTCAAACAGACATTCAAAAAGTTTCACAGTTCGGGGCATTTTGGATTTTTAATTTTCGGATCAAAGACAACCTGTATTGGGATTTGGGACATCAACTTTACTCCTTGAATTAAGAGTAATTCGAAAAGTTCTTTTTCAATTATTTCACTAATTTTTGTTTATGACTTCCAGCTGCATATTTTTACTTGCCTAGAACAAATCATGGCATGATTAAACTATCTTCCTTGTGAAAATTTTCTGAGTGTGCCTCTAATATATCCTTTTTCTCTGGCACCTTCGTAATACTGAGCTCCTCCTTGGACTTAAGAACAAACAAAAAAAATCCTCTGTACTTCCTTTAACAACTGTCATTATTTCATGATTATCTGACAAACTGAAAATAATATGGCAGCTCACTTGGAGTAAAGGTCAATTTTACACTGAGGCAAAATGTAGGCACCTGTGTGTGGAACATTTGACGACGACTTCTTCAGGGATATATGGCAGTCACTTAGGGAGAATTCTTGTGTTGCGAAAAAAAAAAAAAATGTGACCTGAAAAGTTATACTCTCTGTATCTTCTTCTCTAAAATGAGAGCCACTTCTTTCTATTACAAGTACTTTGAACTTTACACTTAACATTTACCACCCCTCAAGCTGTACTATGTGAAGATGAGAAAGAAATGAAGGAGGCATATGTGGTGAGGGATAGCCTTAAGATCACTGAGAAGCCTAATGTGTGAGAGAATGTCCAAGGGAGAAAGTATCTGATAAATTCCTTTAGCACAGTTAATTCAAGAAATGTTATTTATCAGTACTTGTGAAATTTGAAAGAAATAATCAGACATCATCTTTTAAATTTGTTGGTGTTAAAAACAAGATTCAATTAATATTGACTTTATTCTACTAAGTGTCCTAATAACAATTATAATCAATATTTCAATGATACATATTTGGTATTTTCTAATGTCATGCACTGAGTAGCCCCAACTGACATTGATAGGTAAAAGCATTCCTCAGCTCCTGGAGAATGTTGCCATCCAAATTTTACTTCATGTCTATAATGCACTGTGGGAGCCACAAAGTAAAGTTTTCACTTCAGGGACACCAATGGTCGTAGTACCATTAAAATTCAGCTATCTTCTGCTTTCTTTAACTTCAAAAGACTAGCTCATTCTAACCCACCAATTCGTATTTATTAGATCCCAAATATGCCTGTATTAAATCTATGATTTCACCAGAAAGGAATACAACTCACCTGGGGAAAACACATTTTCTTGATGTCCTTTTATTTTGGATTTTATGCAGTGTAATTTTGTTGTATGCACATTCTGAGCAGTGGTAAGGAACTGATGAACTTTGTACAAAGGTTGTGGGTTTTTTTTTTTTTTTGTACCAGGGATCAAACTCAAAACCGCGTGCTAGCCAGGCAGGCGCTTATGCCACTGAGCTAAATCCCCAGCCAGAACTGATGAACTTTGAAAACAAGTGGAACTGTAATTCAGTCTTTGTTCTAAATTATAGATAAAAAATAAATTTGTTTAAAAAAAATAAAGGAAGCACAGTTTTTGGTTTTTTTAGGTTTTTTTGTTTTTTTTAAAGCATGGACAGGATTTTAAGTAGAAGTATCCATAATAGGTTGGGACAGGGAGGTTCAGCTCCCTCTTGGCCAGCACCAGCATTTCACACAGTGTGGGCTGCGGTTGTGGAATGTCTCCTGAGTAACTTGCAACCTGTCACTCTTAGGACCTGGTGTAAAGGTATCTCATCTACCTATACTTTGAAAAAGATCAATCTGTATCACATATACTATATCGTTTCTGAGTACACCAGCTTTGGCTGCCAAGAGTGGTCATTTTTCTAATAGCCCACATTTTATTTTCCCTTCCCCTTGGTGATGTTACTTGCTCACTTCAATATAGTGATCTTTAAGGATGATCATCTTAATAAAGTGCCTGAATTTGAATTCTTGTCTCAAGGCATTCTTCTGTAAAAGTCCAAACTGACACGCAGTTCCTTTCTCCTGTTCTGTCCTTCATGACACCAGAATCTTGAACTCATAATCAGTAGGATCCACTGAATCTTTAATATATGAAAACAACTTGAAGGCTTTAAATTTCCATTTTACAAAGATACTGTAAAGACTGTTAGATGATGAATGACCCCACAGCATAGGTTCAGAACTGCTCACACCCTATGAGCACTAATCAAAGCATCAGACACACCACATATTAAAGATTTTGCACAGCTGGAGGCCTGAAGTGAATTTCCTTTCCCTATTCACTGAAAACTGGAAATATATTACCCTTGGCAAGAAATAACTAGAACTATTTGGACAAAGATGCTTTCCTCTGGAGTGGATGGCTCTGCCAGGCCTACTTCTCAGTGTCTTTTTATTATTTTCCATGAAGATCTCCAATGAAGCAATCCTTTCTTCATGTCAAGAAGTCAGTTACAATTACATGCCAAAGTTCCAAATCTCTTCTTATATGTGTATCTCAAATCCGTTTTCAATAAGTGAGCTTTCCCTGACTGCCAGACTCTTATATATCCGGTAAGGGCTCATTTCTCTATTTGGCAGAGCTAGGCTTTTTGATGTGTCCTCATGTTGGAAAGGAAGGAGGGAAGCCTTTATGTCTACTTTTGGCAGGAGGAGTTACTTCCAGGTGGTGTCTCGCTCTGAAACAACAGAAATCTACGTGTTATGGGATCTGCCATGGTTTCCATTCACAGCTTGTAGGGCTTCACTGTTTACTTCCAGTCATGTGATGGCATATTGATTCGGGAACTGAACTTTTTCTTTTACTCTTATAGAATAAGATAAAAAGATGAGAAGTAGGAAGCTTATCTCAGCTGCAGTTAAAGAGGATCCTTTTGGTAGACATACACTGAAACATAAAAAACAAAATAAAACAACAGCGTGCTAGCAGAGTCAGCGCCCGACTGTGAGTGTGTCTCATTTGCCTCACATCCAAAGCATGGACCACTGCTTGAGCTGTGTAGGGGGGACCTTCACAGTAATACTTCACACAATGTGACAGTTTTAAGGTGCTGTCATACATTTTACTCCACATGGTTTCCAGAAAAACTCCAGAGTCTCCTAGAAAAAGTGACTAAAACACCTTTTCAGTGATTGTTGTCTGTTTTCTTTGTCATTTGATTGATTTTTGCCTGAGAGCCATCACTAGTCATCAGCAAAACACAGGTTTACAATATTAATTAGGGAGAGGGGAGCCGGCTCTTGTAACATCCTAAACTTTAAAGTAGCAGCACAAGGAAACTTTCTCTGAACCTCAAGCAACATTCCTAGTGTATAAGGAGGACTTGTCACGTGACAGGCAGTCCAGTAACCTAGCACCTTCAGTGTGTCTGGCTCCATAATCTTCCCATTCAGCTGACTGAGGGGAACAGGGTGAGAAAGCTTTCCACGTGAGAGGTTTTAAAGGGCCAGAAGTGAAAGAGAATCTATCATTTCTGACCTCATTTATGTACCATAATTAGGTACATAGCCACATCCAGCTGCAAGAGAGACTGGAAAATGTGATAGAGCTTTGGGACTTTGAAGAAATGAAAGTAGATTTAGAGAACATATGACACTGCCATATTTATTTTTCTGTTTCTGAACTGCTAATTTTCCCCTGTAATCCACTTTGCCGAGACTCTTCCTCTGTTTCATGCATGTCCCATCTCTGGAAAATGTTGTATGTATCATAGTTTCTGAGTTCATATGTTGCCTTCCCTGTAGAAGGCTTCCTTATAGTGTAAAACTATCATATTCTGTTTTTAGTCTAATAGCAATAGGAACTACAGTTTACTGTGAGTAAAGTAACTATAATTTCATATGTCTATAAGGCTGGGGGGGTTTATATTATGTATCTGGAATGTAAAATGCTACATTCTGGCTATTTCTATTTTCCAGATGATTAAGTATGTTTGTTTTTTCTGTGGAAAAAAAAACACAGAACTATCAGGAAGGAAACTATTAGCCTTTTCAATCATTTTTAGACCTACTAATGTCACTACTATTTTTCCACTGAAGTATTTTCTGTGCATAAATAATAATGGAAAGTTTGCAGTAACCTCTACAGCACCTGGCTCCATGACAGCTGATCCTATGTGCTATGGTATAATACTATACATGAGGAGGGAATATAACTTTTGCTATTTTTTTTTGTGCTGGTGTAGGAAAAGTGTCAATAAGAGCAAAGTCTTCAACTCTATAAATTTTATGGCATATTTCCATTTATCATGGTAGAAAAATAAGAGACAGTCATAAGAGCCCCTAGAAATTTGTCACATCTGTGAACACTAGCTAAAGAGATTAGAATTATTTTTCTTATTCTGAAAAAGAATAGTAACCTTAATTTCAAATGAAGTTATAATCCTAAAGGATAGACACATTTTACTGAAATCCACTAGGATTTCCCAGGTACGTAAGACTGGATTCTTTTACTTTTCTACAGTAAATTTGCACTTAGTGTCACAGTTGCTGGCTGTGTATCTCAGTCCCTTTCCTTGAGGGACACAGGAAGCAATCTATGCATTTATCCATTGGGCATGACAAACAGCAAGGTGTGCCCATGTGCACAAAAGTGGAAAAATTAGCTTTTTGTGCACTTCATGCTTTCTGTAACTGTTTTGAGTATGTCTACCTGAACATCACAGAGGGTCCAACAGACCCACTCTACCCCAGGATTTGATTTTTAAAAGATTTTCTTTTGATTTTTCTGGTAGAAGTATCCCAGTTCAGTACAATGGCACATGAAAAACCAGATTTGCATGTTTTGGAGGTCAAAAGTGAATTGTCAGATTACTCATGCATGGATGATGAACAGGATCCATTATGGCAAAATATGTGCTTCCATACAGAGGAGTGGTGGTGTGATGACTTTTCATTGACTGTGTGAATCAAATTTCCTGTGACAGTGAAATGGAGCAACAATGGACTGATACAGACACAGGAAATGCAGACTTCTTTGATTCAGATCACAGAGAAAACAGCAATGTGAATACATATTTAACTAGTTGAAGTGTTGCAAAATGATCACACAATCAATAAAATGACCCAAGTTAGAACTGGGTCCAAAAGTATCGTGATGGTCTTGGCAGTAGTAAAAGGTACTGGACAGAATGCCAACACTACCATTCAGTGTTGGAAATTGTGACAGAAGAAATGTTACAACATGTTGTGAAATATGCAAAGACTGAAATGCGAGTAAAACATTCTGTATGCACCAGTAGCCATATTCAAAAATGTATTTATTATGTCACCTCTCTAGCTGAACTGAAAACATTCATAAGTCTGCTGTACTTAACAGGAATTTCTCATAGCAGTCGCAAGAATGTAAAACACCTACTGAAAAGCAGTGGGTCAAAATATGGCCTTTGTGAATATGAAGACTTATGCTTGCAGTTTTTATATTTATTTTGGAACTCAGCCATGAGGTCCTTATTGATAGAGTAATAAACGAAATGATGTTGTGAACAGGCTTATTGCTCCCATCTCCCACACTAAATGGAATGTGACATTCAACAATTGGTTTACCAGTTTCCATCTGATGTTACATTTGCTAATAGAGCACAAGTTGACCAGCTCAGAATCTGTACATAGGAACAAAGCAGAAATTCCAAATGAAATGTTGTAATTTCCAAACAGAGAATTGTATAGTACAATCTTTAGATTTCAGAAATACACAACATTGGCTTGTTACATAGCAAAGTAAAACAAACTGATACTGTTGACATCAACATTACTCTGTGATGGAAACATTGACAGGGAAATCTCTACAAAACAAGACTGAGATGGAAACTCCCCCCCCCCAAAAAAAAAACCCAGAAGTGTAGTTGATGAGTTATACAGCAATTGTGATATCACTTCAAACTGAAAGTACTGGCTAATGTTTGAGTTTTAATCAATTCTAATCTTGTGTAGCATAAATAGCTTGATAGTTTACAAAGAAAATTAAAAGCACAAGATAGCACAGGTAAGTATTCATAGAGGATTGGAACTGGAACTCAAGAGATCATTTACAGCAGAGTAAAAACAAAATATTTCTGCCCATGGAACTATGCAAAAAAATTGTGGAGCATACTGGTGAGCTGACAGGTGAACAGGCAAGTAAAGAATCACAAAACCCTACTACAACAACAGGAAAACAAAGAGAATGCAACTCTACTGTACATGATAGGACCAGAAAACAAAACATATGTGCTATCAGTATAAGTATTACCTGTGTAGGGAACATGCAGTTTCCTGTGTGAAGACTGCCTTGATTGTGACAGTTGAAGCAAAGCTTATTTCTGTGGTAGACTTTTGTTGTTTTATTTACACTGTAGTTCATATAGGCTTGTATTTTTGATGTTATCTTTTTTGTTTTGTAAGCAACTAAACAAGTGATGTGAAAATGTTGATGTCTGTTCTCAGCACTCATTTGCTAACAGTTTGTGAGACAGCTAAGGGACTTAATGTTTGTTGAATTAACACATGGGCAAACAGAAAGTGACGACTGAGATATAAAACAAATTAAAGATGCTAATTCTGAAAACTTTGCATATGATAAACTTTGCCTTTGTCAGAAGAGGTTTCTTGCCTGGGTTTCTTGGGATGTCCACCCAGAGATGTCTTCCAGATTGGCTTGTCAGTTCCTTATACTGGCTGACCCTGTGTTTGACACAAGTGCTTCAGATGATTTTTATCTGCTGTTACAATTATTTGGATACTATTGAAATTTCTGTTGTATCATCATAACGTCTAGCAAATCCTATCTTCAGTACAGTTATCCCTTGGTCTCTTGAGGGTATCTGTTTTAGGACTCCCCCTTGGTTACAAAATCTGTGGCTCTTAATGCATAGTGGTATTAGCATAAAACCTAGAAACATTGTCCTGTACATTTTAAATTATCTTTTGATTAATTGTAGTGCCTAATACACTTTAAATGCTATAAAAATAGCTGTTAAACTATGTTGTTTAGGGAATACAAGAAAAAGATTTATATGCTTCATTCAGATACAATTATTTCTAATATTTTCAATCCCAATTTGAGTGAGTATATGAATGAAGAGTTCATAAAGGGCTGACTGCATATTCTTTAAAAGACAGACATATATATGATCTAATTTTAGATTCATATGCTTATATATTATTCTAAGCAATAGCATTCTTCCTTGAATTTGAGTCAGTTTATGTAAAATGACTAAGTTACTAAATATTTTAAAATAACTAACAGAAGATGAGTTTCACCTAAATGCTTTGGCAAAAGGCAGGAAAAAAACCAGATTCTTTCTATTGTAACTTCTGGGGCAGTGTAGCACTTTAAAAGTTTTTTTTTTTTTTTTTATTTAGAGATAAGAAGCTTCTCCAAAGTTCCTGATGTGTGGAATACAGCTACCATCCTCTCCTCTCCTCAGTCCATATGAATGGTAAGACTATGCAGGTGCTGTCACCTGGAGTGCAGTCCTTTTCTGTTTTCAAGGAAACAGAAGAGAGTAGAAAAAGGTCAGGAGGCACACACCAAGCCTGAAGTTCTCCATGGTCTCACGATATTCCCTCTCCTCTCTGTTCCTCTGTAAAAACCCTTTCATTCCTGCACACAGCAATATGTTGATTTGTGACAGCATGGGCTTCCTCAGTTTCCTAGGAGCCAGCCTTGAGGAAAAACCCTTTTCCTTTTCACCGGAAATGGCTTCCTGTGGTTTGTTGGGGGCAGTGAACAAATGGATCTAAGCAGCCTGTGATGGTATCATAACCAACATAGAAACCTAAATATTAATATGAGTAAAGTTAACTTGTGCTGCAGAAAAGGAGAGTAGATCCTCTCAGCTTAATTTAAAACAGACAAATGCTTTTCCGTTGTTATTACTTGGTCTAAGAAACAAGAATTCAGGTAGATTTTTTCTTTCATTATTATTTGGTCTATGATGACAATAAAAGTAAATGCAACAAATATTCATTAGCACATCATGGTAATTTTAAGCATGAACATCAATAGATTATCAAAAAGAAAGGGCAATGCTTAGTCTTCATATTAGAGAGCACAGGGCAGTACTAATCTAGACCTTGGATGACAAAATTCAGCTCTAGACACCTCTAGGAAGAGTATAACTAAACATTTGACCTCCAGCTTTATGTCCTTATCTTTTAACATCTCAGATATGCTGTACCTGAGCTTTCCAGCAGTTATTTACCTATGTAACTGAATTTTTATCCATTGACTGACACCTTCCCACTTCCTCCTCTCCAAGCGCCTGACAACCAACAGTCTAATCCTTGCTTCCCTAATTTGAATTTTTATATTTTGTGTATAACCAGGATCATGCAACATTTAGTCTATGGTGCCATCTTTATCTGATGTTCATAATGTCACCCAGGTTCATTCATGTTGTCAGAAGTGGTGGGATTATCTTCGTTTTTAAGGGGGAATAGTATTCCATTTTATATACATATTCTTTATCCATTCATCCCTCAGTGTACAGTTAGGTTATTTCTATGTCTTGGCTACTGTGAATAGTGCTGCATTGGATAAGAGAGTACAAATAAGTCGTGAAGATACTGATTTGGCATCTTCGCATACATATCCACTAATGGGATGACTGTAATAATTCTGTTTTTAATTTTTTGAAAATCTCTGTATTATTTCCCACAATGGTATATAAGTTTACATTCCTACCAATCATGTATACAGTTTTTGTTTTCTCCACTCCCTCACCAATGCATGTGTGTTGTCTTTTTGATAAAAACCACTCTTACAGATATGTTACAATTTATTGTAGTTTTTGATTTGCACTTCAGTGATGACTACAGATTTGGGGCACCTTTCTTATAACTATGGACCATGTGAATGTTTTCTGTTTGAGTCAGGTCAGCTCAGCCAGCTCTTTTGCCCATTATTTAGTCTGGTTATTTATTTATTTTTAAGTTGTAAGACTATATTTTTGATGTTAGCCCTTTGTCAGATGTATCAGATATGTAACTTAAAAAATATTCTCTCCCATTCTACAGACTGTGTTTGTTGTGCAGAAGTCTTTTCTTTAGAAGCAGCCCCACTTGTCCACATCTGCTACCTTTGTCTACAGTTTTAAAATCCTATATAAAAAACCTCACTGCCCAGACCACACTCAGAAAGATTTTGCCCTATAATTTCAAGTAGTTTTTATTCTATCTCATTTTATTTTTGTCCATTTTTACTTTTGATTATTATGTTTGTAGTACATACCGATCACATTCTTTGTGGAGAGCTATTACAAGGTATATAACACATCTCAGTTCTTGTTTCATTCCTTTCCTTTCTCTTCCCTCTTTCTTCCCCCATCTCTTTCTTTTTCATTATAACCCCATCTCTTTCCCATTTGCAAAAGATCTATCTCCATATTTCTTACTATCTTTTACTTTACTCTATATTTTGATACATGCATACCCATGTTTATACCAGCACAATGCACAATAGCTAAATAGTAGAAGTGACTTACATGTCTATTGACAGAAAAATGGATAAAGAAAATGTGGTATTTATGCACAGTGGACTATAACTTTGCCATAAAAAAGGCTAAACTTGAATTATTTGTAGGAAAGCGGATGTGCCTTGAGATCATGATATTAAGTGAAATGAATCAGACACAGAAGCTTACAGAGCATGTTGTTTTCTCCTATGTGAAAAGGCTAAAATAAAAATAAAAATATCTAAGCACTTTATTGATTTCCAGTCTTACATTTATGTATTTAATCTGTTTTCAATAGATTACCATTTATGCTGTGAGATACAAACATAATTTTATTATTCTCCTTTTGGTTATCCAGTTTTGCCAACGACATTTGTTGAAAAGGTTATCCATGCCCTATTCTATATTTTGACACTCCTTTCGAAGAACAGTGGATGTATTTATCTCTAGACCTTCTATTCTTCTCAGAATAGAGAATTGGAATGTATCTGCTTGTGTACTAGTACTGAACTATTTTGACCACAATCCTTTGTAATAAATATTAGAACCAGCACTGTTCTTCTTTTTCAAAATTGCTGTAGCTGTGTATGTATCTTGTATCTACATTTTAGGATTGTTTTATCTATTTTCACAAAGAGTACTATTGGTGTTTTGATAAAGACTGCATTGTTCTATAGACAAATTGTGCAGCATGGACATTTAACAATAGTAATTCTTCCAGTCCATGAATGTGGATATAAATCTACTTCTCTGTGTTTCATTAAAATTTTTTGTCATTATTTTATAATTATTAGTGAAGTTTTTCATGTCTTTGATTAATTGTATTTATGCACATTATTTTGCTACTATAAACAAAATTTTTTTCCTTAGTTTCATTTTTGGATAGTGTTTTTAAAAACCAAAAGAAAAGAAAATCAAGGCCTCACACATGCTAGGCAAGTAAGTGCTCTACCACTGAGCTGCATCCCAAGCCAGTGACTGCATTATGAAACTGTCTGGTTGTAACTATAGAAAAACAAGTTTAATTTATCCTTTAAAAATCAAGACAGGAAGGTCACAGCAAAGGACTTGCAGAAAAGGAGGGCATGGTAGCAGTACAACATGACAGAGAAAGGCCAGTGCAGCATTCATGTCTGAGGAAGGTTAGACTGCCTCCTTCTCAAGGCTTATTCCTAACAAGTGCTATTTTCAAAGAGTAGCCTGTAGGGATTTTAGACAGTTGGGATGGTTTGCTGTAAAGGTCCAGCTCAAAATCATGAAAGGGAATAACTTAAACTAAGTGGAAAAAATTACTAGAAATCAAGTGTACTGACAAACCTGTTTCTCTGAGGGTGGCAGGAATTAAGATTTTAAAGTCCATATAACAAGCCCTCAAGTACTTCCTCAGTGTAGCAGACTGACCCAGAGTTTGATCATGTAAAAGAAGGCAGAAAGGGGACTTACAGCCTTGTACTCTGTGCTTTGATACATTTTTTCTTAATGTTGATGCAGCAGTGGTTTTAAAATAAGATAGATTACTGTAGAGGCAGAAACAGACCAGAAGGAGGAAAAGCAGCCCCCTCTTCCAGGGCATCTTTTTTCCCTGGGGAGTGCCAAAGTATGGTAGGATGATGCAGATGTAGAAGAACTGGTTTATAATAATACTAGATTCCATGAATGTAGACTAAGGGTGAAGATAAAAGCAACCAGAGGATGAGCAAAGCCATAGGAAGTGAATAGAGGTGCCTGACTTCTTGGTAGGGTACCAGTTACCAAGAGAAGAAGAGTAGAAGGGATTTACCAGGTAGTTAAGTTTTCCTAAATTTGATATATAGGTTACCTCATTGCCTCAATTGGTAGAAAGCCTCGAGTGTTAGCAGAGACTTGTCTATCAGCATTTTTCTTTTTGTAGTATATTAACTATCTTATACAACGGTACTTTAACAAACCCTGCCTTCCAGCTTGTTGAGCTGTGGATCAGGTGTGGGGTGAGGGCCAAAGTATGGCTGGAAAATCTTTTTACCATCTGTCTTCACCTGTTTCTGCCTGGCATAAGTGTGTTTCTAATGGCATCCTCCTTCACAACAAAGTTCCTCACAGACAGTCTATGCATCTCTGCGCTTCTACCCAAATCATTCTTTGTCCAAATTGAGGCTTAGTTGAATGTCAAGTGCTCTGTCAAGGTTTATCTAACTGCTCCTCCCTTGCCCAAGGTTTACCAAATTCCTCTTTTAGACCAGAAATTTCACAGAGCACTTTCAAAATGGAATGAAACAAAACAAAACCAAAAATGAACAAAAACAAAACAGAAAGAAACAAATGACAAAAACCACAAAAATGACGTGTAATAGACATGGAGTGCAGAAAACACTGAAGAAGTTCCATTGTGAATCTAAACGCCGAATCTAAATACCTCATGAATGAAGGCAGCAAGATGTTATGGCTTCAGACTCTAAACCCAGACGGCCTGGGCTGGGACCCTACTTTGTGTGGATTATTAGCCTCACGGCTTTGAGAAACTCACATTCTTGTAGGACCTACTCTGTAAAGGGGGAATAGCAGTGAAGACATTTGACAGTCTGTGTTCTGAGAATA
Organism: Hydrochoerus hydrochaeris; assembly: GCA_004027455.1. Classification (NCBI taxonomy): domain Eukaryota; kingdom Metazoa; phylum Chordata; class Mammalia; order Rodentia; family Hydrochaeridae; genus Hydrochoerus; species Hydrochoerus hydrochaeris. The sequence goes on along the minus strand of PVLA01001367.1, from coordinate 67,170 downwards.
AATGTGTAAATTACTATAAAACAGAACCTCCCCATACTTAGTGAGTATGGAGTGAAAGGAGCTGTTACTAGGATTAGAACAAATTTTATAATTCCCTTGATTCTAATTGAAGATCGATGTTGAATTTGACTATATAATCCTTCTTTTGTGTGATTTTATTCATTATTTTATACTTTTAATTTTCTCTATCTTTTGGTATAATTTGATCAATAAAAAATAGATTAGTTAGAAGACATTTCAATTTTCCCAAAATAACATAGTTGTGTTTCTTTTCAAATTATGATTTGCTATGTTTTACACTTATCAAACACACAAACACAAAAACCATTTAAAATCATTTTGGTCATTTTGTGATTACTTAACAAACATAATTTTAGTTATTTTAAGGCTTATCTCATTGTGCTATAGATTTATCCTTGGCAAAGAGATTTCTATACAGTATATATAAATAGGCTGAAAAAATAGGATTATGCTTAGACAGTGTATGTTGATTAGCAAGAAATGTACCTTTTTTCTTTTTTATTTCTTGCATTTATAAGTCTGTATATTATAGACAGGGGTTTTTTCCTTGTACTTCTTATTAAAATCAAAGGAATGTAAATACCAGTAGCTTTGCAGATGAAGCTGCAAAGTGCACTGTACTGTGTGCTTCTCTGGAGTTTTCCGCTGTTGTTAAACTTGCAAGCAAATGATTTGGAGACTTGAAGTCTATTTATGAGTTAACGGGCTTCTTAGGGCAGCAGTGGTACTGGCCTTTCCTGGAAATCTTACTAACTCTACTCTGGCCAATCTATCATAGCTTCACAAAGGAAGTGATGAAAAGCAGGCCTCTCTCCTGCACTTGAAATTGAAATTAACCTGATTGAATTGCACAAAGAGTTCTCTGCAGCCAGGCCTGATGGACTTCAAAGAACTTATATAGATTGAAAAAAAATTCCAAAGATACAGAAAGTTGAAATTCTGGCACAAACAATGCCATCTTTTACTTAAAACCTTAAAAGAAGAGAAAAGAAAAATCAAAACTACAAAAACAACAACCAAAAATGCTGTTGCAGAGGTTCCTAAACAATTAACTTATATTTAAATTGGGCATGGTCAATATAATCCCAGCACATCTGTAATCTCCGTACTCTGGGAGGCAGAGCTAAGAAGATATTAAATTCAAGCCCCTTGTATACAACTTAGTGACTCTGTAACAGATACTGTCTCAAAGTTGAAATAAAGTCAGAATAAAATAAAAATGGGACCTGAAGGCCCTGGGTTCAATCCTCAGTGCCACAAAACATACATACATAAATCCTGATGAAACCTTCAAGGATTGCAGGCAAAGAAAGGATATGTGTATGTATGTATATATATATATATATATATATATATATATATATATATATATATTTGACCAACCAATTTATTATTATTTTAATGCAGGTGGCTCCATTACTACTCATATTAAATCTGTTGTCTTTATATTACAGCTTTCTCTGGCAAGTAAAACAATGGGTAATGTTTCTGAAATTCTGCTGCACTGGCTTACCTTATATGATAGGGTGATGAATAGAAGGGTGTGCAGGTCCTGCAGAAGGAGGGACTGGCAACAGCTGGCAGGGATGCTATGGAGGTGACCTGCACATTTCAAGGGACAGACTTTACCCAGCTGCAGCCCACTGCTGCCGGGCAGGCTCTGACTCAGCTCTGAAGACAGCCAAGAGAAGGATGAAAGGTATATTTTGAATGTGCTCTCTTGCAATTTTGCACAACTGATTAATTTAGACAATTAAAACACATTGTGGGCCAATGAAACATGTGCATCAGATTTATCTTAGAAACAATTATTTAGACCCCTCTGTTACATAGTTTGTTTCATAGTTAGCAACCTAGAAAGTGATTTTGGAATTTTTTATTTGTAGTTTATTTTTGTTTTTCTGTCACCAGGCTTTTGGACATTCTTAAGGGTATTCTCACACCATGTGGATCCATAGATACCACTCAGTAATGTTCATGTTTAGGGTTACTAAAATGGTTTCCATAAAGATGTCCTTTCTTTTCTCCCTCCTGATTTTTCTTTTAAATAAGGTTGAACCTTTAATCATTTAAAGAAAGAGACCTAGTATTTATTAAACAACATATATGCTAGATATTTCTCTTACACCATTAAATCCTAATGATACCTTCCAAGGATTTCAGGTAGAGAAAGGAGTCTTATCAATTGTAAATAAGTATAAATAACATATTCTGTATCAAATATCTAATGAGATAGAAATAATTGAAACCAAGATTTGCTGATGCCAAAACCAAGTCTTTCTTTCTTTCTTTCTTTCTTTCTTTCTTTCTTTCTTTCTTTCTTTCTTTCTCTTTTCTCTTTTTCTTCTCTCTTTTTCTTGTCGCTCTCTTCCTTCTTTCATTTTCTTTCTTCCTTTTTTCTTTCTTTCCTCCCTCCATTTTATGCTCTTCCTCCCTCTCTCTTCCCATCCCTCCTCCCCTCTCCTGCCCCTTTCTCCTCTCTCTCATGCTTGAGATTGAATTTAGGTCCTTGCCTGTACTAAGCAAGCACCCCATCCCTGAGTGATACTCATAGATCTCCAAGTTATCTTCATTTAACATGCTGCCTCTGAATAAAACATTGTTTTAAATTACATGTTCCATGGGTGAATCATTCACACACTGCAACATGGAAAACAAAACAGGATATGTATTCTAATATAAACTTAAATATGATGAATTGTAGAATTTCTGATACAGACATAGAAGTAACAAACAAAATGAAAAAGTAAAACAAATTCTGTGTTTACTAAATCCAGATGACAGCCATAACACTGGACTAAAAAAAGAAAATTCCCCAAAGTGTTTATGAGCAAGGTTAACAGAAGATACAGAGTGCTTATAGCCTGATCTCAGGAGAAAAATCTTATTATATACGTCTCCAAAGTATTGAGGAGTTTTGAGAAAACTCTCAGAGGTACTCACAGAAATGTCATTTGCAATAGAGTTAATAAAATGAATCCCTCGTAGTGGAGTTTTTCCGTATTGAGTCTGACTTCAAGAGCAGAGGAGGTGGGGGTGATGAGGAATAGCACAGCCGTGCTGGCATGAGGCAATCCATCTATGCTGTGAATAGCACTAGGACAGTTTACTTTTCCTATCAGCTCATTTCTTGTATTAGTGAGATAATCCTCTGTTCCACACATGATCTTTCTGGTCCCTAAAGTATAGAGAAACCCAGTTTCACCTTGGCTATCTCTAGATCAGTATCTTCTGTCAGTACATTTACCCTTTTCTTTATCCTGCTTCAAAAAGACAAAATATGGTCAAGTGTCATTTCAACTTTCCCCTTCAGCTGAGAAAACCTATTTTTCTTGGGAAATATATCTCTAAAACTGGACAGACAAAAGTTGCCTGAAAGGAGGAAGAATCCTGAAAATCTTATATTATGTACAGTATGAAGAACTGCTGCTGTTTCTTGATTATATGTGAAATAATAATACATACTGTGTACTAACTCAAAGGCCACACCACACACTACAGAGCAACACCGCAACTTTGCTGTGTGTTGTCGCCACACTGGGAGCATTCACTAAGTAACATGATTCCTCTCCATCGTATCAGGTTCTTTGTGGTGATGAGACTATGTTGTGAACCAAATGAAATGCATAGATACAATTCCATTCACTTTTGGGGGCACTGAAATAAGTTTTTTTAGGAAAAAAATTGTATGGTATACTATGATGATTAATAACATTTTTTAAAAATTCATGAATGGTAACACTGGCAGAAGAATTGAAAATGTGGAAGGCAGATTCATACCTAGAGCAAGTATCTCAGTGAGGACCTAATCCCTGGAAGATGGGTTTCAACACGGTCAGGGTGGAAGCGGACTGGCTAGCTACTTGGAGAAAGGTTGCCATCTGGCCTGTGGTATTTCTACAATGGTTCAGATACAGTGTGAAGTCATGAGTCCCCTCTTCCCCTTATTGTTATGACTACATTGCCCATAATCCCATGGAAGGACTTTCAGTTAACAAATATCTACATCACAGTTCATTCGTTATCTAACCACTGAGTCTATTCTGTGGTGGGATCCTTTTAAAAATTTAGTTAAGAGGAGAAATGTCCTCATGCTTAATGTCCATTTTAGAAGCTTACATGGTATGTTAATCCACACAATAAAGGAAATCACACTTAGAATACCAGTTGCAATTAGAACCCCCACTTGATTAAGCTGATGGTAACCCACCATTATTCCCCAAGATCCATCAGTCTTCTGCACAAGAAAAATAGGAGATTCAAATAGATATGTGCTAGAACCAACAGCCCTGCATCTTTCAAGACTTTCACCATGGCACCAATCTCTGCAATTCCTACAGGGATGTACTATTGCTTTTGCTTTACTATTTTCCCAGAGAGAGGCAATTTTAATCACTTTCATTTGGGCTTTCACACCCTAATAGCCCTATGTTACAAGCTAGGGAACCAACGTGTGGATTCTGTTAAGCATTAAGTTTATCTATCCCACTTGTGCAATCTGGAAGTGAGGAAACAATCATAGACTGGATTTGGGGACCTATTGGATTCACTGGAGTCAGACTTTGGCTAAAATTCTGTGGATCACTTGACCCCCATAGGACTATCCCCTTACTGCATGGCTACAGTGACGTTTTAGATTTTCCAGAATCAGCAATAGTTCACACTCAGTATCCTATGGTTTCCAGAATCTCTGATAAGCCACTTCTTACCAATGTACAGTTACCCTAGTAGAGGCACTGGGTCCCTTTGGGTAAGGATAGGAGGAAGATTGAAAGTATAACTTTTTGGTAGGACATCAGGCTTCTTTCTCAAGAGACCTAGGCTCTCCGGCAATCAAGGAGCTCTGGATCTGTAAACTGACTCAAGTCTGGGAATTGTTTTCAGGCTTGCAATTTGAGCTAGACTTTTATAGATTTGTCCTAAATTTTCTCTGTTTATATAAATCCATTTAACATCTAGTAGCATTTTTACTTCAGTTTGGGGAACACAATGACTCTACAAGCTGCTACATTAAATTCAAATTTCTATTTAATTGGTTTATGTCAAGAAAACTCAGTTTGATCTCTATCTGCTTCTTCCTTATCTGTGCCTACAGATAACTTCTGGATCTATGTGTATGAGGGTATTATCTCACACCCTTAACATCCATTCCCATGCTTGTTCCTTAGACCTCTGCTTATAAATATTAGAAAACTCACAACATTCTGAGAATATAGTAAACCTCCTCATGGGTCATGTTGTGTACCTCCCTCAAAGCCTTCTGAGATTTGAGCTAAGTTATAGGCCTAGAAGAAAAAGTGAAATATGAGGGTGGTTTCTGAGGCTTTATCTTGCTTGACAGCTGCACCAGGGAAGGTCATTACTGTTTCCATAGGCAACATAGGATGTTTCCTCTGGTACAGGAAATGAGGTTGAGACCAAAGAGGTTTGCGGGGGGATGCCTCTGTCATTTTCTACTGGCAAAATGACATCAAATTTAGGATTTAATGCCCCCAGGCTCATCAGTTTCCTCCCAAACATCTCCAACCCAATTTATGGGATTCCATTATTTTTGGATCAGTGCTCTCATTTGAACTTCAGACACCCTTCAAAGCTGAGCATTAAACTTCCTCTTTAACTCTGCTAATTGAATTATGAGGGCTTGTGTTTGGTTTTCAGCAGCTTTTTCGCTAAAGGAGAGAAGATTCTTCTTCAGTAGACACTTAGAAACCTGTGATTCTTTATGAATGTATGGTGCTAGGAATTTGAATCTTTGAGCTCCTTATTTTTCTTTTTATTTTGTCTTCACATTTTTTTTTTTTTTTTTTTGGTACTGGGGATTGAACTCATGACCTCATGCTTGCCAGGCAGGTGCTTAAACCACTGAGCTAAATCCCTAGCCCTTGTCTTCACATTTAGAAGCCTTTAGATTGTTTATGTATTTCTGGAGGTCATGATTTTTCTTCAGTAGTTTGTCTGAAGATGCAACTGACAACCAGCCAGTATCATTATATTTCCTACTCTTCCAAAAATACTCAATGTATTATATAGCGAGTCACTAAATTCCTTTTATCTCTCAAGGGGTGGACTAGTCAAATAGTCAAATGGATCTATGTTTTGTATTACGTGAAACTGTTGACACCATAGAATCTACATTTCAGAAGGAGAAATTATGGTAACTTCAGGTTTCATCAAATTAGAGAAGCAATTCTAACAACAACTAAACTACCTAGAGAAATCCATCCTTATAATTGTTTATCTCAAACTACTCCTAGTGCCAAAATCTACATCTGATGAGGAACAGAATCAACATAAATATTTATATATATATACACACACATATATATTCATATATACATATGTATGTGTATGTGTATTTATATGAAGGGGTTTATTAGGTAGGCTTACAGGATCAGAAGTTGAAAGTTATATATAAGATATATGTTTTTTCTTTTCCCCTTTCCCTCATCCCAATTCTTTCCTTTTGGGTAGTTTTTTCCCCTTTTACTTTCTCAACATCTATTGTACATTTTGGATCTTATTTATTTTTATGCAGTGGAGTACTACTCAGCTATAAAGAAAGATAAAGTCAAGGCTTTTATAGGTAAATTGATGAAACTTGAGACCATACTCATAAGTGAAATTAATCAGACTTCAATGCATAAACATCATATTGTCTTCCTAATGTAAAAATTCTTTCCCTTCTTATTCCATCTGGGCTACATGTCTGTTTGTTGGTGTCACTCACATCCAGAATGGGTCTCTCCTCAGTGTGCTGGTTTGTATCAAGCATCCACACACACACCCAGATCTTTACTAAAATGTATAAGGTGGTTCTCATTCAAGATGAGTTGCCATATAAAAATTTTATATATATATATTCTCCAGAAGTAAAAGGATAAGATATTTTATCTGTATTGCTATGAGCACTTACATGGTTCTGTTTCACCTCATTTGACATTTTGATGAAATTGATTACACTTACCCATAAACATGAACTTTGAAATTATCAAGGTGGGACTAACAGCCTTTGGAAATAGGCACTCTGCTCTTTGAAGAATACTTAAATATAATACTACAGGCCTGAAGTTGGCTAGGGAATGAAAATATTTTTGTTCTTCTTGCATATATCAAAAAACTAAGGCTCAGTCAGCCCAATAAGCAAGGTACAGTGACTTTAGGCTGGAGGCAGATTGCTTTGTTTTAATACATGTTGATTTTTAATTGACATAATTATTGTGCAGATTTTGTGGGTATCATGTGCTTGTTTTATACTTGAATACATTTTATAGTGCCTACGTCAGCATAAGCATATCTATCATTTTAAACATTTATCATTTTTTTGTGGTGAAAATACTCAAACTATTCCTCTAGTTTTAAAAATTTATATATGATAATGTTATTATAAGTTGCTCAGCAGGTACTAAGACACAGTGAGACAGGAGAAATAAGTGCTAACATTCTACTGCCCTGAAGCAGATTTTACACCCTAAACTCCCACACTTGTATAATTTGAGTGAGTGTAGCATCCTGTGGTACTGTCCCAAAGTCACAATCCCAGCTCCTCACAGAGGCCTCTTTCAGACAAAACTCTGATGCTTTTGGAAAGTAACAATTGTACAGATTATGAGAAATGCCCCTACATTAGTTTATCATGGTCTTTCATGGTTTAGCAAAACCCACTTCACATAGACTAATCTTTAAGAAAATCATTTTATTGTAAAATTGATCTTTTTATGAATTTTTAAATTTTCTTTTTATTGGTGTATATTTGCATTACCTGACAGTAAACTTGTTTTATAGAATTGATACAATCAAGATCATTTTGATTTTTTTATTCTTTTTCCCTCCTCCATAAGGTCTTCCTACCCTCCTTCCTCTGATAAATTCTTTTTTCTTAACAACATAAAGAAATATTCCTGTGATTAGATCACAAATACTTTAAAGGGAGGAAGATAGAAAAGTTCATTTAAAAAATGATTAATCTCAAATTTTGAATTCGGCTTCACTTTGTGTGTTCAGTTTTGTGTAACAACAGCTCTTTTTACTTCTGGTCCACACACATTTTAGACACATCAAGTGTCTGTTTGACCACATGAGTAATTAACCAAATGAAAAGCAATATATGAGACAATTCATCCAGAGAATAAACTTATGCTTAAAAAGAAATTTAATAATTAAAAAGGTTTGGATCTACTTTTTTTTTTACTTTAAAAGTATCTAATTTATTCCCAAATCAAATTCAATGAAATAAACTGATTGAATAAAAGAAACAGGCTCTTGAAGCTGTTTCCAATGAAAAAGAATTTCCTAGCCTATACAAAATTTCAGAATCCACATACAACATCTCAAAGAGAAAAAGTAAATAATAACAAACAGTTAAGGAAAAATCTGCTTTCAAAGGGATGACATTCTGATTTCCATTTAATAAAGATTTTTGTATACTTTCCTGAATATAAATTCTTCAAGTCAAATAGAATGTTATATTAACACAGGAGAAACACTCAAATAGGATAAATGAATTTGTTTTCCTCTTCTAAAGAAAATAAATGTCACTTACTTGGCCCATGATATACAAAATTAAATACAGCATGATTGAATAGCTTCTTATTTGGTGCATTTATGTATTCTATCTTGATGGTAATGCACTCAAATACAATTGATCACTGATTTTAATTTTCTTTATTGTGCTTCAGACAGACAAAAAGGAAAGAGAATGAAGTGAAAGAGTTACTTGGCTGGTTGTGCATGGGCTCTCCAGCCAGATGGTGAATACATCAGCATTCTGTGAGGCAGGAGTGTAGCTGATATGCTGTCCACCATGCCCAGCCCAGGCAAGTAACAGCACTCTCAGAGGTGGCGTGGACAACACTGTATGGGAAGCTCTGAATCCCTCACCTGTTAGGTACAAGAGGGATCATAAGGTAGTGAACTTATTTTTTATGATTCCAAAATAATCTGTCTCATGTTGTGTAAGTTTCAAGTGCCCTAAAAATTACAGCCTCTAATAGCTGCTTTGACATTACCAAAAACATTTGACTCTAAGACCAAGCATCCATGACAAACTGTGCCCTGCCCTGTGCCCTGCGTGGCATTACGGAGTGCAGGCGAGATTGAGGATGTTTAAAGCCACTTCCTCTTTCCCATATGACAACTTCCTTTTTCCTGTCCCAGTGGCACAAAAAGGGGCTCCAATCAGCCCCCTGTGTGTCATCAAATGCCCACCCTAAGCACCAGCCCGTCAGAGTTTATAAATATATCCCACACCCCGCTTTCTGGTCAGAGGAGGTGATTAAACTGGCTGTATCAGCTCCTCTCCATGTCCTTACTTTTATTTTATATTTTTCTTTCTTATTGCGCTGAAAAACCTATCATTTATGGTGTGAAACCCGGGATGGCAGCGTGAGTGGCTCCCGGGGTCCTCCCAGTCCGAGCCCCCTGCTCATTCGCGGACCAGACCGAAGCGTGGATTAATTCCCCATTCCCGACACCCAGAGCTGCTCAGCCTGTCGCCACCTGCACACAGCAGCGGCCTGATTCACCACAGGTGCGCCAGTTCCGTCCGGGGTTCTGTTACTGCGGGCCGGGCCCAGCCAGATCGCCCATCCCGTCCCGGCTAGGACGACAGCTCTCACGGTCCTCGGATGGCCTGGGCAGAGCTGTTCCTCTAGTCCTTGGGATCCCGACCCGGCCACTAGTGACAGCCGATGGTATCGGGTTGGAGCTTTTTAATTTAAATCACTCTTGTCAGGCAGATGACGATCTGTTTTGTTAAGTGTGATCGAGACAATTTTCACGCCCTTGGGGATTTCCCTGAGGCAAATTGTTATGTTTTGACTCGCTTTTAATTGGACTAATGGGGAATATCATTTCCTGTCCCCCCAAAAACATACCTCTAAGGTTCCTGGTTCATAACCTCGGTGCCCTTGGCCTAAAGAAAGATATTAAAAATTGAACATTTACTGCCAGGAGGCACGGCCGACCCACAAGCTTAACGGCAGCCCGTGGCCTGAAGGGGGGACATGCGGCCCCTGTATTCTGAGAAATTGATCTGAGCACGGTTAGGCGGCAGACAAGTCAGCAGAAATTCCATATATACAGGCCTTTCTGTCTCCCAGTACCTGCTCTTCTCTCAGTAAGTCATGCACAGCAGCTCACATGTTTCTAGCTACCTCTCCTATCGCAGAAGCCCTCCCCTCCTCTCCTGTAGACCCTTTAGACGACGGGCCTCCTGCCTCACTCCTCCTCCTCCCTGTCCCACAGGACAGAGCCCGCAGCCTTCTCAGCCAGAGGTTCCTGCAACCCCCGCGCCCTCTTCTCCTCCTCCCGCCCCTGCGGCAGCCTCTCACCCTCCCCTTAGTCCCTCTCCTCGGTCTCCCCTTCCCAATCCCCCCACCCGAGCAGTCTGTGCAGTCAGATGGGTCTTCGTCTCCTACCCTCGCATTGCCGTTCTCACCAGCTCACCATACTCGATCACGTGTGCGCCAGTCTTCTGGTGGGCTATGTGCTACACAGCAGCCCTCTTGTTACAGCTCAGGAGCAGGACGACCACCATCTTGTGGCCCTCCACCACGTGGTCGTGCACCGCCATCTTGCGACGGGTCTCAGGGCCAATGCGCGCCACCTTGTGGCCTCTTGTGTGATCAGCATCAACCATCTTGGTGCGGGTCACATGGTGGCCAGTTGCCATCTTGCGCTCCTTCACTGTGCTATCGGCAGCAGCCAAGCTGCTGTGGGCCACACAGTGACCCGCCAGTGGCCTGTGATTCCTCATCGCATGGTGATGAGCAGCTGCTTTACAGCCAATCATTGATTAATTGCCCATGCACGCCTGCTGGACGGTTGGCTGCTCCATGGCCATCTACCCCGCAGTCTTCTCAGCCTCAGTCTCTGCTCCCGATTTGGGAACAGGCTGGCCCCGAGAGATTAGTTAATCTTGTCCTTTTCTCCCTCTTTGACCTATCTCAGATTAGCTATAAATTAGGTTCCTTTTCTGCTATTCTTATTTCAAGAGATCTCTATTTATTAATCTATAAAAAGGTTCATACTAGTTTATTTTTTATATAGCTCAAATTGGCCAAATATATTTGAGTGCACTCTGATTTTAGAACATGTTTGTCAGTCTATATATTTGTTGTCTGTTTTACTGTACAGATCATCTGTCCACATTTGTCTATTTGCCTGCTCTGTAAACAGCTGTTTCTTTTATTTGAGCTCAACAATTTTTCCCTCTTCCTCTTTTACATTTTCAGATCATTTAATCAAGGTTTATTTGTGTTATACATTTAAAAAGTATGTTTCCACCTAGTTTGCCAGCTGGTTAAAATGTTAAAACTGGGTAAACAAAATCCGTTGAGGTGAGGAGACATTGGACAGGACTTCAATTGATGAATAAGAAAGTGGCCACCTGGTGTTTAAACCAGTCTTGTTCATTCATCAGAGACACCCCAACTAAAGTTCATATAGCTGAGACAATTCATTGTGGTTGATCTGATGGTATATTCTTGCTCTCAAATGTAAAATTAAGATTGCTTATGATGACAAGTGTTTTCTTTCAGATCCAGATGTCTGCCTTTCTCCTTGTGCTCCAGCCAGGAGATTCAGGTTGGACCAACACAAGGTCACCACTCAAATAAGAATTTTTAAATAAAAATTTATATAATGTATATGATGTATATGTTATACTTAGAGATGCTTAAATAGTAAACAGTCCAAACAATGTCACAAATTTCTTCAGTACTCAAATGTTAAAAACACCCATGGTTAATGTAAAATAATTGCATTTAATGTTTTATGTTAAGCTTACTGCCTCTACTGCACTATACTGTTATCAATCTTCTAGATGTTCAATAACTAAAATTAAGAGATAATTATAAATTTCTTTTACATTTCTTTTGCTGAGATCCACCAGATCTTTTCCAAAAAAAGGGTTATATGATACATATTGGAGCCATAATTAACTATATTTAAATGACACTGAAGCTGATCTCTCTCCTAAATAAAAAGGTAAAATTAATAAAACAGACCATCCTCAAAATCAGATGGCATTAGATATTCTAACAGCATAGGAGATACTTATTCAATTGTAAAAACTAAATGTATGTATGACAAATCAATAACATGTCAATTTCTAAAATTTCCTAGACCTTATCCTTTGCCTCCTTATGGAAAGCCATTACTAAAGTTATAATCATAAATACCCTGTTGATTCTATTATTTGACTCCCACATACTTAATTGATTGTTTGCCCTTGTCTCCTTTAGACTTAAAGCTGTACACCTACCCGAGATTAAAAACCAGATGTCTTGTGACTGTATAAGAGACAGATACCTTCCTCTGTGGTCCAGATCCCAAGACAAAAGACTGAACTTGGCCCTCAAGCCCCACAGGGAGACCTTAATGTGGCTTTTCACATTCTCAACAACAGAGATAAAAATTAAAAGAGAAAATAACCATCTGATCTCTTAGCAGTGACACTTGGGGGTCCCAAGACAGGAAAGCCAAAACAAGGTGGAGCTGCCCAAGCCCCTCCTGGACCATGCTTCAAATGCAGCAAAGAAGTACACTGGGCAAGAGAGTGCCCTAATCCTGGCATCCCTCTGGGGCCTTGCCCCCAGTGTAATCTCACGGGCCATTGGAAGAGTGAATGTCCTGGCCGCCAGCAAGCAGGTAAGCCATCCATTAACTCCTTGCCCTCATAGGAGATTTCATCACCGCCAGATTCATCACTGACTGATCTACTGGGACTTGCTGCTGAAGACTAATGGGGCTCAGGGTCCACAGTCCCCCATTAAGGTATCTTTCTCAGAGCCCCAAGTCCCACAGGAGGTCTCAGATAAGACATTCTCTGTGCTTGTGGACATTGAGGCCATATATAGTGTTCTTCCTGAGTTTTCAGGCCCTTGTATTAAGTCCTTAGTCTCTATAGTGGGTGTTGATGGCCAACCTACACAGTCTTTACAGACAGGGCTGGTGATTTAGCTCAATGGTGCAGCACTTTGCTGGCAAGTTCAAAGTCCTAAGTTCAATTCCCAGTACCCCTTTTAGAGAGAGACCTTCTTCTCTGGTTGATCCCATAGTTTGGGATACCTCCAATTCCACCCGTGCTACCCATGCCATGCTTATTTTAATTCAACTTAGGGATCCTTCAGTTTTTCCTTGCGTTCCCTAATATCCCACAGCTCCCAAACATTTACAGGGACTTAAACCATAATTAAGTGCCTTTTAGATAATGGTTTTCTTAAACCTACTCATTCACACTTTGATACTCCTGTTACTCAAGCCTGATGGCCTATGTTCTCCTGTTACTCAAGCCTGATGGGTCTTATCGTCTAGTGCAAGAACTTAGGGTAATCAATAATGCTGTTACCCTAATCCACCCAGTGGTGCCAAACCCTTATACCAGGCTCTCTCATATCCCCTCCCTCTACCACTCACTTTGCAGTTGTAAATCTTAAAAATGCCTCTTTTACCATCCCCCCTATACCCTTGTCAGGATTCCTTTGTGTTTATGTTTGCTACCCCAGACACTCTGAGGTCTCAACAATTTACACCTGTTATCGCTATAGTAAAACCTCTCCTCAGAGACATATACCAGCCCCTTCCTTTCCTATTCATCAATTTTGTGGACACACTTCTGGTAAGGACTGGCAGATTTTGCACACATGCTCTGCCACAAAACTCCCAAATATCATTCACCTTTCTTTGTACCTTTTCAGGATGGATAAAAGCCTTTTCCACAGCCAGGTTGACTATAGATGCAGTTGCTAAAGTCCTGTTACAGAAAATCATCCCAAGGACTACAACCATGGCAGAGCAGCCCCTACCTGGTCTTCTTGGCAGCCCCAAGAGTGGTCAAAGTTGCTGGACTTCCCTCCTGGTTTCGTATCACTCAAGCTAAGCGGTGCCCTCCCAATCCTGAATCTAACCATCCTGAGGGGTCATCTCATCTTCTGTCACCTACCCATCTCCATCTCACCAGGGCCTCACAGCCACAACACTCAGGCTAAGTCATGTTTTGTTATCCAATTTGGTTTCTGATTCCTTACATTCTATTATCTTTTTTATAGCAGGACTCCTGGCAGTCTTTCCTAAAGACTCCCATATCATGTGTAAGATTGTGTTCATGCTGTTCCATGTGACAATTGTTTTAATTCTCTCTACTCTCAGCTGTTTAGTCAAACATGAGATCCCTGAGGGTCTGGGCTCTTATCTCCCTTTCAGTGCTACAGCCACAGCCCTCCCCACCCCTCTTATTCTTTCCAGCTCAACTCCTGGACCAGAGACAAACCCTACCTACCCACACTTTTAACTTTTATTCTTCCAGATGGAGAAATAATCACTGCTCATAAATTTACTCCTCCTAACCCCATACTTATTTTTCAGAAATTTACCTCACCATGGTCCTGATGAAATGACACTCCTCCTGAGATTCTACCTCATTATGGCCCTGATAAAATGGCACATAAAATCAAAGGCACCTTTCTTTTTACCTCCCCTAGATCCTTAAATATGATAGTGGCCTAACTCCTCATAGCACCTTGTCTCTTTGTTTTTCCAGTCTACGATGTGAACATTTACCAATGATGAAGTTGTCCTGGCCAAAACACCTAGTACCAGCTTCTACATCTATGCGGGCATCAGCTATCATCCCATCAACCTTCCTAATCCCTGATATGGTGCCCCCTGCCAGCAGGAAGTAGTAAAAAAGAGACTTTGCCCTTTTCCTAATAACAAAAAGATGGGAATGAAAGGACTGGGCCCTGCATGGCATTACGTAGTGGAGGCGGGATTGAGGTTGTTTACTTTAAAGCCACTCCCTCTTTCCCACATAACAACTTCCTTTTTCCTATCCCAGTGGTGCAAAAAGGGGCTCCAATCAGCCCCCTGTGTGTCATCAAATGCCTGCCCCAAGCACCACCCCTGTCAGAGTTTATAAATATGTCCAAACCCCCAGTTTCCGGTCAGAGGAGGTGATTAAGCTGGCTGTATAAAAGGCTACTTTTATATTTTTTCTTTCTTATTGCATTGCAAAAAACTATCAAAAATATTTAAATTATACCATGACTGACAGTTATGAGTTTTTCTTTTATCTCTTTTTCTCTTTTAACCATAAAATGCTAATCAGAATTTATAATATGAAGTAAATGAAAGTATTTTTAAAGATAAAGATAATAGTCGTTAATTTTTTTCCTAGTTAAACTGCAAGTTTTCCATCACAGTGTAGTAAAATCTCATTTTTTAAAAAAAATCGGTACTAGGGATCCAACTCATGACCACATGCTTGCAAGGCAGGCACTTAAGCCGCTGAGCTAAATGCCCAGCCCCGAGTATAGTAAAATCTAAGAAGATAATCTATAATTCAAGGTCCGAAAATTTCTTGGGTTTTATGTCTAGTGTTGTACCCCAAAAATCAAAGATCAAAAGTTAGGAAAAAAAGATAAAAGACCAAGATGTCTTGAAGGAAAAAGGAGCGCTTTATTTAGGTTGGTACCCAGTGACACAGAGTGCAGGTGGAATTTACACTGCTGTGTAACAAGACTAAGATTTGGAGTGGTTTATAAAGGGAAAAACCGCAAAGGTGTGGGGGAGCAAAGGGCAAGTTGTCCCAAGAGACAGGCTTATTTTTTACAGGAAGTTTTGCTCATCAGCACATCTGCACATTCATGGAGTGCTAGGACATCCTGTTGTTTGCCTAGGGTCAGAGTGTGGTGCTTGAGGTTAGGCCTGTTCTGGAGATATAGTTCTGTTGGGTTATGTTGGGGAATCAACAGGAAACAAAGCACTGGGGGTTGTGCAGGGGACATACAGGAAATACAAAGTTGAATTTAGAACAAAGGCTACAGCGCACACAGAACAGAATGGCGGCATGCAAGTTAGGTTACAACATCTAGTGAGAATATAGAATTTTAAGTCTTTTATTTAGTACCTTGTATTACTCCCTTAGCTTCATCATTTCTCAAATCCTTTAAGTTATTAAATTTTTTCATCAAGAAACTTCTTCAAAATATTTAAATGTTGCTGGAAATTCTCAAAACATAAAACCTTTTTGCCCAGGTATGCAGCACTTGCACATTCACACAACTGGTTATAAAATCTTGAGTAACTAAACAAAGATCCCTTCCTCCATACACTGTTCCTGATCCTCAAGCACATGTGGTCTCCCCTTGCTGAGACACCAGGTTCTCCTGGCCTATGCACCACAAACACCTGAAGGGCATTTACTTGTTTGTCTCTCAGTACTTTTTGCAGGATACAGACATGACTTTTTTAGCCCCCAATGCTGTAACTGAGTTCAATACAATTAAAAGAACAGTAGAAGAATCCCCATTAAATCAAATCCACTCTTGTATCTCATGCTATTGAATTTCTGGATATTTCTGAATAATCCAGAACACACTACAATTTTCACATCCTTATGGAAAATATCACTCAAAATCAAGAAGCTGACAATAGAGAAGTTTGTGCTTAGTTTTCAGAGTCATGTTTATCACATAAAAGAGATGGGCAGGGCAGAGTTGTGCACTGCCACTGAAGCATGGAAGTTGATCTCCCAGAAGTGCTTGCATTGATTGTATGGGAGCGCATAGTTAGATGGGAAATGTAAGGTGCGAAGCTCTTTCTTCTTCTTAACATCACAGCCCCTCCCCATGACTGTTGTGGGAAATTTCCCAAGCCTAGCCAAGCCAAGCCAAGCCAAGCCAAGCCAAGCCAAGCCAAGCCAAATCAAACCAAACCAAACCAAACCAAAAGGCAGACTCTGCACTGAGGGAATAAGAAGGCAGCATTTAATCTTTACACCAGTGAACTGCTGGGAGTTCACACCAATGGACTGTTACAGGGATAATTCCTCCCTAGCAACTGCCCTGAATCAGGAATGAGTTTAGTCTATATAGCAGTGGAAGACAAAGCAAGTGACCAAACATTACATGATTGCTTACGTACAATGAATCATATATTGACAGACAGGCTGGTCTTGAAACAATAGAAGCATTCCCGGAATCTTGGAGGAGGCTCTCACAGAATGAGTGTACTTAAGGGCGTTACCATGATACAGGAATTGTTCTGGAGAGCCTTGACTGAATGAGTGTGATTAAGGGCATTAGCATAATATAGGAATGTTAGGGAGGGTGGGGAGGGCTTTTACTGAATGAGCATAGGGCAGCCCAAGGTGCCTTGAACTCTAACCCTGACCCTAATTTACCAGAGACCACAGAACAGCAACTTGGTCAGAGTCCTCTAACAATATCTATATGCATCTCTGAATGCATTTCTATATCATAATTGTGCCTCAGCATTATCACCTGCCAAAGAAATACCATACCATCTTTGTAACACAGCTGATTTCATCCTGAAGCCACAGTAAGGTCTCAGGTCCCAGGATACCCTCAGCAGAGACAATAAATCCAGAAGGTGTGAACTCCTCCATTATCAGTTTTCCGAGAGTTTCACCGGCCCAGTGCACATCATCTCTTCCATGCATGCATGCATATTGCTGACCAACACTAGTGCAGGTGTGAACCTGGCTGATTCTGTGCTTGGCTAACTGCAGTGTGTTAACTTTTACTCCCTTCAATCACAGCTGACTGCCCTGAGTAGCCCCTGGTATACAAAATTCTCGCTAATGTAATGTGTCTGCTAATAAACACATTTTCTTCTTTGAGAATCATATAGGACATCAACGATTCTTTCCTGATTGTTATAATTTGCTGTTGTAATCTAATGCAATCTATTACAGCATAGAATATTCCCTTTCCCAAAACAATGGAAACCTGTATTTTTGCTCTAATAAATGTGCTCTGCATCAAACTGGAAGGGAGCATAAAGGATAAATTCTGATTATTTTTTTTTTCTTGTGGTTGTTTTTATAAAAGCTTCCAGCCTGAATATTATTTTCCCACAGGGCTTTGTCTGAGCTATCACATGTGATGTCAAAATTTGCTGTAGACCACTCCCAGTTTAAATTCTGGTGCATCAAGACTGTCATCTAAAGATTACTTCTAAAAATTATAATATGTAGGAAATAAAAGCACTAAGAAATATTAAAATTCACTTCAGTGCACATTAAATACTTAGAACAGACTTCTTACAACTCACACTTCAGTGAATGACAGGAAAACAAACAGCTCAATCCAAGGTCACAGTAAACTTCTCCATTGTCACAGTGGACCCTGGGTACCAAGGTTAGAATGAGACTGAAATGGATTGCAATCGATAATAATAATCATAAAAAGTATGTCCCTGTGAGTCTGTGGAACTGCTTTCCATGAATTTTCACCTAATGGAATTGAGTTGAAAGTGCTTCTGAGCCATTCATAGCATTCACTTTCTCACATGGGGACTCAGAGCACGAAGCCCCTTAAATATCAGATTCCAAGGTCAAGCAGAGAAGGTTTTATGCTTTTGCTGTCTCCTGTCCTGATGGGTGGCACTAGGCTAAGTGGCCGCATTGAGGGAAAGCAAGAAACAAAGATAGAAAATAGCAGATTCTGTCCCCAGGAAAAGTAGGCAGAACATGAATTGTGTTAAAACAAATAATAAGAGAGAAAAAAGCTACTTTCTCTTGCTCTCAATGAGTAAATAAAAGACAACAGAAGAAAAGTGCACATTCAGTGAAGGTATTCATTGACGTATGACTTACTAGCCATTTTTTTGTTTTAACACATCTCTCTTTAAAAGAAACACAAAACCCAGTATTAAGTAGAATTATTAAAACATGGAAGTAGAAAGGTGTAAATGATTGTTTTACATCACCACCAGAAATCTTACTGAGATTTTACCTATATACTTCTATTTCTCTTTCTGCAAAGTGATTTGATTAAAATGAACTTGTGTTTGTAAAGCACTTACATGTGTGAGTAATGACAGTTACTAGGGAAGGTAGATAATGAGGAAAGGAGGAAGCGCTTTCATTGAGGCCTTAACTGGATTTTATCCAGTGACATCACCTATGAGAATTTGTCTGCCTCTGCTGGGATGCTATTCTAATAACTAAACTTCATCTTTGGGAAAGCAGTAATTCTTAGGCCCTGAGTACCTGATCTTGCTATCAGCTCACACCTGCCACTCTCAATTCTCTTTAGAGAGATAGCATCAAGAGATGATTGTGCATACCCACACAAACAAAATTGACTCATCTAACTAGGTAACTCCACTCACAAGAGAAAACACATGGCATTCAATTTGCCAGGTGTAGGATGTTGAAAAGATAAGACCTATCTGGCTTCTTGGCTGTCAACAAAACAGATAAAGTATAACTAATACCAAAGTGTCAGAAGCTCAAGTGTCAGATTATATATATTTGCTGCAATGCTCTTAACATTAAATTAGAAAAGATACTAAATAGCATTGGAACTGACAGAGTGTGGAAAGCAATATCAATAAAACTACTCAGAAATGGAAAGAAGTCTTAGCTCTAAACGTCAAGTCCAAATTGATCTGTAGACAAAGAAAAATTCTCCTGAAAGAAAATATCCAAAAGCTCACCAACAGAGACAAAAGATAATCTTGGCAAACTCATTACAGTGCCCATCAAGCTGTCTGAAAGCCCACAGGACAGAGACGAAGTTAACCATTAAAAGGGTAGTCCAAGGCCTTCCACTCTACCTGCCAACCACAGCCTACATGAACACCCTTGACAAGCAATGTGCAAGATGCAGGGAAATGAAGGAGTGATTTACTGAATGAGACCAAAAACACTGGATCAGTCAGAGCCACTGCCTGATAGGCCTGGAGTGGGTCATGAGCCAAAGGCCCATGATGCAGCAGAAACTCTGCCATCAACAGCTCAGAAAAGATCAACGTTTGGCACAACCGAAACCTAGCTGGCTATTAATCTAAAATCCTACACCTCCAGGACAGGACAGCTCTGAAGGGGTTGAGCCAAATGTCATTCGTGGGAAAGATAATGTGTGCAGAACATCAAAGTAACCCTACCTTCTCCCCAGACTCAAAGCCGCCTTGCATGCTATGCTTTATTCAAAGCACCTGGCACCAGAGGTGGGCTCTACATGTGTAGATTTACAAATTCAGCTCTAAGTGATGTCACTTTTGGTTGTGATAAATTTTATCCTGGGCTTTTTAAATAATTGGGGTTAGAAATCATATGTGTTTGAAGATTCAAAATGGGAGTGAACTATTTTGAAAAAGCAGTGGTGGCCATGGGGACACCCACTTAATCTCTCCCTCACATGACCCCCTAGAGGCCCAACAGCCTCCAGCTGCTGTGCTGAGACTTCTTTTAGATGCAGTTGAGGCCCTATTATTACCCTGCTACTCCTGAGGATGACTGAGTGCAGCAGGTGGTGGGAAGGTACCCTCTTCACAGCCAGTCTTTGTTTGCAGACATCCTATGAGGCTGTTGAAACCATGGGAGAACTAAACTATGGTTTGGGGCCCTTTATCTTCAATCCTTCATTTCTCTCTTTCTTTTAAAAAGGCAACTCATGCATTGTAATTTAAAGATTCTTTTCTACCACTCTTGCCCTCTCATCTTTGTCTCAATTCCCCATTTTATATCTTGCATATCTAACTTTGTCTTGACAACAGCTTCTTCAAATATCTGAACTAGTAAGAGTTTGTGTCTACATTCTGGAGTGGTCACCAATCTTTGATTCTACCATCCACAGATTCCACTCATGGAAGAGTGGAGAATGATTTATCAAAATGATTGGGAAGGGTTAGAAGAAAATAGCAGGTACTTTTTAACTGTAAGTCATGTAGGATTTAAATGATTTATCTTTTCAACAGGCTTACTAGATGGATGCATGAGGAGAATGCATAAGACATTTTCTTAAAGCATCTGGCAAAATTTCAGGTATGTTTGGCTCATGCATATTATCAGACACTGAATGATGACTGAGCAAGCACATCGAAGGACATTTCACAAGATGCTGTAAAGGGTGTGGGAGAGGTACATTCTGGGAAGTTGGAAAAGACTAGGCAAAGGCTCCTTTCCCTAGGATACTTACAGAACTTTGGCTGTGCATCAAGCAGTGTATAAAACACATTAAACACTACACACACACACACACACACACACACGAGACATAATCCACCTGACAAGCCTATAAAGAGAGGCTATCTCCTTGTTGAGGAGGTACTCAAAGCATGGGCTGTCTTGTTTAATTTGATGAAGAATGCACAGTTGGTTAAGATCCAGACTTAAACCCTGCTCTGTCATTCCCCCAGCCTTGCACTAATTACAGCCCCCTGGGTTCTCTCTTTGGAGAAAGAAATCAAGTTTCATCTGGCCAGATTTTGATATGCACTGTGAGAAGTGAGAGAGATGAGAGTACCCTCTTGGAATGTGAATCACAATTTTCCAGAAAGATCTACAGGCCTTTTAAACATGTGATCAGTATCAGCTGCAGGGCAGTACACAGGATGCAGTAAGATGCTACATGGCTCATTGACTGCTCTCCAAACATGTCCATGGTCACCTTGTTGATGGGTGGTACTGAGCAGGATGACTGGCTGGCTAATGTTCCGCATGGGGAGGATAGGTCGATGAAGACCTTCCAGCTTCCTTGAAATCCATATTACAGTACAGAAGACACACTATACACTCTCTTCACAATTTAGACTATATCTGACTTCAGTTTCAGCCATGGTGGAGTGTTCCAAAGAAGCACGCCTAATTTTATTTTAATTTCCAGTAATGCAATTAATTGAGTACATTGGATCTTTGGCCATTTTTTCCCAAGGCTTTATCTTACTCTGTTAAATCTCATTTCAGCCTCTGCTCATCCACAGCCTGAATGTACAGAAAATTTAGTACCTCTTTGGGGAAAAGGAATAAATGATATTTCTGGGAGCATTCTCTGTGCCCATTAGCAGTCCTGGAAGAACTGAAATACTTTTACCTATGTTAACATCACTGATCATTCATTCTTGCATTGGATTTTTATCTATCCTTATCCAGCTTCTCTGCTTCCTCATTTTGTTGTGTCCCATCTTGTCACAAAATAGCTGCATTCTAATTTTTATCAGGACAAAGTAGGATAGTTGGTTTAGAAAGTGATCTGTTATGATCTATGTCTAGATGTACCCCCAAAGCTTCATGCAGCCATAGAGTTTTCTTGGAAGTGGCTGAATCCAGAGTGTGTGATTGCAGTGCTGGGATTAAGGGTGAGTGATTGGCAGATCAGTCTGCTGATTGGACTAGCACCATCCTAATCTTGATAGGATACAA
Organism: Hydrochoerus hydrochaeris; assembly: GCA_004027455.1. Taxonomy (NCBI): domain Eukaryota; kingdom Metazoa; phylum Chordata; class Mammalia; order Rodentia; family Hydrochaeridae; genus Hydrochoerus; species Hydrochoerus hydrochaeris. The sequence goes on along the minus strand of PVLA01001367.1, from coordinate 44,978 downwards.
TATAAGGAGCAGAAAGAGATATGTTCTGCTCTCCCTTGTAGCTTTTGCTGTCTTCTGCCACCATGAACTATTGCCCCTCTGCTATGTGCCACCCTGCCTTGAAGCAAGCTGATTATGGACTGAAACCTCTATAAACTGTAAGCTAAATAAGCCTTCCCTATTTAACTTTGGGCATCAGATATTTATTTCTCAGCAATGAGAAAAATAACTAAGACTTGATCTAAGCGAGTATTCAATGTGGTATTCTAGAATAAGTCTATAGAGCCTCACCTCATTAGAGGCAGTAATAGCGTCTGTTGTGCCTAGCAGCACAATCACTGAATCATATGTGATATGGACTAGGATGTAGGACTAGAAAAAGGGATAGGCATTGGGTCATCCAATAGCTCTAGCACTTAATCCACATAGAGTAATGGCAAATATAAAAGTTATGGGGTTTAGGGGGCTTCTTAACTTGAATAAAAAGCCTTGAATAAAAAGATAATTTGAGGTTGCATTTCCAACCCAGGGTATGCTCTGATAGCCAAAAGGCCTCCATGGCAATATTTACATATCACATAATGTCCTAAGTTACAGGCCAGAATTAAACATTAAAGGTAAGCACTGGATGGATGATGAATATGCAATCTAGAGAAGTATCCTTTTCTAGCTTCCTTTGTGAAGTCTCGCTTATAGGAAGTAATGGCAGCTTGAGACCTGGGATAGGGACTATGACAAGTCTGCGTTAAAAAGCAAAACACAAGAAGCAACCTTTCTCTCCCCCTCACTTTGGCAACAAAACTGCAAAATGAATGTGATGCATGACAGGGCAACAAGTCATTGATCAGAGTGGGTAACAGTCTTTCACCAAGAGACCATTTCCCCTGATACTGGGACCATGGACTGGTTATTTTGGGCTCCTCATTTCAGCACAAAAGAGAGTTGTATTTTTGAGTGTTATTCTAAACACCATCATGAGCTAAGATGGGGAGTTCATCTGCAGCAAGGGTCTCCACTAGCTTTTCCTTGGCACTGGGATAAGTGATAACTGTGAATAGAGAACTATAGTAACCATGGCTCACAAAGAGTAAGGAAAGGAAAAACCAGATCCCTTGTGAAGATCTGTGACATTCTGCTGGGTAAGCAACTTCATTCTGTAGAAGCGCAAGATGAGTGAGAGACACTCAGAAGGGGTGGTTAAAGAGGGAAGTGATAAATTTCAACTCTGTTCTTTTGAGAGCTTATTAGTGCATGTTTGCTGAGCATAATGATTACACTTAAGATGTACGTAACACATCTTGATTCTTTTTGCTTCCCTCTCTCTTCCCCTTTCTACTTGCTTTCTTTATCCCCATCTCATTTGCAAAGAATCTATCTCTCTATTTCCTATTATCTATCTTCTATTTGACTTCAGTTATAGCAAAGAACACTGTCGCTTGTTTTACTAAATCCACTTAAACCAGCTTTTGAATGGCAATTGCAGGCAGACCTCTCCTTAAAAATGTGATGATAAAGTAGACTTAGTAAGCAACATGAAGTGATCCGAACAGTACACCATGCTGAACTATAGCAGATGACACTTGACTCATTTTGTTTTACTTTCCCCTGTGGTAGCAGGTGCTTTGAGGTAGGTAAGATCTGACCCATTTTGTTGGTCCACAAATAAGCACAGCTTGAAGTCCTGCATTTTGTTCCAGGGATTTCAGAGAACTGGCCTGATCATTAGGAATAACAGCCTGAAACCAGTACCCTTTGCAATGGCCTTCAACCAACAGAAGATGGATGTCTGTGGAAAGGGATTCAGTCTTATGTCTTCTGAGAATAGTGCTGGCAAGTATTCTGATTATTTCTCAGTGGTTCTGGTCGAAATGAGCTCAATTTCCTTTAGCAGTGGATGCAATAATGTACACTTATATTGGCTTCACCCACCCCGTCTTTGTCTTTCTGTCTCAATCCCTCTGTAACTTTTGCTTTCAGAGACCATCTCTCAAACTAACTGTCTGCCCTGATGCCCCTTGTCAGGCTCTATTTTTAGTGGAAACTGAACTAAAACACCCAAACTGTGCCCAAAGTCTTCACTATTTTTTTGCTTTATCACATTCTTACTCCTGCTGGAAAGGTAGCTGAACTGAATAGCAGATAAAGTATATTTATTATTTAGAGCACCTGAGCAGTGTCATCTGGACACTGTGCCAGATTTCAGGTTTCCACTGCTGTGCAGAATCTTTACCATAAAACTTGGCAGAGATGCTTAAAATCCACAGTCACAATCAGATAAGTTATTGCTATTGGAATTTTTGTCAGTTGCTAGGATAACATATTGGCAAAGAAAAATCCAACTCAGAGCAAAATTGGAAGCTTTGTTAGGAATAAACCTCCTGGGCCTATAATTTTTCACCTTTCAGATTCCCTCACATTTCCAGTGCATGCTATCATTAATACTGCTTTAAGGGCATTCAAGTTGTCCCTAGTGAGCATTCTGCTGCTAATTCTAACCACCTTCTAAGAAACATGAAGTTCAACAGTGTCTAAAAGCTTAGATCAATGAACCATGAAGTAGCTAAATGGATGCCTCGCCTTCGCAGAGCCCCAGACCCTAAGTGCTGCACTAGGAGTGCTGAAAGTCGCTCTCTGGAGCACAGCAGTGAAAACAGCGCTTAGCACTTAGCAGTTCCCAGCCACAAATTACCGAAATTTTGTGTATTTCGTTCTCAGCTTTTGAAGTGTGTGATATTGCCCTCATTTTTTTAAAAAGGCAAAAATAGATTTAAACTGACTTGTTTCATGATCTAGCAGTCAGATATCCAAAACTGGAAATCCATAGTTCTTGAGTTCAGCCATTTAAGTTTGAAGGATTCAAACTGGACCTGATATGCTTCTCAGAATTTTTTTTTCCTCTATACTATTTCTTGTCGCGCTCAAGAAGGAAATGGGATCAACAAGATTTTGAATGGGAGGTTTTGGCTTTAAACTCTTGAGAGGAGAAGGTGTTTTTGATGCACTTGCTACTCTATTTGTGGTGTGGAGAGCTCCAAAGAAATACATTAATTCTTACTCATTTCAAGCGGACAAAACAGGAAACACAGGCTAGGAGTAGGCTGACAGGAACAGAAGTACAGCTCATTGGCACCTGATTATATGTCCACAGTAAACTAAAACTGAGGTGCTCTCTCCTTACTATACTATGGAGTTGAATTGCTTCCTATTTAGAATAGTTGAGGATATGAGTATAAGAAATCAATTTTTTATGTATCATAAAACTTCCTTTAAAATATAGCTTAAAATGAACATATTAGTTAAATTATTTTAAGTTATCATTTCACAACCCATAATTCCACAAATTCTGGTATACCATATATGCTTGAACAACTAAATTTTCTCAAAATAGAGAAATCTAATAAACACCAAGAATTCAGAAGAAAATTGCAATAAAGTATATAGATCTTTACATACAATAATGTATGTGAATAATCTTTGAAACTAAATACTGATAGTTTAGTACTTTATTCCTACCCACTTTCCTAAGATATTCATTGGAAATACAGATTTCTTGATCTCACTTTGAGCCACCAAGTCAGAATGGCCTAGAGTAGAACAAACTCTGTTTTTTTTCTTTTTAAAAAAATTGTAGCACTGAGGATTAAACTATTGAAATAGAAGCACTCTACCCTTCAGTTACATCCTTTATTTTATTTATTTAATTTTGTGACAGTTCCTGGCTAAATTGCCCAGTTGGCCTGAATGCAGTAATCTTTCTGACTCAGCCTCTCAAGTAGCTGTGAGTACAAGAATGATGTGCATCACCACACCAAGTTCCAGGGATCTCTATTTTAAATGATCTTCATCTCTACCACCCCTTCCACCACTTGGTGACTTAGACACTGAGTGCTAAGAAACACTGGAGAAACAGAACTCTTTCCACTGCATGTTCGATCCCCATGTTTGCGCTGCACCATGCTGCATGACGTCTGATTTATAAAACCACATTAGTGCTGACATCTTTATCTTTGCCATCAGAAGTCTACATATAGATGATTGCTAACTTTCTTCCAACAATGCTGTGATGCAAAGTCTAGGGTTTCTACAGATCCTTTTAGACACATTCTCATGACTGTCTACGCAGAAACATTTTTGCTCTGTTTACACTTAGAATTCTGATGGCGCCCTTGGATGGCTCATGCGTAGGTATTCAGAGTCATGCAGAAACCGTGGTCATTTTACACAGCTGTCTTTGGTTCCCACTCTGATCTGTGTTAATCTGTCGCTGATGCTACCACCTATGCTGTGAGGCTGTCCTAATAGATGATTGTACAATTTTCAATAATGCCCTGGTGCATAAATTTCTTTGCTCAGATATTTTTTGCAGCCAGTGTTTTAGTTTTCTCTGACTTCAACAACTCTCTCTTCTGCCCATTTTCTCTGGTGTAATAGCTGCCTTCCATCTGGCTTGTTATTTCTGACAGAGCTGTCATCCACTTCACAGCTTCCCACAGAATATCTCCCTTATTTTTGAGTGCACTTTAGGATTGAACATCCCTATGCTTAATTTCAAATGAAGTTTTTGGTTAAGGTAAACATTTGCAGCTCTTTTGTGACTTGCTTCTTTCCCTTAGCAAAAATATCTGGGCTGCTGCAGGTGAGCTAAGAGTGGGGCAGGTGGCCCCATTTTTTGGAGTGGTACTGATGACTGATGATGCTGAGCCTGGTTGGGAGCAGGCTCAGGTCATCTTGCTTTGGAAGTTCCATGTTCTGAGGGTTGTGGGATAAAGCTGATTAGGACTAGTATTCCTAGCTGTCATGTCCAAAGTAGAGACCCTGTCAAAATCTCCAACAGAGTGAAAAGAAAACCACAAATTGGGAAAATATCTTAGCCAATCGTCCCTTAGACAAAGGACTTCTATCTAGAACTTATAAAGAATTAAAAAAAAAATCAGCCCCCAAAATTCAAGGACCCAACCCAAAAATGGGTATCTGAGATGAATACATACTTCTCAGAGAAAGAAATACAAATGACAAATAAATATATGAAAAATGTTCAACATCAGTGATCATTTAGTTTCCCAGAAGAACTGAAAACATCGTACCACAGTGATATATGTGCACTCATGTTTATAGCAACACAATTTGTAATAATGAAATTGTGGAAACAACCCAAGTGCCCATCAGTCAAGGAATGGATAGAAAAGATGTGGTATTTTTATACAATGGAGTACTACTCAACTATAAAGACAGATTGAATTGAGACTTTTATAAGTAAATGGACACTTCTTGAGACCATCCTCATAAGTGAAATAAATCAAACTCACATGTCTAAATACCATGGTCTCCCTAGTGTAAGAAACTAAAAAATTATATATGATCCAAAATCTACAATAAATAGTGTAAGGATAAGAAACTAGTCAAAGAGGAAAAGTAATTGGGATAGGGGAAAGGAGGAAAAAAGGAAACAAAAAGGAAAAGACACACACATATATAATAGCTAAAATTATTATACTACTGATTGTATTAGCTCTTGAAAAAGAACAGTTAATATTCATATGATTAGAGCAATTTTACATGTCTATAACTGTTAATCTAAGCAACTCTTTTGAAGGTAACATTATGCAATATTACAACCATTTTCAAGTTCCTATTATCTTTTTTTGTAAACCTATACTGTTACTATTTTGGGTTTGTTTGTCTCTTTTTTTTTTTTTTTCGGTACCAGGGACCTTGTACTGGCAGGTGCTTATGCCACTAAGCTAAATCCCCAGCCCTCTTCTATTTTTTGCTTTTCTTTTTTTGTCTTTTTTTTCCTCTTAAATAAATTGAAAAAAAAAAAAGTAGAGACTCTGTCCTGTGAGGGAGTGGTAAAAGAGGAGATCCCCACATCTCAGGTTCTCCCACACAGCTAGAATTCCCGTTCTGCAACAGGGATCTGAAAGACAATGGAAGGTCCTGGCAGGTCTCCCCCTGGGAGAATCTCTTTCCTTTCATTACAAGCTTCAGCAGCAGAGCCCTGCATTCCAGACTAACCTGTAATGGAACTTTCATCTTGAAGTGTTGGGGACAGAGCAGTCATGGGCAGAGGTCACAGACTATTCTAAATGAAATTTAGCAGAATTTCTTAAAAAAAAAAAAAACTCTTTATGTTCTTCATATAATTTTCACAGATTTAAACTTTTTAAAATAAAAACTCACCACTCATGGTTGTTGTGATAGAGAGCAAGTCCATTAGAGCTTTTCACACTGTCATTTTGAAAGTTCTTTTCTCTATTTTTAAGACATTCAAACAAGTTGGAGAACTGACAATGCTATCTGTGTGATAATAATTTCAAGAATTTCCCCCTAGTTTGTCATTTGTCTTTTTAAACCACTTCTAGAGTGTTATCTTGTCATGCAATTTTAAAACAAAATTGTGGCATAATTAATCATTTTCCTCTTACTACTTTGGATTTTGAAACAGTCTTCTCTCTCATGTTATAAAATTCTTCCTAGTATTTGTATGTTTTAATTTCTAAGATTATATTTTTATTTTTAATTTATTCAGCTGAGTTATGTGAAGTATAATTTCCAAATTACTTTTTAAAAAAATTGCTATTTAAGAATGCCAACACAATAAGGTGGTGGGAAAGGGGAAAGGAAAGTAAAAAGAGTGGAGATGCAATATGTATCAATACCCTGGGGTAAACACATTTATTATGTGTTTATATCATGTGTTTATAATTATGTGTTTATATTTCATGTTTATATTACATGTTTACATTATTTTAGAGTATAAAATAATCTACAAACAAAAATACTTTTACACATGCTAATAATCAAATTGAAAAACACACTTCCAATGCTGATTAAAAATGAAAAATTCCATGTTTTCTTCAGGTATTTTGGATTCCACTTTTATTGTGTAAAAGTTTCCATATATATTTTATTTCTTTCAAACTTCATTTTTAAATCAGTTTATCAATTTACCATATATATATATATATATATATATATATATATATATATGAAGTACATACAGAATGTATACATAATAGTATAGATGTTCCCTCAACTCAACTTTTTAATATTTTTGAAATTATCTGGACAGTTCTTATTTATCTTTCTATATTGATTTTAAAATAAACTTGTATGGCTCAACATAGAGAAAATAAAATTAAATATACTGGATTATGCTGATAAACATATACATTAACTTGGAATTTAAGATCTTTAGGTTGAATTTTTCCTCATTTAGACTTTGCATGTGGCTTGTTGAATTATCCCTGACATATGGTTGTTGTTGATATAATGAAATGTTTTTCTCTTACAACAGTTTAATAGCTTGTTATTATTGTATACAAAAAGTATTCACCTGTATTTTGACATGAAAGCTGCTGAATTATGGTCTTGTTTCTCAGTTTTTATTTTACTACTTGCCTTTAGTTTTCAAGTGACTATAAAATAATCTACAAATAAAAATACTCTTTCTTTCTTCCTTCACATTTTTATGTCTCACATAACTGACCTTGTCTGACAGATTGACTGGCTCTTCTGCTCATTTTTGCCCACTTTGAAGTTGTACTAAGAATAGGAAAGCTGCCTCCTTCTTAATTAAGATATTGATTTTGATTGTTCTCTATTTTCCTGAAATTCCACTTATTAATGATGCATATTTCAAAATGCATTATTCAGTTTGATTTGCTAAAAAATTATATTTAACTTTTTGTCAATATTTGTAAATGAGATCAATCAACAACTTATTCATGTGGTTCCAGTTGTTTCATTCATTTCTAGGGTTCAAGATCAATGATGTAGTCTCCTCATGAAATTAATTCAAAAGCATTGCTTATTTTATAAATCCTGAAAATTTGAATATTAATAATATTATTTCTTCTTAGAAAACTTGACAGATGTTCCTTTGAGAGCCTCTGAATGAGGTTCTTTTTCAGCCCTGGAGATTGACATTCAGGTCCTTTGCTGAGCCAAGTGATCTATCTCTGAACTTCACCCATAGAACTTGTCGCATTTTTACCTGGTTTTCTATTTCTTCTAAGGAGCTTAAACTTCAAAATTTCTGTCTTTCTTAGGATTGGTCTAATGAATTTTGATGCCTAAAAATTTACCTTTTTCACTTACATTTTTAAATTGATATAGATATATTTGCAAGAAGTCTTCTTTCAGAGATTTTTAGAAATTCATATAATTTCAAAATATGTCTTCTTTATCATTTTAATTTTACATATTTGTGTTTATTCCCTGTTTTTGTGTTAGTGGTTTGTATATTAGATTTGTTTCTAGATTACTTCAAAGAATCAACATATACAGTATTAGTTACATTTTTTTGTCTTCTAACTGGTTAGTTTCTATTTTTGTCTTTATTGTCTTAGTCTCTGTGCTTCTTAATATTTATTTAGTTGTTTCTTACTTTATGAAATAGATATTTAGTTGATTCATTATCTTCTCTCTCTCTCTCTCTCTCTCTCTCTCTCTCTATATATATATATATATATATATATATATAAACTTTTTTATGCCCAAATAGTTGTAAACTCTAAGGTGATTTTATTTCTTCTGGGATAAATGTTATAATGTATAACCAAGGTCAATTTTGCTGAATTTTCTAGAAGAATTTTCAGTGAATCTATATATTTCAAATGTACAAAAGAGTTTCATGACAATGTCACATATTTGTTTTAAATTTCTTCCATTTTAGGGATTAACTTTCTATAAATATTTATAGTTTTACTCTTTAGAGATCACTATTAAAAGAATGAAAAGCTCAGACCAGGGGTAAATATTTGCAAGTAACATATGTGACAAAGAAACACTTACTCAAATATACAAAGAATTTTAAAATAAGAAACCACCTAATTTATTAAAAATGAAGACTTTTTAATTTCAATTTTTTTAAATTTTTTGAATTTCTAGGGACAGAAAAGAAATATGGATGGCAGATGAGCACATAAAGAGTGAATCGACATCATTTGCATTAATCACAAAATTTAATCACACTGTGATATCAATTTATAGATTGCAGAACAACCAAAACAGTGAATGACAGTTGCTATTCTCTTACACTGTCCATGAAAACACATAATATTGCAGTCATCACCTATCACATGGCCTAACAATCTCAAATCAGGTGAGATTTGGATGAAACTTTTGTGTGTGTGACAATTTGTTGTAGCTGTATTCATAGCTATCCAAAAAGGGAAATGCTCATATACACTTCAAATGATGACCGGGTCTTTAAAATATACTATATTTCCACAATAAAGTCTTTTTTATCAATTAAAAGTAAATGAACTACTGATACAACATGAATGAAATCTCAAATATACTATCATACGGGAAAAAAGCCAGACTCAAATGAAGAAATGTCAAGTAGTGAGTTGTGGAAATGTCCTTGATCATGATGGTACTTACACTTGCTGAAACTCAAAAAAACTTCTACCGAAAGGAGTGCATTCATTGCACCTAAATACAAAATATAAGAACAATGTATGCAGAAATCAGAAAAATACAGAATAAATGTAAAAACAGATTTAAGGAAAATAAAATGAAAATGTTCTCTATGTTTAAAATTTTCATTGCCAAATTATTCTCACCTTTCTGCACATCCCTCTGTGGCAGGCTGAGTGACCCATTTTAGGCTGCACTGTGTTCTCATACATCAGCCTTTTGGGAAATTTGGGCAAATGGAATCCATAGAGTGAGATCAGAGGAGGAAGAAAGAAGATAATAGAGAACTATTCGGGCATAAAAAAAAATTTTAAATTCCACTTCACTAGGTTCTTTGAATAATGCTAGGGAAGCAGATAATGGATTTGTATAGGCCAATGTACAGTGTTTTCTTTTCAGTCTTCTACAAAATCTAACATAATGCTAAATTTTCAGGGAATGTTCATTAATTGAATTCGACTATTACTAATATGGAGTAAAGGTAGTCTGAAATCCAAAGTGGATTTCAACTGCAAAAATTCATATAACAATATTCAGGGACCCTATAAAATACTTAAAGCTGAACACTTTATAATACTTCAAGAAGCTTGAGATGGGATTTATAAATTTATGAGACTAAATAAATATTTTTAGATAAGAAAGGATAATATATAAATATATACACATGAATACATACCTATATATGAATACAAAACTGTATAAATACTGAATATATAAATACTGAAGGAAATACTAAAGTAAGAAAACTGGTCAGTCAGACTCATACAATTATCCTTTATTTTCAAATAAATAATAGTTGTGATAAAAACTAGACTTAAGGGAAAAATCAATAAAGAGCAAATAACTGATTGCTTTCACTTAAAATTAGAACAAGAACAGTGCAATAACTAAATTCATATATGCATATCAGTTTCTTTCATGTAATAAGATAAAAAGTAGATGTGAATATGTGTCTTGGTTGCTTTTCTTTCACTGCTGGGAAAAAACACCTGACACCCAAAATGAAGGAAGGAAAGGTTTATTTAGCTCAAAATTTGTGGAGGTTTCAGTCCATAATCAGCTGGCTCCAAGGCAGGGTGGCATGGCACTGGGGTGACACTTCAAGGCAGCAGCCAGAACAAAAGAGAGAACAAGCCTCTTCTCTTCCCTTACATTATACACAGGCCACCCCTACCCCTCCAGGGCAGTGTAGCACTCACAAAATCTCTGTGCACTTCTCTTGCACGGGATGAGGATGTTTACAAAGTAAGGATCCTGGCTCCTCCCTGAGTCTCTTAATTAAACTTTTAAACTTCTCAAATTGACACAATATATCAATCATAACAATATGTATTTCAATGACTGATGTAAATTCTATCATCTTCAAATAAGTAAAGTTACCACTAAAGATGCTCAGTCATCTTCCAAATACTATTGCTCAACTCTTCTGTGAATAACCTTAGCCAGCAGTGTATCCGAGTGGTCTGAACTTCTTGATTTATTATTTATAAAGAAATTTTCAGCTCACATTTTTAACATTGAATCAGAAGACCAGAGGAAGTTACTCTTAAAAACAAACAAAATCTACTTGCATTTCCAAAATATTTTATTAGTTTACTAGACTTATACATGTCTGTAGACTGTATTCCTTAGTTGTAAAGGATATTACTATATTGATGGTATGTCCTTAAATTTTTGTTTCTTATTAAATTCGACCTTGTCCAGGAGTATTTTAATATTAGTGACAAGCAGTTTATTGGAGGTAAGCTCAAATACAATTAATGACACAATACTCTTCAAAACCCATTTACTAATTGCCTATATTATGTCACATTATATCATAAATGGATGCACAAGAATTCCTTGATATATCTGATAGAGTATTACTGCTATTTTAGTCATAATGAAAAAATAAATCTCTTCTAGTTTAGTAATATTGCTATTTTAATCATGGTGAAAAACTACATATCTTCTAGGTATGCATATTATATATCTTAGAGTAGTGAACATTCTTATTTTTTCTTAGTTTTACTAATGAGAAGCTAGATATAAAAAGATATGCTGGAAGTCACAAAACAAGCTGTCTCTTGTAATACTGTAAGCAGTACTCAAATGTACAAACTCATCTTTCATAAAGAACACATCAAGAAAAAATGTTTCTATCTTTATATCAATAATGGTAAACAGTTTAGATGCAGTGAGGCATTTAGAAAACACTATAAAATATAACTTGAAGAGCAATACTTCTCACTATTGACATATTATAGTAAATAATGAAGGAAATTTAGAATGAACTGATGGATAGCTTCTTCATTCAGTTCTTGATGCCTTATAGAGTTGCTCAATTCTGAAAATCTCTAACAACAGATCCTGACAGAGGTAAAAATATATAAGGACTATTTCACTTAAAAAACAATATGCATTATCTTATTCAAACATTTATTTATGAAAACTTGAATTCAATTATTTTATCAGGCTTAGAGAAAAGATATTCCCTTGGGAAATTTAGTCTACTTTCCCTAAGGCTGAATAACTTGGTTTTATATAGATTAATAATCTTGGAGTTTTAGCCTCAAAGAAATGTTTAATAACCTGAGGGATTTTGGTGTGGTGTAAGTGATTCCAATGAAATGTTATCTTTTGCCTGTTTTTAGAACAGCAGATAGGAAACATATATTTGTAGTCTTCCCTTCTAACCTAGTTTCTATTCTTCTCTGAGTTTATCATGAAAAGGAATGATGCCTTGATTAAAAAAGGAGCATCACTGCTGCTGTAGTCAGAGCTCACCAGAGCAGATCTGCACATCTTTCTTTGACTCTTTCTCTCATAAAAGTGACAGGAAGCAATAGTAAAATATAGCAGATTATGACAATGGTGCAAGGACTGCCGTATGTCTTCACCTTCTCATGAAACATTCACAAAACATTTCTAACCACTGCACCCAGATAATCGTTCATCTTTACTTTTCTTACCCATGAAAATATAGAAATATATTAACAGAAGCAAGGCTTATCACTTTGTACCCCATCAACCTGGAGTTGTTAAATTATTAGTGGAATCTAAGTTTTAAGTGGAAGGGACCAAATCAGAGATTTTCTGTACTCGGCCTTGGCTTACTGTACTTCATCTTCAGAATCACTGCTCTGGTTCAGTGTCCCATCATGGTTGACCTGGTTTATTACAAGTCCTGCAGTTGATTTGCCTGCTTCCCCTACTTGCCTCTGAAGTGCATCTTCCAGTGATCCAGACAGCATTTCAGGTCTATAGGCAGCTCTCTCACTGCCCAGGGGATTCCAACTTTTTGAGTGCTTGGCCCTCCTACCCCCCCACCCCCAGTCCTGTTCATAGTGAAGATATCCTTTCCCTCTCACTCTATTCTCAACATTCCTAGGCTCCAGCACCCTCTGGGATTGGCCTTTTCAGTTTTTCTCACATCTTCTGATTTTGAGCATCATTATGCTTTCTGCACGTGACATGTGATTTGATGAGACTGCTTCAATAGAAAAACAGTAAGTTTCCAGTGTATTCAGTTCATCTTAAGTTTGTACAAACTTTCATGTAAGTCTGCAGTTTGAAATATTGGGATTTCTCCTCTTTAATCTGTAAGGATTTGTTTTCACATTACTGTAATGAGACAATTTCTTGTCCTTTTTATCTGTTTTAAAAAAAGGGTAGAAATAGTACAGAATTTCAAAAAAAATAAACAGTAAGAAATCACTAGTTGATAAATTACATCTTGTCTTCTCAGATAAAGTTGTTCAGGTTACAAAATTAAAGCATACAAAGTGGACATTCAAACAGTGAGGCTGCAACAGTTCTGTTCAACAAACAAAAACTCAGCAACATGATTATCAATCCCACACACTTAACATACATACAGTTAAATCCTTTAGAGCAATTTGTTTTCCTCCTTTTGTTTTTTTTTATTATTTTAAAAAGAATAAAACAAAAGAGGACAGATCTAAGCAGATCAGAACAGAACAATATAAGCACCATGGCACTTCACAACAAAACAATAATATATTAACAGTAGCTATCACAATGTCTCTTTCTTTGAAATAGTTGAGCTTAGATTTATACACAATAATATCAAACATAACAAAATAGAATAAAACCACTCAAGACAATAAAAGTATTACAAGGCATTCTGAACCAAATAACCGAAGATGAACAATGGCTACTATATTATCTCATTTTCCATAAAAAATTTGTTTATACTATCATACATATTAAAATCCAATAAGACACAACGTGATAGAACCAATGGTAATAGAAAAACAAATGCATGGTAGGATTTCAGAGCAAGATGATATTAAATCAACAATGGCTGCCATATTGTCTTGCCTTCAAAGTAACTATTCATACCATCATATATATTAAGATCAAACAAAACAGAATAAAATCATTCCAACCAATGAATGAAAACATAAGACTTCAAAGCAGTATAATGGTGAACTATGATTACCATAAGATCTTCTGTACTCTTATCATTTCTTACACTAGGGAGACTATACAGTATTTATACATGTGAGTTTGATTTATTTCACTTATGGATTCAAGTTGCATCCATTTATTTATAAATATCTCAATGTGATAATTCTTTATAGCTGAGTAGTACTCCATTGTATAAAAGTAACACAATTTTTTTATCCATTCCTCGGTTGATGGGCACTTAGGTTGTTTCCAAGATCTGGCTATTACAAATTGTGCCACTATAAACATAGGTGCACATATAACACTGTGGTAAGATGTTTTCAGTTCTTCTGGGAATATGCCTAAGGGTAGAATAGCTGGATCAAATGGGGCTTCCAACCCCAGCTTTTTGAGGAATCTCCAGATTGACCTCCACAGTGGGTTGCACCAGTCTACACTCCCACCAACAGTGCAGAAGAGTTCCTTTTTCCCCACAGCCTCTCCAGCATTTGTTGTTGGTAGTTTTGTTGATCCTGGCCATTCTTTCTGGAGTGAGATGGAATCCAGTGTGGTTTTAATTTGCATTTCTCTAATGACCAATGATGATGAACATTTTTTCATGTATTTATTTGCCATTCATATTTGTTCATCTGAGAACTGTGTGTTCATCTCAATGCCCATTTTTGGATTTGAATTTCGGGAGTCTGATTTTTTAAAATTCTTTATAAGTTCTAGACAGAAGTCCTTCCAGTTTTTCCAACACCATTTATTGAAGAGACTATTGTTCTTGCAGTGAACATGCTTGGACCCTTTATCAAAGATAAGGTATTAACAGTAGTTAATACCTTAGTTCATAGTTGTATCTTCTAGTCTATTCCATTGATCTTCAGGTCTGTTTTTATTCCAATACCATGTTGATTTTATTATGGTAGCTTTGTAGTATAACTTCAAGTCAGGGATTGTGATGCCTCCTGCCTTGGCTTTGCTGCTTAGAATTGCCTTTGCTATTCTAGGTCTCTTCTGGTTCCAGGTGAATTTTAGGAATGATTTCTCTAGAACTATGAGGTATTTTAATGTTATTTTCATTGGTATTGCATTGAACCTGTATAACAATTTTGGGATAATGGCCGTTTTCACAATATTTATTCTTCCTATCCATGAACAAGGGATGTCTTTCCATTTTCTGAGGTCCTCTTTGATTTCTTTTTTCAGGGTATTATAATTTTTCCTGTACAATTCTTTTACATCTTGCATTAGATTAATTCCTAAGTATTTCATTTTTTTGGATGCTAGTGTGATGGGTGTGGCTTCTCTTATTTCTCTTTCGGTGATTTTGTTGTTAGTGTATAAGAATGCTATTGATTTTTGAGCATTGACTTTGTATCCAGCTATGTTGCTGAATTTGTTTATTATATCTAAGAGTCTTTCAATGGAGTTTTGGGGGTCTTCTATTTAGAGTATCATGTCATCTGCAAATAATGATAATTTAACTTCCTCTTTTCCTATCTTTACTCCTTTTATTTCTCTGTCTTGTCTAATTGCTCTGGCTAGTTTTTTCCAGTACTATGTTGAAAAGGAGTGGTGATAAGGGACATCCTTGTCTTGCCTGATTTCAAGGTAAAGGCTGTCAGTTTTTGGCCATTTAATATGACACTGGCTGTTCATGTACCATAGATGACTTTTATCATATTGAGGTAAAGACCATCTATTCCAATTCTCTATCTTATCATGAATGGGTGTTGGATCTTATCAAAAGCTTTTTCTGCATCTATAGAAATGATCATGTGATTCTTACTTTTGGATCTCTTGAAATGGAACCCACCTCTCTAACCAGGTCCTGCCTCCTAAGATTACACTGAACTATAAATTCTTTAGAGGACTAATCCACTAATAAGTGTAGTGCCCCATGACCCAAACACCTCCCCAAAGCCTTGACTCTGAAAGCATGAAGCTTTGGGAGGACATCCCAGCTATAAAGCGCAACAGCTACCAGCATGAATTGTGAATGTCTTCCACATAAATGGGGTTCTGTGTAGGAAAACACGAGATTTAACACGCTGTATGGACATGTTATTTAGAGCCTATATTTGGAAATGGTGTCCATATAAATGGTGAAAAACTAGTTTTGTTGTTGGCAAAAGCAATAGAATGGTATAAATCCATTAATATTATTTGCTGTGATTTTGAATTTAAAAAGATATATAAATCTCTGTATGACCAGAAATGGTTTTCATTCTTTTACAATTTTATCCTTATCCCCCTCCAAAAAAAAATTGAATGTCTCACAGATGGATGCACTCAACAATGTAGAATACTCTCAGCCTCAGAGCAAGCACCAAGTTAGATGCTATCTGTACACATCACTTTATCCAACCCTTGGGATCAGATATGCTTCTGAATGCAAAAATTTTTCAAATTTTAGGGAAGTAAAACAGTGTGTGCATCTTCTATGACAAAATATTCCCAAGGGAAGCCCTGAGCAGAATCTCATAATCATGCACATTAATGTGTCAGCAGTGAAAATCATGACTATTCACTTAGGAGGAATAAAGTTTGGAAATGGCCTTGCATCAAGATAAACCAGGTTTTACAGCCAAGTGAGTCATAGTAATAGTTTTTCCCCAACTTTTCAGACTTCAGAGATCCAGATGAAGACTGGAGGATCTGTAATGTTTAATGAAAAACAAAACAGTCTTTGTTCTGAAGAAAATCACAAACTTTTTTACTAGTTTGCATTGGTAAGGCCCATACTTGTGTAAAATACTGAAATATGTTTCTCCCACAGTTAAGAGGCCATGGCTTGAAGCCATCCAAGGGCTCCCCTTCCAGCTCACCCATCCCTAGAAGCCCAAACCTCCTCTGTGCCCTCTTGTGACCCAGTAGTGAAGAGGGACACCTGCATTTGTACCAGCCTCTCTTCTGGATGCTCACACAAAACTACTTGTTAAAAAAATTTGAATGTCATTTCTCAAATCACAGAACAGTAAATTTCTTTGTATACAGACAAGGGATTCTGACAGATTGTGGAAACTAAGAAATCTCACTTTCTTCTAACTTTAATAGATCAGGTGTTTCAGTAAGGATGGAGGCAATGAAATTCTCTGTTATTCCTAATCCTTGGTCTCTGCTACTCCAAGAGAGACAACAAGACCCAGAAGGGTGTGCAGGGAAGAGTGAGTCCGGGCAGAGGTTTCTGCTGTGATCTCTTATCCATGGCTTTCATGGTCATATTTGTTATGTTCCCTTCAGATGCAGGATACTTGGTATGTGCTTCTTTATACATCATCTCTAGTGGATGTTAATTTTCAAAGGGGCATGCTGCCGAGTCACCATGATTTGATGAAGACCTATTGTTAAGAAGTCCTCCTCTACCTTTGAGAAATGATCATATTGCCAAATTCCAAATCACCGCATATGGCATGATCATCCCACTTCATGTAATTAATCTATCTATCACCTCTAGCATGGTTAACGCTTAGTGCATGTAGAATGAAAATTTTTTCATCTATCCTTTTAGTAAATTCCCAGTATTTTAACTGTAATCACTATGATGCACATATTTTTTATCTTGTGTAACTAACATCTTAAACTTTTTGATCAGCATCAAGCAAACCTCCTTGCCTTCAGTCCCTGTTCACTGTTTAAATCTGTTCAATGAATTTGACAACTGTAGATTTTACAGTCTGACAATATTTCATGTTCTGTGTCATGTTTAATTCTAGCTACTAGATATTCTGTGTAATATCTTCCTACTTTATCTGCCTGATCTCAAAAGATGGGAGTTGTCTTTGTTGAGGTTAAGTAGCACTCCGTGTGTGTCTCTTATGTTTCATATCTATTTATTCATTGAAGGACAGTTAGGTTATTTCCATATCTTGGCTGTTGGGAACAGTGTTCCAGTGAACACAGATGCTTCTGCAATATTCTGCTTTTCCATCCCTCAGTATTCTCTTAATCTGCCCTGAACTCATGATGAAGTATTGAAACTAACTAGAATAAAATGAATTTTTCCTATAGGAAATAACACAGTAGTTAGAAATAATTCCTGAAATTTCCTCAGAATTTTCACAATTTACTAATCTAATATAAGCATTTAGGCTTAGCAATATTTCTCTTAATCTTTCTGTGAGCCATGACCACTTAAAATGCATGAACCTCTAAGTTAGTAAGAACTAAAATGTGCAGGTCCTATACTGTTGAATTCCTATGAGATTGATACTGACTCAAGTACCTGCAGTGAAACAATTTCCCCCCTCAAAATATAACAAGGATCTGGTTTGATAAGTGCTGAAGTTAAATTCCCATCTGAGTGCTAAACGATAGTGAAATTTCTGGATCACATGATATCTCCATTATTATTATTATTATTATTATCCAAAATGGCTGTAGCAGTTTACATTTCCAACAGATATATGAGTTTCCTTTTACCACATCCTTGCTAATACTTGTTATCTTTTGTCTTTTTGATAATAGTCACTTTGAAGTTCTAAGATGATAACTCACAATATTTTGAATTTGTATTTACCTGCTGATTGAAGATATTAAATGTCTTTTCAAATGCCTGTTGGCTATCTGACTATCTTCTTTTGAGAAGTGTTTATTTCGTTCTTTTGCTTATTGGTTTTTAAAATTTTTTTTTTTTTTTTGCTATTGCATTATATCAGTTCTTTCTACCTTATCAAATATATGGCTTGGAAATATGTTTCCCATTCTATGGGGTGCCTTTTCATTGTGTTCATTGTTTCCTTTGTTGTTCAGAGTTTTAATTTGATGTCCTATTTATTTATTTTTGTTTTTATTGACTGTGCTTTGAACATCTACTCAAAAATTATTACAAAGACTGATAATAAAATAGTTTTTCCATTTTCTTCCAGAAGTTCTGTAGTTTCATAACTTACATTAAAGTCTTAAATTGATTTTCATCTGTAGAGTGAGAAAAGGAAAAGCAATTTTCCCAGTTTTCTTTATGGAAAAGATTATCTTTTCTCCAATGTCTTTCTTGACTGTAAATGTGTGGATTGATTCGTTGTTCCTGTAGGCTGTGCATCACTCTGTGAGACTGTTTTGTGCCCACACGAAGCTGCTTTTTTTTTTTTGAAGAGTAGAATATATTTATTGACAGAAAGCTTCTGTCTGACAGAAAGGGATCCCGAGCGGGTTGTCCCACCATGCCGCTTTGAATGCTCTGAGGTCAGGTAGTGAGTTGGCTCCAACTTTGTTCAGGAATACTGACTTATACTTTTTTTTTTTTTTCATTTTCTCTACCTTTGGAATCAGGGTGATGCTGATATGTAGAATAAGTTTGAGAATATTCAATTCTTTAGAAGAGTTTAAGGTGAGTTAGTGTTAGTCCTTCTTAGAATATTTGTTATAATTTACTGTGCAACTGGGCCTTTGTTTGTTGTAAGATTTCTAGTAACAAATTCAATCTCCTAGTTTGTGATGGATCCAGTCAGTATTTCTATTTCTTCTTGTTTTAGTCTGGGCAACTTACTGTTTCTAAGAATTTATTTCTTTAAGGATATCTAATTCATTATTGAGTAGTTATTCATAATAGAATTTTTCATTCTTTTTTATTTCTATGTCATCTACTAAAATGCCTCCTCTGTATTTCTAATTCTACTCCAGCTAATAATAATTTGTCTACTTCATTTATCTTTTCAAAAAAAGCTTTTGGCTTGTTTTTTTTAAATTGATTTTATATTGTATGTATTCTCTAAATTTTACTATTTTCTTTTATTTTTCTGCCTTGTGCTTTGTTTTTATCTAGTTCAATCTAGTAAAAGTTAGTTTAATACAGATTTTCTTCATTGTAAGTGCTAACATTTAATGTCATAAACTCTTAGTAAAACTTTCATGGGATCCTGTGTTTTAATAAAATTTTTTTGTGTAAACTAGACATTTTAAAAATATTATCTTGATTTCTTCTTTAACCCAAAGGTTGTGTTGCTTATTTTCCATGTGTTTGTGAATTTCTCTGTTTTCTTTCTATTTTTGATTTCTAGTAACATTCTACTATAGTGTAAAAATTACTTGATTCGATTTCAATCTTAAATTTGTTAAGACTTATTTTATGACTCAACGTGTGATCTCTCCCAGAGAGTTTCTTGTGAGTGTGAGAGGAATGTGGCCCTTGCTGCCTTTGGTTAGAGAGCTCTGGATATGTCCACTAAGTCCTTTTGGCCTGTGCTGTTACTCAGACCAGTTGTTTCCTTACTGATGTTCTGCCTGGATTACTATCCATTACTGAGATTGACACATTGAAGGTTTTTCCTTTGAATTTAGCATGAGGCTTGTATGAATGTTCCCAAAGTTTTCATGTCTATATTAATTACTGAAAACTAAAGTACAACTGTGAACAAAAATTCTACACTTTCACCATTGACAAGTTTAATCATATTTCTGTATCCATGCCATATTTTGCTGACAGCTGACAGTTTTCCGTCTTCCAATGCTTGATCATAATACTTATTATTATGCTATATTGTTAAGCTCACAGTACTTAAATGGCAAGCAAAATCTATCTCAATCCATGGAGTAAAGACCCTGATACTATAATTTTGGAGATTAAAATGATTAATTTTGCAAAACTCTCTCTACAGAGGTTTTACTTTTAATTCATATTTTCACCATTTTCAGATAGTATATAAGATCAACATAAAAGTTACTATCTTTGATAATTTGAATTTGCATTGGAGCTGTGGCTTCCTTAACATTTCTTTCACCATCAAAGCTTTAGGAATAGAATAATCATCAGGCCTATAGAAAAGTAATTAAAGATTTTTCCTCATTTCCATTTTCTCCAAGGTTTTCAAGTAAAAATGATTGCTTCTGCTCACATTCTGCAGCAGAGATCAACACAAAAACATTTATGCTAACATAGGAGGCTGATTTAGCAATTATAGAGGAATTCAGTGATGGAAGCAGAGGTGAGAAAGAGGCATCCAGGTGGCAAGGAATGCATTGGCTCTAGAACAGTGGTGGTGACTCTAGGGCAGTTGTGCCATGGTGGGCACACATTGCACTCTCTGTTGGCACAAGAGCCATGTTGCCCCAGCCAAGGTTTGACAAATTATCAACTTGTGTACAATAGCTAAGATCACAATAATTAAAATTAAATCCCCCACCCCCGTTAGCAAGTGAGCCGGAGATCTAGACATCTCTTGAGAGGTTGACCATATGCAATGTAGTAAATAAGGGGGATTTCCTTCTATCATCTCTTTGAAGGCAAATATTGTTATCACTGTTTTGCTTTGTTCTGATTAATGATATTTCACTATTCAATGTTTTGTTTTAATAAGTTCTAGAATGTACTGTATTTCCTCAGAGTTGGCTTTACCTTATTGAAAGAGCAACTGTTGTGAAGATAATGGGATATACTATTGTACCTGTTATTGTTATGTGAGTAACCTGTTGAGGATTTCTGTACCAATTTCACTGCACTCTCTCAGTGGCTTTGTTCCGCCTTGTTCTATTGTATTTTGCTAATAATAAAAAAATTAAATAAAAAATAAAAAGTAAAAAACAACAAAACAGATCAGTAAGGTATTGTGCAAGCTGAAACATGATATAACTAAATAGATAATGGACTTGAAAAGCAAAAGGAAGAAAAGAAAGTGGTCTAAAGGATATAACTGCATGTATGTTTAAGTGTGTAGGATTCATGACCATGTTGCTGGGTTTTGGTTGGATTGTTGAATGGAACTGTTCGCAGCCTCACTGTTTGAATGTTCACCTTGAATGCTTTAATTTTGTAACTTGAACAACTATATCTAGAAGATAATATGTAATTTATCATCTAGTGATTTCTTACTGTTTATTTTTTTCTTTTCCTTTGAAATTCTGTATTTTCTTCCCTTTTTTTTCTGTTTTGCTTTTTTTTCTTTAAATAAAATTTTTAAAAAAGAATGAGATAATTAAAAGTTTTGATTTATTCCTTCTCAGATCCTTTTCCTTTCTTCAGGTAGATCTAAGTGTCTGATCTATGTTCCTTATCTCTGAAGATCTTTTACAGTTTTTATTTTTGAAAGGGAGGTTTGCTGAAAACAAATTCCTTCAGTTTTTGTTTA
This sequence comes from Hydrochoerus hydrochaeris, assembly GCA_004027455.1. NCBI lineage: Eukaryota > Metazoa > Chordata > Mammalia > Rodentia > Hydrochaeridae > Hydrochoerus > Hydrochoerus hydrochaeris. The sequence continues at coordinate 23,112 of PVLA01001367.1, read as the reverse complement.
TCGGTGAAGCCCTTATTTTCTCCTTCACTTCCAAAGAGAGATACAGAATTTCTGATTGTGAGAGTCTATTCTGTCAGTTTTGGATACATGAGGAGACTTTTGTCCATTATTCGCTATGTGAACTTAATAGAGCTTTCCAACTTTGTGTTAGATTTGAATTTCACAAAATTAGCCAATAAGTAGAGGCAAGGTTAAATGTAGAGAAAAGAGAGCAAATCAGGTGGAATATAAGACAGGATGTGTTATGCTTTGATACTGTCCCTTGTATGTCCATGTGCTAGAGGCTTGGACCACAGGGAATCACTACTGGGAAGCAACAGAAGCTTTGGAAGAGAGACCCTAAAGAACGGTCATTAGTTTACTAGTATTTCTGCGTCCAAGGGGTATTTTTGGACCTAGGCAATCCAATCCTTCTCTTTGCTTCATTGCTCGTGATGTAACTGGTTTAGTCTACCACATGTTCTCACCATGATGTGCTGTCCTCATCAGCACTTTAATGTGATTGGCTCACTCCACCTTAAACTGAAGCCTTCAGAACCGGAAGCAAAAATAAACCCCTTCTCTTTATAAGCTATGTCAGGTATTCATTATTTTGACAAAAAGCTGACTAATGTAGGATGGACTGTGACCTGCAGCATGAGTAAAACGTTGTCCTCAGAAGAGTGAAACCCTCTTCATGAGAGAGTGATGTCCTACTATTGTATTCATTTGTGTAGATGTTTAACTGTAGTAAGTGCTGGTGTCATTGTCCTTTAGAGTGGACAGTGAAACCAGGAAAATAAGATATGTTTGTGGATTTTTGAGAAGTACTAAGAAGGTATATTATACAGAAAATGAAGTGGCAAAAATTCTACTAGACCACAAACCATGTGGATTTTAGATTTATCACATTGTCATAAATATCTGGCAATTGGAAATATGTGAGCCTGTATCTACATTACTCTGTACCAATCTCTATATATTGCATTATAATGACTTTTTTTCATTGGATAGGGAGAATATTTGTTAACAATATTGGAAAATAATTATTGAGTATCTCTTTTTGACAGATAGGTCTCACATCTCTTCTTACACTGATTTACTTAGGGATCTTTTAATAATTCATTTTTCATTCTCTAAAAGGTTCTGAACTTGGAACTTACATTTATGTAGAAAATAAGCAAAGATTTATTGAATTACAAAGAATGTTAGCATGTGTATGCTTCCATAATATATTGGCATAAAAACAGTGAAGAACAGCATTTAGCTTTTCTCATAGAACATGTCACATAAATCTCATGCAAACTTACAGTGTTAATATAGTTAGCTCTATTTTACTATTGAAGGAATTTAGCTTCAAAAACATTAAATTCCCAGCTATATTACTAATCAGGACATGACTCCATGGCCAACCAACTTTAGTATCTTATTTTTTTTTAATCACCATATTCTTCCACCCCTATATGTGCTGACTATTCTCAAAACCTCTTGGTCTTCCACTGTCAGAATTCATTGGATCCCAAGGGCAAATGTTAGACAAAATGAATTTAAATGAAAGGGAAAGATTTTTTTACCTGAAAATAAGTTAAAGTGCTATCTCATGATAGCACTGTCACAAATACTACGGTGCTATCATGAGGGAAAAAAAAAAAACAAAAAAAAACCCCTCCTGAGCAAACATGTCTGACGGTAAAGTTCCTTCTGGCGCGTATGATGCTGACATGCACGGCCTGTGCTCACTGTTCAGAGGCAATGTGCTGACGGGTCAGTGCGGAAGGCCCGTCTGTGTCAGAGCCCATCACCCAGACGGCAGGCCCACAATTTGTCTGACTGCTTGTCATGGTTCACTTTTTGCTTCCCATTCTGACCTCAGTGTTAAACCTGATCACAGTGGTCCTGGGGGGCTGCACCTTGACAGTTGATTGTAATTAACCTGCTTACCTCAGAACCTCACTTCATGAGACTGAAATATTTGATTGAAAATCGCTTACTCTATCCTCAAGAAGTAACATCTCCCATTTATTTCACACAGACAACACTTCTTCAAATTTGGAGTGTCTGTTTTCATAGCAGAGGTAATTTATTCCAGTTACTTAAGATTAAACTCTAAATCCATGTGCCATTGGTAATTTAGGAGGAATATAAGGAGGTATTTCCTAAGAGCCTTATAGATTATTAAACACTGAAATATGCTACAAAAGAAAACTGAAGGAATCTCTTCCTGCAAAGGTCTTTTAAAAATAAAATCAATGACTATTATTCAGTATGGGCGAGTGGACCTATGTGTTCATATGTGAAGAAAAGTATATGGAGTGGATGATTTCTAGACATCCTTTCCAGAGCCTGTACCTTGTGATTGATGCTTTAAAATCAATAATATCTGTAAAGAAAACTTTATCTTATCAGTAACTGAAGGAACCAAACATAAAATATTCTAAAGGCAATGAAAAACATTTATAGTATACTAAATTAATAATGTTGCTGCCTTAAATATATTTATTATTTTATTGATTGCAAAGGCTGAAATGATACCACAATCTTGTGGGAACTTGGAGACCTACAATTTCTAGTGTAGCACTTAAAACTTACACAGAAAGCAGAAAGTTCTCAAGTTCTTCTTTACTCTTTATAAACAGGTGAGATGTTAGAAAATTTCCAAAATGTTGTCTCTACATTTATATTGTAAAAGAATCTGAAGTTATAAATGTTAAAAATTATACAGTGCTATTTTAAAATTGCATATAATCCATTTAGTTTTTGATAGCAGTTCTTTAGACCAATCTTTATTTATTGTGTTTGCATTATAAAACTTTGGATGTTAGTAAGTGCAAAAGCATTTTTTTGGGGGGAGCAGTGCTGATTTACATGCCTGTTGAGCTTCCAAAAGTTAATTTAACTCAATGAAAGATGGAGATTCTGCCAAGGATTTAGTTCAGTGGCTTAAGTGCCTGCCTGGCAAGCATGAGGTCATGAGTTCAATCCCCAGTACAAAAAAAAAAAAAAGAAAGAAAGATGGAGATTCTACTTTAATTTTAAAAACTAAAAAAGTGTAAATTGAAACTAGATTTTATTCTTTGTATTTCTTCATCTTTAATTTCAGAATTTGAAGAAGTAGAAGGATATTTACATAGAAATACTTCAAAGGGGAGTCCTGGGGCATTTTCAGAGGTGTTGACAGTTAGTGTGATATTAAATAGCATATGGAATTTTATTTTAATTTTTTGGACTTTTTTTTCCTGTGAACAAATATGTCTTTCTCTCTATTTTTCACTTAACTTTTATAGAATTTATATTTTGATTACTTATAAAACAAATAACTTATGTGCACTAAACTGGAAGGAAAGAGTAGTTCCACTACACTGAGGTTTCCAGCATCTCCTCTCATATTCCAAGCATGTAAATGAGGCTGACTTGGCCCACCAGATAAACCTTCCTTTGTGGCAAGTATGACTGACTCATCTCAGGTGATACCAACACACAGCAGGAGAATCACCCAGCTGAGCCCTGCCTAAATTTCTGACCCACAAAATTGTGAGATTTAAACCAATAGATAATGTTTGAAATCACTAAATGTGGGTACTGTGCGACATAGGAATAACTAACTATTTGCCACAGAATTTGTGACCATGAGTAAGATGCTTGAATATCAAATCTGAAAATGGAGACTTTAGAATCTGGACCAGGTAGAAAGATGCTGGCTCTGCACTGAGACTGTTGGTGAAAACTGGAGGATCCTTTGGAGATAATTCATGAATAGCTGAAAGACAATAAAAAGAACATTATCAGAACAAGCAAAAAAGAAATTCTAATTATATAGTATCAGGCAACATTTCTGACTTGCAGTAATGTAGAATTTAAGATGTACACCTTAATGGGGAGTGATCTCATGAATAGGAATCATAGCAGATTTGCTAAAATGTTGCTAAATGTTGAGATGTTGAGATGTTGATTTTCTACCTATGTCAAAGAGACTAGTCTACAATAAAATATAAAAAGAGAAGCAAAAACTTCTATTTTTTAAAGCATAACTTGGAGGGCAGCAGACTAACCAAGAGAGTCTTTGTAACCCACAAATTATTCTCAAAGTCAGAAAAAGTCTGTGGGCAAAAATTAAACCCAAAGCAAGTCAAGAAGGTCTCTGGAAATGACTGAAGTCAAAATGGGCTTAAAGCCTCTCGTTAAGTACACCAGGAAGACAAACGAATCCCACAGATCCTCTTTTTTAAACTTTACTGTATTTAAGTCTCTTAAGAATGTTTTTCTCCAAAGCTTCATAATTACCCAAGTAAGTAAATGACTGTTTTGTGAAGTAATATGAGTGTAGCTTTTGTCAGATGAGGTGAAATGTAATGTGATTATATTAGACACCTACAAAATTTTAGATTTATACCAGCTGAAAGACTATCACTTTGAATGGAAACACATACAACTGGTAGAAAGTAAAACAAAACAAAATGAAACAGACAAAAAAAAGAGAGGAAGAAAGCAAGAAAGAAAGATAGAAAGGGGGGAGAGAGAGAGAAAGAAAGAGAGAGAGAAAGGGGCTAAACACTGTAGTATTTTGATGGATGTAACCAAGTATGACTGAATGTATTTCCCAGGGAATCTGATCATAGAACTGGTAACAAGTACCCGGCTGGATTCAGAGTTGCTAGGAATCAATGCCTGCTATGTGCCTGTTTCCCCACAAATAAGAGCATTTCAGTTGTGACTGCCTTAACTCTAGCTCACAGGTTGAGTGTGTGGAATACCTTTTTATCCCTCAAGGGTTCAGAGCAGAGGAGCCACACTCAACATATCTCTCTTCAGGCGCTTAAGCCGCTGAGCTAAATCCCCAGCCTGAGATAGTGAGTTTTGTGGCAAAAGAGGTGCTTTTAGATATTCTTGGGAACTTCATAGTTCCAGGCTTATTTCTGGATTCCAACGAGTCTCTTCAATGAGTGTCCCAGAACATAGAAGCTAAAGGTGAATCCTTGGACCAGCAGTGGATCTGAGTCTTTGATTCGTATTCACAGAAGGATTCACTTTAATAGAAGGGCAGTTTTTGATTAGCGTTAACAAGACAAGGGCTTTCTGAGATTCAAGAGCCACATATTTGAGTGCAGAGTGCTCAATCCTAGTTTGACTTGCAGAGCAGAAGAGCCCTGTGTTTGGGAAAAAATAGGTCCCTACTAAGCTTTCGACATTAGTTATTGAAGCAGTTCTGGACTGGGGGGAAGCTGATGGGATAGATCAAAATGAGGGGAGCTGGCACTGCTTGAGGAAACCAGGCCCAGTGTAACTTTGGAGGTGAAATCATGGATGAAGGCAGTTTTGGGGATCCAGAAAAGCAAAGAAGAGTCTAGAAACACGTGTTTTTTCATTTTGTTTTTGCTTTTGGCTTCAACAAAACCTATTTTTCTTTCATTATAGCCTCTCAGGTGAATTTTTTATTTTATTTCCTCTTTCATATTTCTTTGATTCCACTGAAAGAATTCTCTGTGTTTTCTCTATCAGTACTGCTACTTAGATCCTGAAGGGCTGACGATGTAGCATCTCTCAACCCACTAGGGCTTGCTATTGTAAGGAATTATGCAGATGCTAAGGGAATGGGAATAAACAACTCCATAAAACAAAGTCCTTGAGGTACTAAAATACAGTCAAGCAGATGTAACATGAGCATGTTTAGCCCTGACAAAAAGCAGTAGGTATAATATTAAATGATACAAACAAATATGGTAACTTCACTACAAAAAGACCATTTTTTGTTTCCAGTAACAAAACACAATATACTATTAAACAATTCCAATTGATCAATGATACCTTCAAATCTATAGACTTTGAGAAGCCAGGCATTTTGTGGTGGATTCACAATTCTAGAAGTCATCTGATCTGCAACAGTTACACTTCAATAACCCACATTCCACAGTTAAAGGTCAGTGCATTCTTAATAGGTCTTGCTTGTCTGTGTTCATCAGTCCCTAACTGTGAGCTTCTTCAAATATGTAGATTAGTAGCTTGCCACATTCAAACATATCCAAAGAAATTGTAACCCACAAGTACAAGTACAATTTTTTTCTTGATTTCTTGTTTTTAGATGGCACCTTTTTCCTTGGACATCAGAGATTAAAATTAAGTGCTATATTTTGTCAGGAATGTTTTTCCTGGAGTCACAGGCTATCACGAAATGAACAGTCCAAGGAAAATAATTCACCAAATCTAAACTGCTAAATCCTTTCAATACTAATGCCACTCTTAAACCTGATCTTCTAGCCTAAATAAATAATTACACTAGTTGCTAAGATGTAGATGATACCATAGATACAAATTTTTCTTATAAAAACAAACTACTAGACAGTTTCGGCAGGAAGACTAAAAATGTTAAGGAATAATTTCTCCAATCTGTAGATGTCAGACTCAGAATAGAGCAGCTATTCTGTACCTGGGTCTGTGAGCTCGGTAATCTGCCAACCCTTGCGTCCGTCTGCCGTTAATTAGGCTTAAGTTAGTATATTTCTTTATAACTAGAAAGTGAAGATCCAGAGTCTTAAAAAGTAGCTTTATTTTCTTGAATTTAGGTATCATGGAAGGGAGAAAATACTTGAGACAAAGCAAAAAGTTAAAAGCTCTGAATTGTTGCAACTGTGTTAGTCACAAGAAAATATAATTTGAGACATTTTTCAGTATAAAGATAACCCATCACTTGCTTCAGGGAGCCTAGAAAGCAAAAGCATGTAAGCATGTCACCCCAGAGGACAAGGCCAGTGCAGGCTGCTGTACCTTTTTTAAATCCGGTTCTTTGTGGTGTGAAAGTTCTCCAGCGTCTACACTAGATTTTACTTAGAGATGCTTGACAAACTGAGAAGCCACCTGAGGACAGTTATCACATGGTGGCTAAGAATGAACAACGCAGATAATTGTCTATAACCCTCCAGAAAGGGGGGTTTGGGAAGAGTAGTTATACTGTGAAGCAAACTGGAGACAAGCTTTAAAATTTTTTTATGAAGACACATCAGCACTATTAAATCTACTCTTCTTTTAGGATAGTTGAAAATTAAAGAGATGACACTGTGATTCTTCTTGCTCTGACATATTCAGACAACATCATGTCACTTTTTGAGTGATAGTTTTTATTTTTTAGGTCATTCTGCAAAACATAACCTGCCTTCATTCTAAAATTATATAATGAAGAGCTTTTGCCCTCACTAACCTCTTCTTAGCATATGAGAATGGAAAAGAAATCTCATGAATCACATGAATATTTAATATTTGATTAAAAGTATTTCCCAAATAGGCATTTTCCCTCAATATAACTACACATTGACTTCTTCCCCACCCATTGTATGACCGTTTTATGACTCTCGTCACGCAGGCAGAGAGAATGGATTTTAGATTTTAGATTTTAGGCTGGGATTTAGCTCAGTGGCATAAGTGCTTGCCTTGCCAGTGTGTGGTCATGAGTTTGATACCTGGTACCGATAAGAAAAAAATTTAGATTTTAGAGAGTGGATTTTTGCTACAAAATCAAGTGGAATAGGCAAAGATCCTTGAGGTGCAAATGAAAAACTAAAAAATATTGAAAAGATCATGAATTATTTAAATAGATGCTCCTAATATACTTTCTGGTTGTCAAATAAGTAAGTTAAAAAAAACTAAAAATTCCAGAAAAATCAAAGATAGTAGTGAAATAAATAGAATAAATATTAAAAAATCTTAAAATTCAGAAGACTAAAATTTATTAATATCAACATGAAATTAATATGAGAAAACAGACAGAAACTTAAAATTGTTCAAATATACATTAGGACATTTAACAAAAGTGCTAAAATCTGAAAGGGTATAACAATATAATCCAATAAAATGATGGAATACCAATGCTAACTAAAAAATTAAAGGGAAAAAGTAGGTTTAGAAAAAATTAAAAGGTTAAAAGACACAATGACTTTATTGTAAGAATAAGCCCCATGGCACAATAGCACATCTTTCTAACAGAAAGCCAGTGCACATATCAAAAGACAATTTTCCTGTGTGCTTGTGATGAACCCCTTAGGTTTGTTAATTTTTGCAGTGAATCAGTCGTTGTGTAGCAGGTGTGCATGACACGCTTTACTTTACTCTGCAGCCCCTTCTCCTCCTCCCGTCTCTCTCACTGCTTTCTTCATGGGCACAGTCTGCATCCTTATTTCCAATTATTTATCTTTGGTTTTGCTCTTTAATTTAGTTATACTTTAGGTTTCTCTTATAAAAGAAGCCACATGGTTTTTAAACTTGTGTGTCTGATTTATTTAACCTATTAGTATAGATTCAAAGTGCATCGATTTTTCTCTAAATGACTCTATCCTTCTTTATGGCAGCATAGTATTTCTTTGTACATAAATATCATGTTTTCTTTATTTTTTCATCTGTCAGTGGACATACAAATCACTTCCAAATTTTCTTGTTATGAATAATGCTGCTATAAACATAGGTACACATATATCACTGTAATATGATGTCTTTAAATTTTGGGGGGAAGATCCCTAGTAGGGACATAGCTGGGTCCAATAAATTTTCTAAGTTTGTTTCATTTTGTTTCATTTGTGAGTAACCTCCAGACTGATTTCCACAGTGGTTGTACTAATTTAAATTCCCACCACTAATATAGAAAGGTTATTTTTTCCTCACAACCTTGCCAGAGTTTGTTATTATTTGACTTCTACATTTCATGTTATTTGATTTCTTCATGTCATTGATTTCTTTCTGTTTTTCAGGTTAACAATGTAAAAGTGGCCCAATATTCAAATACAATTTTATTGACTAAAATATGCATAAAACATAACAAATCAAAAACACTTAACTATAAGCAAAGTCTGGGTTAAATACATTACTCATCATGGCCAAATCCCCCTCCCGCTATACTGGGTCCCACCCACTATTGATAATAAGAGAGGTTTCTCTCTAATAGATCTTCTGTTTATATGTTAAATCACTAAATTGTTCTTATCAGAAAAGATATACTTCACTTTTGACCACATTTGAAAGTATGATTTGCCCAGTACATTACTTATATTGAGAATTTTTTAAAAAATCCTACAAATAAGTATGGACAACAAAACTAACCAAAGAGAAAAATTGGCTTAAGAGTTGACTTTACTCTTCTAAAGTCTACCACAAGTGATCTGATTAGTCAATAAATATATGTCTGCAGTAGTCATCAGAGAAATGCAACCTACAAGCCCACCACAATGACAATATGAAATTTAAAAAATTATTAAATGATGGCAGATATATTAAGCAATTGGCCTACTTATAAAAGACCAGAAGAATAATTTTTAGAATCCATTGGCTATTCTTACTTAATCTATGTGTTTTTTCTGTTGCAGAAATTTTATTCTTTGGTATAAACCATGCAGAAATTCATATACATATTTCTCAGAAGTCATGTACTGAAAAATATGAGTAGAAACTGGAAAATTATGACCAGCACTCTTTGGTACCATTTATAATACTCTGAAATTGTGAATTATCAAAACTGCCTTCAACCTTCTAATGTGTAAATACATTGTCATAAATCTAGACATAAAAAATTAAACAGCAGTGAACAAGGAAAAATTATACATATACTTAATACAATGAATAATTCTCACAGATACAATGCACAGCAAGGGAAGACACAAAAGAATAACACAACAATGTTTGATATTTATGCAGGGTTTATCTTTTAGGTTTAAATTTCACTTCATGGTACACTGGGGCTTCTGGAAATAAGGTAGTTGCTCTTTTCTTCACTCCAAAGGCTGCTGAGCTTCTGAATATTTGAGGTATATTTAAGACACATGCATTTTTTGTAAATACAGCAGTTTCCCATTACCCGTACCAGAGACATTCCAAGATCTCCAGTAGATGCCTCAAATTCCAGCTACTAAAGAATGGTGTATGTGCTATGTATTTTTCTATATATACCTATGATAAAGTATATTTTACAAATTATGCACAGTAAGAGATTAAGCACAATAATAATAATTAGAATTAGTATATGATATACTGCAATAAAAGCTATTCATAACTTATGAATTATTTATTTCTCAAATTTTCCATTTAATATTTATTATCAGTTGATTTCAGGTAACAATGTATGAAAAACAAAACTGTGGGTAAGGAAAGACAATTGCATATACTTGAATTAAGCTGAAAAAAGAAGAAAATCAGCATGATGACATAGTGCCCCTTAACTGACCTATTATAAAGAGTCCTTTCCTCATTTGCTACATTCAATGATCTCCATTTTCCACACTGATTCCCTGCACAAAACATTCTAACATGTCTTTTGTACTGTCTTCTCCGTAGCAGGTTCTTTTTAGGCTGCCTAAATCAAGGTTGCTATTCATTCTTCAACCTCCCAGAAACACTTGATACCCAGATCTCTCCCTTATCCTTGAAAAAATTTTAGCTTTATGGTAGATACTAAATTCTCCCAACAGTCCAATCCTTTTGCTCAATATAATGAATGAAACCAGGAAAATGACATAACTAAAATTCACACAAAACTATAAACTTCAAATTGCCTGTATATAAAAGGTAAATACCAGTAAAAAGTAGAGTCAGCTATTAGTTCTGCAGACAGGTGGAAACGTATGCTGAAGAAATTGATAAACAGATGACAAGGCTTGCCTTTGATCTAAATCCACTCCAAAGAGAGAAAGTTAACTGTAAGTGTGAAAAGACTGGAAAATATTTTTGATAAATCAGAGCACTGACACCCAGAAGGCTGTAGCAATGTGTAGAGCTCATAACACAGAGAGGTATTTCTAAAGGATCAGAGTACAGTGAAAGAGGAGGAGCCTTTGGAAGAAGAGGGGGTCAAACTGCCCGAGGAGAAAATTGTGATCTTACTGGAAAAAAGAAGAGAGAAAAATAAATAAAGAAAGAAAGAGAGACAGAGACAGAGACAGAGAGAGAGGAGAGAAAGAAAAAATAAAAAGAAAGAGAGAGAAAGAGAAAAAGAAAAAGAGAAAGGTGAAAAATCCAATCATGGGCACTCATGATCTCACAATAACTCAATAAACCAAACCAGTCATCCATCAAAAATGTGCATTTTAAGCCATGATATTAAAAAATGCTCTTGAAATAGGAAATTTAAAACTCATTCTGCTGGCAGCCTGTCAACAAGTTGTATAGATGTAAACAATATTTATGAACACACAGGTCCTCTAAAGAAAAGGAGAGAATATAACATTTTACCTAGTAGAAATTCTTTCAAAAAAACCAACCGCATTGTTCCAAGTCCAACACAATTCTCAAAATTGACATATATATATATATATATATATATATACTTATATACACACATATATACATAGACATTTATACATATAGTACAGTATACTATACAGTATATATACTGTATATAGCATATAGTAAATATAGTTCATATGTATATATAGACTAAAGACATTCATTAATTAAAAAAGAAATGAAATAAGACTAAAGGGAAGTTGATAGAATTCTGAGGAGTAAGGGGAGGAGGAAGCAGAGGAGAGCAGAGCAGGTGGAACAGCAGCAGCACACAGGAAAGGAAGGGAAGGAAGGGGAAGAAGACAGAGTTACAGCGACATATTCCCTCAGTTACAAAGTAACCAAAAGAGAAGAAGAGTTTTAAACAAAAATTTAATAAAGTACATTGAAGAATGGAAATTGCCAGGAGTTAGAAATGAGGTAAAATAAGAAAGGGTGAGAATGAAATGGAAAGTAGGAAATTGTCAAAAAGTCATATAATGAGGTGTCTCAGATATACACAATGATGTATCAAAGAACTAGGGCTTAATTGCTTAATATAAAATTGCTTCAATAAATAAAAACTTTAAGCATAAAAGGCACTAATACCTGTATAAGAAGATTGTGGGGAAATAAATTCAGAGGCAATGTCACAGTAAAATATAGTTAAATTTCTCAACTATGGAATTAGCAAAACTTTAAAGACTTCAAAACTCTATTTATTGGTCAAGCATTAGGGAAACGCAAGAATCCAGTGGGGGTGGGTATGCAGAAGTGAGACTGAGAGATGACAAAATCTTTGGAAACAAACATAGTTTATGGTCCATGTAGGCAAGAATCTTGATAAATGGCATGCATGCAGTAGGTTTTTTTATCCCCTTCTTGTGATTCTGTAAATTTGAAGTTATATCATAATTTTGAAAACATATGTAATGCTGGAAACTGAGTAAATTTAACTTATTAAACAGAGAGGCTATGGAATGAGTAATAATGCAGTAATTCTAGGTGATTAATTTAAAAATACATGATCAGAATACAATTTTTCAAATAATAATAGTATTTATATTAGAAAGAAATCCACTTCGTTCTAAATAATGATCAAAAAATAAAATTGTCAACTATATTTTGGAGACTTTCTGTATTTCTCTCTTGGTTTTATTTTTCAAATTAATATAAATTAGGATGTTCTGCTTTTCCAGTGCTCAAAAACATTCAAAAACACCCATGGTGTCCTTTGCATCACCCAGCAGCAATTTACCCCATTGTTCCAATTTTCACTGTCTGTCTCAAGAATGTCAGGAAGGCAATGGGCTGACAGTTCTTTTTCTACAGACAACAGCTGCCACCAGTCTTTTGCAAGGCCTTTCTTGAATGAAGAGAGGAGAACAAAAAGATTTTGAGCCTGGGTCACCAAAATCAAATGGAGGAAGTCGCCATATCTCAGCTCCGTCTAGTACTCACAATGTGAATCATAGGTGAGCTAACCTTTAGTTCCACTGCCTAGAAACTGAGAGTCATAGAAAAACCTTCTTTCTCTTTGTGGTAAAAATGTAATTATGTAATATGCTTGTTGTGATGCTGGGCATAGGGCAGCAGTCAATAAACTGTGTCTCTTGTCCATTTCTCTTATTAATACAAAGCACTATGTATGTATGTTTATAGAGCTGATGTATAAACATGTCAAATTCACATCTGATATAAATATACAGAATGAACAATTAAGATTAAGTTGTTCACTAAACAGATCCATGCAAAATTTTCTTAAAACAGTAAGCAATTATAATAGATTTACTGTTTATTAATACATAATTTCCAAGAAAATTTTAATAAACATATAAAAAGAGAACCAAGCAGTAAAGATTTACATACATGAAGAATACATACATCTCATTTACATAATGTCAGCCCTTCTTAATAGTGTTGCTGTCGCTGAGCATTTTATGATCTGTGTCAGTGCCCTATGTTCTAGATTATACTCAGTGGCAGATCAGGCAAGGATATATTTAACTTTGCTCTTCCTGGCCATGCATTGGGATATTGATGTCAATGATCTGACTGGGCATTTTCCAGAGTTACTCCAAACTAATTCTGCTTTGCAAATGTGCAACACAGAAAAAGACACGAATTTTGTGCAGCTATCTACTTTTCCCTGTGAGCTCCAGACTGGCACAATAAAATTCTCTTCCTTAGAACAATCTGGATGAATCTTTTCCAGTGTAGGAAGAGGAGCAAAACTACACTATGGTTAGAAAGCCAGGGTGGAGGGACTGCTCAGAAGCAAGGTGATAAGAATAACAGAAAAGTCTCTTGGCAGGTTATATTCATGTTCATGTAAAGACAGTTTTAGAAAAAGGACTCTTGGTCTTGTGTGTGTGTGTGTGTGTGTGTGTGTGTGTTCGCTTTAATTTTTGAGTATTCTTAATCTTGTCAGTAAGAGAGGGAAGGCAGAAGCTTTCTAAAAAAGTTAGGCAAATGAAGGGATTTCCCTGTTGTTCCAGTAGCATCCAAGAGTCTAAGATCACTTACTCTATTCTTAGACTTTCTCCCTCCAACTCTGTCTGTGAAATGTAACCAGCTCCATATTCATGATGAACAGACATCCTACACAGCTAGGTCTGGAAAGATATTTTGCAGAAAACACAACATAGTGGGAAAATTAAAGGGCTACAGAAACATAAAAGACCAATTGATCCACGCAGTTTATCTAAATGACTTGGAGCGTGGGTTCGCTGGCCCTTCACTCTTAGGAGAGCATGAGACAGTCTACCAGGCTTCCTGGGCTGGACACGACATGCTGGAAATAACTGACAGGAAAGGCAGTTTTACTTGCCTCACCTCACCATATTTCCTAAGAACATCTTAGGAAAATCTCTGTTCTGTGTGCAGTGTGTCTTTTGACTTTTTCTCAAATGATTCCCCATGGAAATACTTTCCTTCATTAAGTGGAGTTGGGATTTGTTGGTGAACTTGGTTTACAGGAAGGGACAGTGTAATGGTGCCTCCAAGAGCTCCCCAGTTGTCCAGTGACTACAATTCAGGACTCTTCATTCCACAGCCGTCAGGGACAAGGTGCTTCCTAATCACCAGGTCCTGAAATTCATCTACATTAAACTTGATAAAGCCCCACCTCATGGAAATGTTGATCTTCTGGCAGCAGAGAACTTGAATTTAGCCCTGCATAGGACCTTAATCCACTTCCTTCTTGAGCAGCTTGATTCAGATGGGCACAATGGCTTTCCAGTGTGACCCCTTGCCAGTGTGCCCCAGAGATTTCCAAAGGCACCTGAAATACTTGTCTGAGCTTAGACTGGGGACAGCACAAGATCAGAGATATGGACATCTACAGGGAAGATTTCTTATGTGAAGTTCATTGATTACATTGGTTCTTTGAATATAGAGTAGCTCTTAAATAATCTCTTCTTTTAGGGGATACAAATACGTTAGTGATCCATAGTATGGTCTTACACAGAAATAAAATAAAAAAGGTTACTAATGATGAGGCACATTTCAGCAAATTAAATAAAAGGAGTATTTACATTATATATTAATTAACCTATTGATTATTTCTCTAGTCTATCATCATCAGGAAGTAGATCTATTCCTCACTTGTTCTGAAGTTGGCTAGTGGACTGAATGGTAAAATGGAGAGTCAGAGAAAGAATATATGCTTTATTAGCCCAGTCTGGGTTACAGTTGTCTAAAGTTTCTCCAATCAGCTAAAACCACCTCTTAATAATAATAATAATCCACCCATTTATGAGACATTCTTAAATATAGCTCCTTACAATTTAAGTGGCTTGAAGGACATATTTTCTTCTCTAATGGAGAGAAATCTCTCCTGGAGCAGAAACTTTCTGATTTTCCTGGAATGTATGCTAGAAGGCAGTGATCAGCCAGTGATTACTTTTTATCCACAACTTTAGGTGATAAGGAAAATGCAGCAGTAGAGTTCTAAACTGTTTCCTTAGTTTTCTGAAGATTGATATTCTCTGGATTTTCTAATTTTATTTGGCCTTGTTTGCTTTCCCTAATTCAACAATTTTATTTTTAATCTTACAAACATTTTCATTTATTTTGATACTGAACTTAATTACCTTGTTCAAATCTTCTAAATGGTGATTGTGCAAGTTTGATACTCCCAGATTCCTGTTTTACAAATGTGGAGTCCAAGCAACCTAGTTATCCTATAATATCATCCAACTGTATTTTGCTAGGTCTCCTTTATTGTTCAATACTAATTTCTCTTATTTCCATCCCCAAACCCTAATTGACCCAGGTTAACAATGGTACAAATGACAATCTTTTTGGTTATATAAAAGAGTTGGAATTGACTCCCAGCAAAATAAGGTAGGTGACAGTAACAATTCCTATTGGTAAATTCTGGAAGGGATGTCACATTTCATGAAAGGAAATGGCTGAATTACTTTTTAAATTATCACCTGTCCTCACCCAAAATTAAGTTCTTACTTACTGCAGGGCTTTGTGAGACTACACTATTTCTATCATGTGGAATAAAAGACATTCCAGATATTGAGTGATAGATGCCAAATGTTATGGATTGAAAACTGGTGGTCAAATTAACACCAGCTGGATTACATCAGTATGGTGCTGGGCATAGATGTTTCACCTGAGGAAAGTTGCCAGCATAAATAGAGACATGGAGGAGAAGCTATCGCGCTAGTTGCATTAAGGTGTTGAGGTGTTGTAGGTTCTCCTATGAGTTGCTATTTGAGCCGCTGATTCTCCAGGAGGACCTTTGGTCTTCACATCGAGCACTGCTTCCTGGTTCTGGAGAGGAAGACGTGTGCAGCTTGGTCTCCAGGATGAACTCATCACACTGGCTTCCTGGCATGTACTCGACTGTGCTTCTTGTTGGAGGAGCTTGGGGCCTCTGTGTCGCTGAGGATGGCTGTGGTGCTTTCCAGGACAGCCCTGGTCTTTGTTGTGAGTGTGACTTCTTGGCTCCAGCATAGAACCCTCAACCTGTCAGTACAGCTCCTTCACCCTGCGGGCATAGACTTTCTGGCTTCCATCGTTGACCTTTGGGCCTTCCCAGCATGGATCCGTAAAAGAGACTGGCGTGAGTCCTTGTGGGCTCTAGACTTCCAGTTGTACTCATGGGAGGCATTGTCATGAGCACTGGGTCTTCATCTGGACTCATGTGGGACATTGCTGTGGGATTCAGACCCTTGGATGAATATTCTATGTCTTTAGTGATGTGGATAGATTTCCTACATTTTCTTGGGTGACCATCATAAAAATAATATTATAAACTCCATGTCCCAGTTCTAATTGTTCTCTGTACAATCTATGACTACAATACCAACCCATCTTCTGTCTGTGGCAAACATAGTTACATAGTAGGACTGGCCCAATAAACACAATATTTTGACTCCCAATATTGCCAAGGTCAACTAAAAATGAATTCCCTGGAATCAAATAAAAATAAAAATTCTGAGGAACATAAGTCTGTCTTAAGCTGCTGTAATTAATATTTTTGGTTCTCTATCAATTCACTGTTTTGAAACAATCCTCAGTTCTTCAACAAAAAAAGGTAACTTCAAAATGAACTATGCAATATATCCATTATGATCTGTGAAATTATTAGCCATAATCCAATTGTGCTGAAGTTACTTACAAGGTTTAATGAAATAGAATATCATATCCTTCAAGAACAATCAACTGTCCCTGAGTTAATCCCTGGGATTCCCAAAACACTGCTGCATACTGCAAATTTTACTTGGGGTATATGTACAGAAGGAGAAAAGTACAATTTTTATATTAGCCTCCTGGCAAAACTAAAATTCTTCAATTCTATTTATGGCTGCTTTTATCTTTCTCGAGCACATCATTTGAGTAGACATCTTTAGTAGCCAGCAGCACCCCTACCCTGTTTCTTCTGCTGATGAACTAAGACCAGTGGTACAAGAGGAGAGGTGGGTGTCCCTGGAGCCCTGCCTGTCAAATGTACTGCATACGTCTTACTACTCTGTCTTGTTAAAAGAAACTGCAGGAACTAGATTATCTGTGTTAGTGAACCTAATGTCTTTAAAATCAAATACCTGAGAAAACTAAGGCATAAAGAGAAAACATTTATCTTGACTCATGATTTTAAAGCATTCAGTCCATGATCAGCTGGACCCATCCCTTTGGATTTCTGCAGGAGATTCCAGAGGGCAGTCAGTGGTGAGGAGTTTGTGGCAGAACAAACTGTCTTATATTATAATTTAGGAGGAACAGAGGGAGGCAGAAGAGGACCAGGTCCTCAATCCCTTTTGAGGACACATGCCCAGTGATGTGTGGATGTCGTCCCATAGGCCCCACTTCCTCAAGCTTCCACAGCCTTCCAAGAGCACCACCCTGGGGACCAAGTTATTATGCAAGGGTCTTTGAGGAACATTCAAGAGCCAAACTCTTATAGTAACCATCACAAATTTAAAAGATTTCTGAATATACAATCATCTCACATCCTCATTTAATAATGATATTTAATACAAAAGAGGCTGGTGCCTAGAGTAGAAAATGGTTTAAGGCTTATACATGAAAAACAAAACCTTTCTTGGCTAGATTTTTAAGAGCTAATTTCCCTGGACATAAAACTCAAGGGTGGCAGCCACTTTTCTTTCAGCATGACAGACTCATCCTGTCTTCATTGGTTAGAGAGGGGACTTGTCAGTACAGAGCTTGCTATGTTTACTTTTTGTTTTTACTTCCACATATTTGCTATATGAGTTGTGGGATGGATTTTTTTTATTTAACTTTGCTTCATTGGGATTTTGAATATGATGATTGAGATCTTTCATCTGCTCTGGAAATCTAAGATCTCACCATTACCAATAACTATAAAGTGGAATGGCAGCTTCTACTCAGATCCCAATCTACAAGAGAGCAGCAGTCTTCCCTGGTCACCAGCAAAAATCTGTACAATGGCAGTCAGGATATAAGTGGTTTTACACATGGAAAATTCAGACTGTCCAAATCTACTTCCCCTTTTTGGTATATCAAAGATGGACCTACTGTTAATCTTTCCTTAAAAATAAAGAGAATCAGGAAAAGATGTATATTAAAGCTATTTATATCATTTACACCTGAGCTTAACACAAGCTATAAATCCATAAACTTTCTAATCACACATATACTCTGTGAACACTGGAAAAGAACCAAGTAAATAAAAATAAGGCTGAAAGAAGACAAAAACTCCTATGTTACTAACAGTAATGTAAAATAAAAATAACAGCTCCCAGAGATATTAACACAAGCAAAGTAGTAATTTGAATTTACATTTGAAAGCAACTTAAATGAAATCAACGGACTTGGTGTGCTCCAAGAAGGGCTATGATTACCTAGGTGATTTTAATTTGAATTTTTATGCATGTTATTGTCAAAATTCAAGGAATTTGTTTTATCCCATCAAGAGATCAGTGTTTGCTAATTACAGGTACAGTGTTAAATTAGACCTTTTTTTCTACAGCAGCAAAGTTATCAGAGGGAAAAGCAGTGCCTCCATTAAACATTTGTATTAGGTTGCAGAATTCCAGCAGAATTCTGTGCCTTAGATTCACACCTACATTTTTCTTCTTTGTCTAGCTCTCTGTGACAAGTAAATTGGTTGGCCAGTATGATAGACCTAAATGGAACAAATATTCTCATGAATCTATTATAGTGATGTATGACTTAATTTTCTAAGAAAATGATATTCAGGCAAGTTCACTATTTAAAGTTTAGAGTGTAATTACACAAACCTAGGAGGTACACAGTTCAGTCACATAACCTGACTGTTCCATGCAGTTAAGAGATATAATAAACAGGAGATAGACAGGACTACACCTGGCAAAATGTAGTGCTATGTTTTATAACTTTTGGGGATCCCAAATAATATTTATATTTAGAAATATCTTAATGTGGCAATTTTGGAAGCGAAAGTTAGTTGCTGACAATAGTTACATTAACAGTATGCAAAATTACTTTGAAATCAAAGCGCTTCTTCAAATCCACTGAGAAATTTCTCAGAAATGAAAAGAGTTGGAACTCAGCGTAAGCCTGCCTCAGGTGTAGGCTGCCCTTAACCTCCACAGGGCCCGCCCTGCCACGAGGAATATCGAGGAGGCCCGCCCAAGACTGAATACTGCCCTGGACTGCTACAGATGGGCCCGCCCTCCCACCAGGAACATCAGAAGATCTCAGCGGGATCCAGTTAGTGTGAGAAAATTTGGAACTTTGCTCCCAGGTGGCGAACTTTGGACTACAGCAGATTAACTGTATCAGTGTGGTGAGTATACCTCTAAAATAGAGGTGTACAGGGGATGAATAGGGCCAGAAGTAAAACCCTCTCCAACTAACTATAAGATTTTACAGAATGTGTGTGATCCCCTCCTACACATAGAAAACACCAGGCAGAGTGAAAATGACAAAACAAAAAAGCAAAATGCAGTCTCAAACATATAGTTCACCAGAAGCAAGTATAGGAGACATTGAAATTGAGGACCCCAAAAGTAACACACCAGGAATCTCTGAAAAGATAGCCAGTGAAATAAAAAAACAACTGCATCAGCCTACAGAGGAAATCAAATTAGAAGTAGTCTCCCATATAAAGATAGAAATAACAACTTTAGTAAAGGAGTTGTTGAATGCAGCTAAAGAAGAAATAGAGAAAAAAGTACATGAGCATGGGAAACTGATTGAAACACTGAATGAACAATATAGAAAACAAGCAGAATTCATGAAACAAACTCAAAGAGACATCCAAGAAACAAAAATTCTATTGAAAGCATGCAAAACCCCTAAAGGAAGCTGAGGATAGAATTTCAGACCTTGAGGACAGGATCACAGTTAGTGATCAGGAAAGGATAGAACTTTTAAAAATAACAAAGCAGCATGAAATGACAATCCAGAAGCTCCATGATGATGCCAAGAGCAACAATATAAGAATAATGGGCATTAGCGAAGATACAGGAGTCCAGGCAAATGACATATGTAAAGTATTTACAGAAATAATAGCAGAAAATTTCCCATACATGGGGAGAGAATCTGATATGCAGATAAGTGAGGCATATAGAACACCAAATAGTTACAATCAACATAAATCCACACCAGACACATAATAATTAAGATCTCAGACATACAGCATAAAAACAGAATATTAAAAGCTGTCAGAGAAAAGACACAACTCACTTATCAAGGAAAGCTCATTAGAATCATGGCAGACTTTTCAGCACAAACCCTCAAGTCAAGAAGAGCTTGGAGTGAGGTATTTAAAGCCCTGAAAGAAAACAACCTTCAACCCAGACTGATGTACCCAGCAAAACTTTCACTCAAATTTAATGGAGAAACAAGATACTTCCATGACAAAGAACAACTGAAGAAATTCATGTCCACCAAACCAACCCTAGAAAGAGTACTGAAGGACATACTAGACAGAGATAAAAATGACCACAATCCCCAAAACAACAACAGAAAGAAAACATCAGGTAGGATAAGCAATTAAATAAGAGGAAAAGCAGAAAGAAACAACTGGAACATAACATGGCAGAGTCGAGCCAGTACATATCAGTGCTATCCATAAATATAAATAGCCTCAATTCACCTATAAAAATAAATAAATTGACAGGATGGATCAAGAAACAGGACCCCACAATAGGCTGTAGACAAGAAACACATCTGACCCAAAAGGAAATTCATAGATTAAAAGCCAAAGGATGGAAAACAGTATTCCATGCAACAGGAACCCAGAAAAAAGCAGGGGTAACTATTCTATTTGCAGACAATGTGAACTTCAAACCTAAAATGATTAAAAGAGATAGAGAAGGTCAATACATACTTGTTCATGGTAAAATTCAAGAGGAAGAACTAACAATTATAAATATATATGCACCAAGAACAGGAGCACCCAACTATATAAGACAGATACTAATGGACATGAAAAACCAAATACACAAGAACGCAATTATAACAGGAGATCTTAACAGCCCATTGTCACAAAGAGATAGATCAACTAGACAAAAAGTCAGCAAAGAAATAACAGAACTGAATCACACCTGTGAACAATTGGACTTAGCAGACGTTTACAGAGTGTTCTACCCAACCACATCAGAATACACATTCTTCTCAGCTGCACATGGGACATTCTCCAAAATAGACCATATATTTTCCCATAAAACATTCTTAAGTAAATGCAAAGGTATTGAAATAATTCCATGCATAATATCTGACCATAATGCACTGAAATTGGAAATTAATGGCAAAAGAAATTGTAAAGCCTGCATAAATATATGGAAATCAAATAACAGCCTTTTGAACAACCAGTGGGCTACAGATGAAATTAAAGAAGAAATAAAGCAATACCTACAATTCAATGAAAATATAGAAACAACATACTGTAATCTGTGGGATGCAATGAAAGCAGTCTTAAGAGGGAAATATATAGCCATAAACTGTCATATCAAGAAAACAGAATGAGCACAAATAAACAATCTAATGCTCCATCTCAAGCTCCTAGAAAAAGAAGACCAAGCTAAACCCCAAGCTCATACAACAGAGGAAACTATAAATATTAGAGCAGAAATCAGTGCAATTGAAACTAAAAAAAACAATACAAAGAATTAATGAATCAAAAAGCTGGTTTTTTGAGAGAAAGAACAAAATTGACAAATCCCTAGCTAACCGTATAAATAAAAAGAAAGAAAAAACCCAAATTCATGCAATAAGAACTGAAAAGGGAGAAATTCCTACAGATGCCATGGAAATTCAAAAGATCATGAATACCTACTTTGAAAATCTCTACTCATATAGAGTGGAAAACACAGAGGAAATGGACAGGTTTCTAGAAACATATGAACTACCAAAGCTCAACCAAGAAAGATATAGCAATTTTGAACAACCCAATATCAGCTATTGAAACTGAAAATGTAATTAAAAACTTACCAACAAAGAAAAGCCCAGGTCCTGATGGATTTACATCTGAATTCTATGAGAAATTTAGAGAAGATTTGATGCCAATACTCCTTAAACTCTTCAATGAAATTGAGAAAAAAGCAATCCTTCCTAAATCATTCCTGGAGGCAAGTATTACTCTGATACCAAAACCAGAGAAAGATCCAACCAAAAAAGAGAACTATAGGCCAATCTCACTAAATGAACATTGATGCAAAGATTCTCAACAAAATACTGGCAAATAGAATGCAGTAAGTCATCAAGAAGATTATACACCATGACCAAGTGGGGTTCATTCCAGGAATGCAGGGATGGTTTAACATACAGAAATCAATAAATGTAATACACTGCATCAACAGAGCCAAAAACAAAAACCACATGGTCATCTCAATAGATGCAGAAAAAGCTTTTGATAAAGTCCCACACATGTTCATGATAAAAAACAACCTCAACCTTATAAAGACCATCTATGACAAACCAACAGCCAACATTATACCAAATGGACAAAAAATGAAAGTTTTCACTTTAAAATCAGGAACAAGACAAGGATGTCCACTCTCGCCACTCCTTTTCAACATAGTTCTGGAAACACTAGCCAGGGAAATCAGACAACAGAGAGAAATTAAAGGAGTAAAGATAAGAAAGGAAGAAGTTAAATTACCACTATTTGCAGATGACATGACACTCTATATAGAAGACCCAAAAAACTCCATTAAAAGACTGCTAGAGGTAATAAACTTTAAGTTCAGCAGAGTAGCTGGATACAAGGTCAGTGCTCAAAAATCAATAGCATTCCTGTACACAAACAAAAACCTCACTGAGAGAGAAATTATGGAAATATTGCCCTTTACAATAACATGTAAAAAAATGAAATACTTAGGAATCAACCTAACTAAAAATGTAAAAGACCTATATGCTGAAAATTATACTATGCTAAAAAAGGAGATTGAAGAGAATATTAGAAAATGGAAG